>CM068370.1:154225076-154622576 GCA_034769895.1 Magicicada septendecula
AATGGTACATGAAATTGAAAAATACAATACACATATAGAATAATTGACACTTGTGGTTCTCAGAATTTGAATCACACAAACATATTAACGATACACAACATTCATAATAATTGATAGTACATATGAGACACAATCACTATTTCTGTAATAGCTAGCGACACTTAACAATGTTACAATGCTTATGATACAATTGACTTGTATGCTCGCCCCGGGGAATGTCCCGGGCGTGTTCCATGTAATGTGACACGCACACACTCACACACACACACACACACACACACACACACACCTCGTATGTCTCGTATGGCACGCATACGATTAGCTTGTTGCCACCGGAAGGGGGCATAATTTGTGGATGGGTCGGCGTAAGATACCTAGCGCGGTGCGTACTTCTGCGACGCGTACTAAGGAATCTTGACCCGGAAAAACATTGGTAATTACCCCACGCTTCCATTCTAGAGGGGGGGAATTGTCATCCAAAATGAGGACAAGTTGTCCGACCTTCAAATTCTTAAATGGGGTGCGCCATTTATTGCGCTGCTGCAGCTGGTGCAGATAATCCCGAGACCACCGTTTCCAGATGGTCTGCGTAAATTTTTGGAGCAGAAGCCATCTGCCCAAATGAGTATTATTGCCTTGTGTGTAGTCGGGTTCCGGAAGTGCCGTCAGTGGAGCACCGACCAAAAAATGAGCGGGTGTTAAGGGTTCAGGGTCTCTAGCATCGTCGGACACGGCGCATAACGGGCGTGAATTAAGGCAAGCCTCAATTTGAGAAAGAAGGGTAGAATATTCCTCAAAATTCAAGATCGTACCGCCAATTACGCGACGTAAATGGAATTTAACACTCCTTACACCACTTTCCCACAAACCACCGAAATGAGGGGCTGAAGGGGGGATAAAGGACCATTTGATGCCGTGGAGACCGCAAAACTCCAGAGAAGATTGTGCAACTTCCTTGGAGGTTAAAAATTTGTACCAATCATGCAACGTGTGGTTGGCACGACGAAAATTCGTGCCATTATCCGAAAATATTTGCGCGGGAATACCTCTGCGCGATATGAACCTTTTTAAAGCCGCTATAAAGGCGTTGGAAGTAAGATCCGACACCAATTCTAAATGGATGGCCCTAGTACACATGCATATAAATAGAGCGATATATGCCTTGGTCGTGGACTTAGAGCGCTGCCCGCCATGGCGCAAAAACACCGGACCTGCGTAATCCACGGCCGACTGTGAGAATGGCCTTGACGGCGTGACCCTAGAAGAGGGTAATTGACCGAGTAATTGATTCGCGCCTTTAGCCCGGAAACGAAAACAAGTGACACACTTATGTATCACTGAGCGGATATAGGACTTATCGTGTATGATCCAATACTTAAGCCTAAGCGAAGCTTGAGTTGATTGCACTCCAGCGTGCAACAAACGGATGTGTTCGTATTCAATTATTAATCTCGTGAGATGAGAGTGCGGGTGTAAAATTATTTGGTGTTTAGTCTCGTAGCTAAGTGGGGAGAATTGCAAGCGTCCACCCACTCTTAAAATGCCTGATTTATCCAGGAATGGGTTGAGAGCAAGAATTTTACTACTGCGTGGAAGGTACCGGTGTGCCTCAAGTTCCCTAACCTCTACGTCGAAATGCAACTTCTGAGATTGCCGGACAAAAACCAAGAGCGTGTCAGACAATTCTTGAGCCGACAAAAAGGACGTGTCTCTATCAACCGCCGCGAGCCTAGAATTGCGAAGAAATCGACGGCAGTATGCGAAGACGCGAATAAGCCTCGTAAGAGATGAATAGTTTTCAATGTAACTATGTGTTGAGGACGCGACAATTAGTGAGGTTTGAGCCTGCTTGCGACGTTCCTCTTCAATGTCGGGAAAGGTACAGGGAGTATTAATGTCGAACGCGCTGACCGGCCATGAGGCCGCATCACGAGCCAACCAGGAGGGACCATGCCACCATTGAGCATGACAGTGCAGACTACGAGGGAGGCAACCGCGCGATAAAACGTCGGCAGGGTTGTCATTCGATACTACATGACGCCAAGTTCCCCTGCTGCTAACAAGACGCTGTATTTCTGCGACACGGTTAGCCACAAATACCTTCCAGCGGGAAGATTGCTGATGTATCCAGTACAACGCTATCATCGAATCCGAATAAAGATATAATCCGTCAAAATTGTAATCGACGGCATTTAAAACCTTGGACGTTAATTGAGCCAACAATAAACAAGCACAAAGTTCAAGTCTAGGAAGCGTTATCTGTTTCAGCGGAGCGACCCTAGATTTAGCACACAACAAGTTTGATGATATGGCGCCGTTCGAATAGACCGCCCGCACATAAATGCAACACGCGTAACCTTTAACCGAAGCGTCGGCGAATCCGTGCAGCTGCAATGAACTAACTGGGTAACTGTTCGAACTCTTAACCGACCTCGTAATCTCAAAATGGGTGTCAGAAACTAATTGGGCGTATAATTCCGACCATTGATCGGCTAGTGACCCGGACAAGGGTTCGTCCCAATCAGTGCCCGCCAACCACAACTGCTGCACGAAATGCTTGCAGCAAAATGTGATGGGAGCAATTAGACCTAGTGGATCATAGATCCCGGCAATGATTGACAACACGCTTCTCTTGTTGAGAACGGTTAGATTGTCATCACCCCTAACGGTGTACAAAAAGTTATCCCCCTCAACATTCCACTGTATGCCCAAGGTACGCACGTTCTGACCCTTGCTGAAGTCACGGGTTACTTGGGCGCGAAGAGTCATAATCTTATGGTGGTTAGAGAACCATTTGTGTAACGAAAAACCATACCTCCTCAACAACTTCTCGATCTCGCCTTTCATTTCAGCTAAGCTGTTCGGATCATCCGAACCCGTTATGAGATCGTCTACGTAAAAGTCATTTGCTATGGCCTTAGCAGCGGCAGGGTAGTCGGCTTTATTTTCATAAGCTATTTGAGCCAGACAACGCGTAGCAAGGAAGGAGGCACTAGCAGTGCCATATGTAACCGTCCTTAACGCGTAATGTCGCAATTCCTTATGCGGTGCATCACGCCAAACAATGCGTTGCAAGTTTGAATCCTTAGGATTAACAATGATCTGGCGATACATCTTTTCAATGTCCGCAATAAGTACGTATCGGTGGGTGCGGAACCGAACCATTATCGAAAACAGATCCTGCTGGATCGTAGGACCGACCATTAAAGTGTCGTTAAGGGACAAATTATTGGTGGTTTTAGCGGATGCGTCAAATACCACGCGCAATTTAGTGGTTAAGCTAGAGTCTTTGAAGACTGCGTGATGGGGCAGATAAAAGATCTCTGACCTGTCAAGCGACAGATCGTATTCATTAAGCGGCGACATGTGGCCAAGTCTTAAGTAGTCATTCATGAACTCACTATAATCCTTGTAAAGGGTAGGGTTCTGCTTGAATTTGAATTCTAACGATTGGAATCTGCGTATTGCTCCGCGGAGAGAATCTCCCAAATAAGATTTATCAGATCTGCGGGGCAGGGCTACCACGAATCTCCCGTCGCGATTGCGGCTAGTGTTTTCCACGAAATGCCTTTCACACGGTGAGTCCTCAGATCGGGTTTCGCGACTAGAGATCTCCTCCAACTTCCAAAATTCCTTTAGTTGCGAGGAAACCTGATTATCATCCTTACAGACCATAAATGAAGAAACCGTTTTAGTCACATCGACGTTGAATGGTAAGTCACCGGCCAAAATAAATCCTAACTTGGTTTCCTGAATTATAGGAAAGTGTGGTCCGCGCGTATATTTCACAGGTTCAATTAATTGTAGAAAATATTGAGCGCCGATTAATATATCGACTTGCGATGAGCAATGTAGGTGAGGATCCGCCAGGAATATGCGCTTGGGTAAATTTAAAGAGGTAAGATTGAACGACTCCGCCGGTAAATTATTAGTTATACTGGGTAATACGGCACAATGTACGTTTAACGTGAAGGGTTTATAGCGTGAATGTAGCCTTACATTAGTGCTGAAGTCAGCCTGGGAAAGCGAGTTGTTTATACCCGTGATGGGCAATTGCGATTTAACTAATTGGAGGCCCAACCTGCGGGCGAAATCCATTGTGCAAAAGTTCGCTTGAGAACCGGAATCCAGTAATATCCTAACGGGAAATTTTTTGCCGACTTTATTGTATGTCATACAGACGGCGGTAGATAACAATACCGATTTATTGGTCTGTGATTTCAGTGAGCACTGGTTGTTAACAGAAGTTACGTCCCTGTTGGGGACATGAATCGTGGTGTGGTGACGCCTAGAACATTTTTTACATGAAAATTTGGAGGGACATTTTGAACCCTCGTGTCCCGAACGGAGACAGTTTAAGCAAAGTTTGTTTTTTAGTAACGCATTTTTTCTATCAGGGATAGACAGCGATATAAATTGTGGGCAATCGCTAAGTCTATGTCCACCGTTACATAGCCTGCATAAATTATTTCTAATATGTGAGTGGAATGCGCCCTTTGGAGTGCTTATCTGTTTAACTGCTTTGCGATAAGGGGACTTATCGCTTTTGTTCAACCTGCTCGTTGGGCTAGTCGCGCTATCGGTATTTTGCAGTAGTTTCCTACGTGAATTTAAAAAATTTATAAAATTATTAAAATCAGGGAGTTTATGCTCCGATAAACTCTCTTTCCACAAACGTAAAGTGTAACTGTCAAGTTTTTTGGCTAGATAATTTACGACAATAATTTCAAACGTGTTGACTGGCAGTTTGAGATTATTTAAAGCGTTTATATTTCCAGAGATTTGATCAATAAATTGCGATATGCTACCTTGGGATTCCTGCTGGACTAATGGTACGTCTAGTACATTCCACACGTGGTGAGCGGAGACAATCAGCTTACTATCATATCTATTCCTCAACAGATCGATAGCCACCGCGTAATTCTCATGTGTTATGGGTAATGATTTTATTACGTTAAGCGCCTCGCCATGTAATGACGAGTGCAAATAATGAAGCTTCTGTATATCTGTCAGGTCTGTTCTGACATGAATTAGTTCCATAAAAATATGGTAGTAATGTTGCCATTCCACAATACTACCCTCGAACCGTGGTAATTTTTTTGGTTCCAATTGAATGGGGGTTGTTTTAGGCTGTTTACCATCAGTATTAATTAGTGGTTTTTGGTTCAAGTGCTCAGATTGCTCCAACAAGTGTTGCAATTTGCATTCTATAGCACAGAGATCGTCCTCCGTTTGCACTCTATCACTTGTTGACGCAACGTCTGCTTCCTCAGCCTCGATTTGTGACTGTATCTCGTCATATTTGGTGGATAATTCCATCAAATGACGCAGTTTTATTTTGAGCGCATGAGGATCGCTGTTTAACAAATCAAAATTATCCGCGAAGGTATTTATTCGGGATATTGAGGCCTTAATTGTACCTCGTTTTTTTATCAGAGCCCTTACATCGGCCATTATTACAGTTTGAGATAAAAAAGGGAAAGATATTTAGAAACAATTGAGCATCGAGCATGTGAACCACAAACTTAATTTTGAATGAGTTTAAATACGTTTGGTGGCTAGCGATCGTTGGTTTGAACATAAACTTACTCTCTCTAACTAATCAAACTCGTTGGCAGTTAAATTATTGAAATTATAAATCTAAATTATTACAAAGTATAGCTTTATCTTTAAAGTTCTGACTGATAATGAGCTGCCAACCATTTATTAATTTATATTGTGTAATAAGTTAATTGTTTATATAAATATGTCAAAAAATACACACTGGGTGAAATATTATTAAAAATAAATCAAATATAGGTAAAGTTTATAGTCACGTGGCCGTCGATCCATTCGTGATGAAGCTGGCTTCGATCCCGTTTGGAGCTGCTACACCTCCTGTCTCTGCCGGTCAGCCGTTGCCTCATGTTGTACCCTCCATCAATTAAAGCTGTGGAATCTCGTAAATGTTGTCCTGTTTCGTCCCGTCGTCTCTGGTCTACTGCTTGGCCGAATCTTGTCGAGATGACTGCGACGTGCCTCACGATAATGGTGGCGCTCAGGACGAAAATGATGCCCGTCTGTCGTGATTAACTTCAGATTGGTTTTTTCCAGAAATGATGTATATAAATAAATGCTGTCGCCTTTGTACTCAGGTATGAGAAATCTTTGCCGTTGGGACCAAAAATGATGTAGTTTGTTTTGGCCTGAAAATATGAAATCCTGCCTGGTTGGACCAAAAATGATGTCGTTTTTGGCCTGAAATGTGAAATCCGGTCCGGTGGGACCAAAAATGATGCGGTTTGGAAGCTCTTGAAGAATCGCGAGTTATTCCAAAGACGCTAATAAGGAAGGCTGGATTGTTTGTTCGAAAGAAGTGGACTGTATTTAAGATATTAAACATGCGTTTATTGAATAATTTGGTTTGTTAGTTACGATCGGCACGTGCGGATGCATTTTGAGGCGATAATGCCCGAAATCAACTTTGAATGAAATCGTGGTCCATGGTAGATGGACGCAGGTAGACGATTAAAGTTGAATGTTATAAATGTATGCTGAATAATAGCCAAAAGCCGCGGCTGTAAGAGATGTGTTTAACGAGAGTTGCGCTCGGAGTCGTGTTATAAACTGAACTAATGCTGGCTTGCAGTCGGCTAGGCTGGCCGGTTGCAAGGTTTGATAACGCGTGACGTCATCCGCGCGTGCCGTGCAATGTTAGTAGACTGCTTACAGCTGATAAAACAGTACAAAGTTTAAACAAATAGTAACGCCTATTTGGTGTCTAGGTTAGGCAAATCATTAGAAACAACAGAAGCAATATTTTGTAGAATAATTCATTAATTGAACAACTATTTAGTTTAATTGCAAATTACATATAACAGACCTTGCATTGTTTGCAGGTTAAAGTGGGCCTATATTATGTTCAGCAGAGAACGGTAAAGTATATTCATGAACTCACGTAAAATTATATATTGATAAAGTATTCACATTAACGTTAACTTTTGTGTATATAACAATACACTAGTAACGCGTGTAATATAGCGTTAGCATACCAAATATTGTAAAGTGGACGACGAGAAAATGAGTAACAATTTAGCCATACTTTGCAGACATATTTTTAATACTCTAAAAGTAAGGGATATCTCGACAACATAAAACAGGTTTGAACGCGGAAATCTCCAATATTTTTTGATGAAATTGAAAAAAAAACTTAGAGATATACAGAATGATGTAAATTTAGTGGCGTATGATGTAGCCTGTATAATGGTGTTAACGTTTGAAAAGCTGTATAAAACGATTGGTATTTTATTCAGTGTTAATGACATCGTAGAAAAGACAGACTGTACTTGTATTGGTCGCCACCAACATGATTTTGTACTGTTCTCAGTGGAAGGTCGGATGTGCACGAGTTGTAATTACATCAAACTGAAAATTACACAAGACGAAGATTTAGATGGAGCCACTAGGGGAAGCGATACGAAAGAAAGACAGACAGTAAGTGCATAAATGACTTCATGTAAGAAAACAGATATCAAAAGATAAAACGAATGTACTGCGCATAATAAATAATGTGTAAGAGCATAACAACTTTTGAATTCTTACATGGACGTGGACTTTTGGAGAGAAGCTGCAGAAGAATTTGAAGACGGAACGGCGTCCTGACTACGAGAGTCAGGGACATAACGGGGAGTTCAATTCAAAAGCTGACTGGCAACGCAAAAACTAGACTGTTCCAAGGGATGGTCGAGGAACGATGGCCACAACAGATCCTGTATTGAACACCTAGACGAAGGAGGAGACGAGGTTGACTTAGAGGCCATAGGAAAGATGGAACTGAATCAGAGGATGATGATAGACGTTTGAAACTTCTACAATAAAAATATACAAACAGCTAAGTAGGGTATCGTTTATTGTTCTTTGTAAACAAGAGTGACCAGCAGCAGGTGTTTGTGAATGAAGGTGCAGAAACAGCTAAGATAAATAGTGCGTAGCTTTCAATTCGTACTTTGACAAGTACAATTTCAGACATGAAACCCCTCCGCCCAAACAATGTTATGTGTAGAGTGGAAACAGTAATGAATTTAGTGCTCTTTGACAGGGCACGATGTGAAGTCAATATACCACGTCGCGTCCAAGACTGGGGACAGTTCAATGTACAGATATTAGCAATATATGCATAGTACAAATCACAATTCCGTGAAAGTTAATAAACGGTTTTTATTTTGCCGTCGACAATAAATAATTCGCGTTTAAATAAATTACAATACGGAAATAAATTAAACCCTATATAGTTCCACACTAGAAGGAAAGGCCTCCCAAAGACCTCAAAGATTATTAATCCCTGTGAATTATACACCCTGGAGAATGTCTAGAGTAAATGTAACCATTAGAGAAGAGGAAGACGAGATTGTTATCAAATGAACTTCTAATTGAGATTTAAAAAAATAATAAATAAAGTTAGACTCAACAGTTGGTTGATCGTTTGTCAAGAGTTTTCAAGAGTTGTGTAGATTTAATAGGCAAAACAGGTTTCAATTTTCCAGTCTCTCTTTTGCCTTTTCGTGGTTTTTTGTTTAGTTTAAAGAGATCTACTGTGTATGCTGTACCGAACCTACGATACTTTATAACCCCGAGAAAGAAAATACTAAGAGGAGGGAATGAGCTGTTGACCGACAAAACATTGACTTTTAGAGTCCAGCTGAGCTGTGGAGAGGAAGGAAACTGGAACTGATGCACATTGTTACGTAGTACAATAGTATTGTTACATAGTATTACATAGTAATACGTGGAGAAGAATAACACGGCTCCGCATAACTTGGAATGATGTTATATAACAGCAGATAAGCGAAACGAATGAGGAATATCCAGGATGAAGCCTGGTTTCACGCCGGACTGTAAGCGGCTCCTTGAAGCGACAAGTCTTCTCACTTGCAGTGTTGCGGAATAGTAGTAAGCAAAACCAAATTAAATGTTGATATTTGATTTGTATTTCCACTTTAATGACACTCAGGGAAAAGAATTAATAAAACTACTATTAAAACAGAATTACTGGTAATTTACAGAAGAAGAGAAGATTAATCAACTTGGCAAGTTGTATAGTTGAGAGAATTCTGAGGATATGCATTCATTATATTACTCTTGGAGATAGTGTGAGAGAAGTCTCTCCTATGTGCTTAATCAGTACTTGTACGATCAGTGGTTATTTGTCTGCGACTTACAAAGTCTTTCTTCTCCTCCAACACCTACGAAATTCAAAAATAGCCTTCACTTGATTTCATGTAGGACAACTAATTAACCGTTTAATGTAACTATCCGAAACCACTTATAAATGATCGAGATGTTGAAATTTTAATTATTGGTTAATGATGTACAACGTTATAACTGGAATAGAAACACGTCATCGATTGTTAGGTTTAACAGCTAAATATTATTATGTTATGAATGTAGCGTATTTTTAATGTGAACCATTAACTGCACTAATTCGCTACTTGTAGTCGATCATTGTGTAGTCGGAAACAAAATACTGTATGTGTTTTAATAAAGTGTTTGCACGAAGCAATCTATACTAAAGTCGGAGCAAGAACTAAAAGGCCATTATTGAGCCGACGTGTAAGAGCCACTCAGCAGTTGTAAGCACTAACGTCTCTTGTTTTGAAGTGGCCTACGTGAGTGGACTGCTTCTCTCATGCAACACAATATTAGCTGTATCTGTCTGCTAACCTAACGCATGTATACTCCGCAAGAGTAATTGATGTCAGTAACGCAAGCTCTGTGTTTAGTAATACGATTAAAAGAACTTGACAGTCATTTGTTAGTTGAAGGATTGTTGTTTGAACAGAATGTTCCAACGATTGTTTAAACAGAAAGGCAGTCTCAGGAAATTATCTGTAATGTTAGCAATGACAAAGAAGCAACATTGTAATAGTTTCTCTGAAACAGTCATCGCCGACTACCAAAACAATTCTTATCAGTTGTAGTCAATTTTGTAGGTCCACCTATGTAGTTGCGTTGTTCATACGTTCCCGTGTCACTTAAATAAAGAACTACACCAACAGTAGAATAACGATGACGACAGACGGGTCGGCTTCATTGAAGGCGAAAAGCTGCAGTTGCTGAATGCTAATTGTGGCAACGTCGATCCCACGTGGACTAAATATCTTCCTGTCATTTCACTAGCGGGACAATCTGATTGGCGCGCATACACAGGCCAACCGTTCTAAGAACACATTATTAAATCAAAGCGCTCCGAAACTTTTTACTGAGGCTGTTATGTCGGATCTCCGGTTTCATACATTTGGTGATTTCGTTCTGCAGTCGTTATTACTCAGACTGTGCTAAATACTGCAACAGACTGATGAAAAGTATGATGACTGGCTGAAAGCTAACTACATCAGCAAGTCTAGATAAGTTCAGGCGTTTCTTGGAACACGCTGAGTTCCTGTTGGAGACCGATAATCAGGCTCTCTCCTGGCTTCTCGCTCATCCCCGGCAGCTGGGTAAAATAGGGCGTTGGGTGGTCAAGATCTCATCCTTTAAATTCAAAGTGCAACACATCAGGGGAACACAAAATGTTGTTGCAGACGCCTTGTCACGTATGTTCTCCCAACCCAGCGAGGCCAATTCTGAGCAACCCTGTTCCGTTCTGCTGGATTTTCCTTTGGCTTTTACTGATGTGTTACCCCATCAGTTAAATGATGAAGAGTTGGGTCCTATCATCCAACACCTAAAAGAGGGTAACGTGCAGGTACCATATTTTCTGTCCAAGGGCGTCCTGTGCTGCCGAGAACGAAAAGGACGTGCCCCGAAGGTTGTGCTGCCTAGCAAGCTCGTGCCAATGGTCTTCAGCAACTATCATGATTCCCCAATAGGTGGCCATAAGGGAATTTCGAAGACCATTTCCAGTATTAGGAGGCATTTCATCTGGAAGGGCATGGACAGGGACATCGCGGCTCGTGTGAAAGCATGTCATCTCTGTGGCTTGAGTAAGCCTGCTCAAAACACTAAATTGGGTCTATTGTCATCTGATGTGGCGAGCAAACCCATGGAGAAGTTATTCATAGACTACGTGGGACCTTTCCCTCGTAGCAAGTCAGGTAATGCTTACCTACTTGTTTGCGTGGATGCTTTTTCCAAGTTTGTCTGGCTACTGCCCTTACGACAGGCAAACACTCGCTCAACTATCCTTATGCTACAGACCCTTATGTCCTTATGTCTTTCAGCATTTCGGTTTTCCGTCCACCATTGTCTCTGACAATGGACCACAGTTCATTTCAAAAGATTTCCGGTGAATGTGTTTCGCTAACGGCATCAAACATGTGACCACTTCCCCGTACTACCCTCAACCGTCCCACGCGGAGAGATTTAACCGGAATCTCCGTTCAGCGCTTATCGCCTATCATGCTGAACAACAGGATTGTTGGGACCAAAATTTAAAGTGGTTGCGATTAACATTTAACACGGCCCTACACGAGAGTCACAAGGCCGTACCCTTTGAAGTCATGTTTGGGTTCTCGCCGAGTTTGCCGTTGGACAATTTGTGGCACATTGATGATCTTCTGCCGAACGATCCTGAGGTCACGACTGTGGACAGATGGCGGGAGGTCCGGAGAAATTTGCTTCGTGCGCACGAACGCGTCCGTAGTCGCTACAATCAGGGGCGAATTCCGAACCCATTTAAGATTGGCGACTTGGTCTACTGTCTGGACACGCTAATGTCTGCTCCTCCTCAACATCATAGTGCTACGACAACTACGGAACGCTCTCGAAAAGGCGAGAGTGTCGTTCTCCACGCTTCTCGACTAGCCCAGCGTGCCTCGTCTGTGTCAAGGCCGCCCACTCACGTAGCTCGTAAATACCTTCCGGAATTCCGGACTGTTCGAGACCACTTGTAAATACGCACGCCGCCCAATGGGTGGATAGTTATTCTGAAAAACGTGCGCTACCTATATAAGCAACTGGAGCTGGCTTTGCCAATTAGTTACAGTGAGTGATTTCTTTAGTGCGGAACAAGTGAATAATAGAAAGTGACTCTTGAGTTATAATTAGTGGGGAACTTTTATAGATGACATTATTATTATGTGTGAACAATTTTAACTTGAATTATTGTATGGCGTACCTTGTTCATTTCAAATTGTTATTTAAAGATGATACTTAGTGACTTCATTGATGTCTGTGTTTTGTTTCCATTGTACCATACGACTGCCAGTGAAACCGCGTAACAATATCATCATCATCTTCAGCGGCAGTATCAGATTTATATTATTATATTTATAAGAAAAAATTATTGTACAAAAATATTTTGACATTGTTATAAACATCCCCCAGCAGTTTACTACATTTTCTTCTTTATAAGGTTGTTACGACTATCACCGTCTCACTTGCCTCAACCAGGTTCTTCCGAGCTGAAACCCCCCTTTTATTTTTCTAAGTTTTGTAATTTTTTTGAATTTTATTTAATTTTATTTTTATTAAGTTTTTTTGTAAAAGGGGAGAGACATCATATTTAGAACTAGGTAAAAAAAAAACCTAGAGGAAGCAAAAGTGTGCAAGGCCCAAATACAATTACAGACATGTCCCCCCAGGTGAATGACAGGACTTGCAAATGAAAAACTCTTTTAACCAACAAGCGTGTGCTTTATTCAACCTGCAAGATTTTACATACATGGCAAGTTCGTGATTGTGTGAGCACACCATTAAAGGCAGAATTATATATATATATATATATATGTATATATATGTATATCCATTAATTCATAATGTCACAAAGTAAGTGAATTGATATTAAACTAATTGCAAAAATTTCTGCCTGATTATGTATGAGTCAAAGTTAGTAATAATCTCATTCATAAAGTAATACTAATCCATCAGTGTTGTATAATATCAAATAGGCTAGCCTGTTGTCTCAGTAAGCACATTTATGGTTATTCTCCTTTTTAAATCCGTTACATATTCCCCCCCAAAAAATATATATATATAGTAAAATTACACACACAAACACATATACGACATGAATAACAAAACATCCCTCATTTCAACACTAACCTCCTCATAAACCCATTCCAACTACAGTAAATGAAGGAACCCTAATATGTATAGATAGATACAAATATAAATGACAACGTAAATGGAATATCTCAGCTCCTAAGCATAGATTTGCCAGCATATTCACAAGCATAGTTCACACCAGAGAATGTAAGTGACCGCCCCGAAACTCAACCAGCCAAACGACCCCTTACCTTAATCATTAAGCGTTAAGTATGTGTGTGAAAGAAAATCGTTTCTCATCTACAGCATCAGACAACCCCCGCTACGTTATTAAAACTCAGCCATGACCAGATGACATGATAGCACGAGATAATTAACTCCCTAATGGTCTTAATTAGATGAAAGTTAGATCTTACAGCAACCTGCGGATGTGTGTGTATGTGTGTAACTTCTTACACATTATACAGTTATAAGATACTTCATTAGGTGTACTGTGGTAATGTTCACACATGCAATAACATAATTGAACACGAGAGTTTGTGCTAGAGTATAATGTTCAGAACTTCACGAGTGAGCTTCTGGCGGCTTCTGTGCATTCACATGTTGTAGAGAGAGAGAGAAATAGATAATCAGAATTTTCCCACCTGGATTGTCCGGTGTACTTAGTTCGTATAGGCGCGGATCAGTGATGTCACAGTCGTGTCACAAGTCCCTGGTGCAGCTTAGCATTGGAAAAGTCCTCGACTGACGGCATTGTGGCTATAAGATCGTCTCTGCCATTAGGGTGGACAGATGTTCGTCCATCCCTGACACCCATCTCGCCCTTGGTCGAGCACCTGGAACAACACTTTATCTAGCCTATCATAGTGATAGGTTCGGAAGTCCTGGATAGAAGTTTGCCGCCAGCCGAGACCAGATGAACAGGAGGATCAAGCAGAAATGAGGCCGATACAACGTTTCGGTCCAGCCAAGTAACCTCCGAATGCAGGAATGTACAGACACAGCTGGCTGGCAGCGCCAGCTGTATTGCGTAGCTGCACAACCGTTTGTGTGTATAACCGACCGGCAACAAACTATCGTAACAGTGTGGCAGTGCGTGACGTCAGTGGCGCTCGTTTTTAAAATACTAATAATACGTTGCCGAAGCCAGTTCGGCACAGAGCTTCAACCTGACTTCTCCTAATCATCTCCTACACACGGCTTCATATGTACCTAGTCCTTCGATCGTGACATACCAAGCACACCATAAACAGCTGACTTCTATGAATGGCTTTCTTCTTCTATATTCTGTACACATTGTATTTGTATTCAGTTACATCCAGTCGTAATTTCCATTTCTCCTAATTTCTTTATTTGCTATTTTATCTTATCTAGACAATCTAAAGAACATCTCCAGTACTCTATTTTTACTAGACTAATTTTCTGTCAATTCTTTTCTTCCACTAAGTCTTTGCTGCTGTTTTATGAAAGTTCTAGCTAATCCAGCCTGTGTATTGTCCTTTCTGACTTAAGCTTGTCAGTTCCTGTATTCTGTATGTCCTGGTGTTTTTCCAGGTTTTATACATGCTGAGTTTTTACTGCCGTATGTTGTTTTCGTTAGATTTAAGCCGACTTCTGTTTTTCTATATCCCTTCGTTAATCTTTGGAGTACATCGCTTACATCTTCTATAACTTAAGCCATTACCTCTACTACATCCGAAAAATAGAGAGTGTTAATGTAATTTTACTTAAGGTTATTCCTTTCCATCTTTCTTATTTGGATAACGTATCATTTAGTTTGAGCATTTTTTATAAAGTACAAAAGTCCACGTCAGATATAAATTGTGTGTTTAAAATATGGGATGTGAATACGATATATTAACGATTAAATATGGGGGATGTGAATACGGTATGTTAACGATTAAATATGGGGGATGTGAATACGATATGTTAACGATTAAATATGGGGGATGTGAATACGATATGTTAAGGATTAGATATGGGGGATGTGAATACGATATGTTAAGGATTAAATATGGGGGATGTGAATACGATATGTTAAGGATTAAATATGGGGGATGTGAATACGATATGTTAAGGATTAAATATGGGGATGTGAATACGATATGTTAACGATTAAATGAAATAGCAACTTCGAAACGTTATATTTTAAAATAAAATTTTAATTAAATTATACCTGAGCCTGAGGCAGTAATCGCTTGATTGCAAGCAAAAGAGAGGAGGAGCTTGTAAACCGAGGGAATACTGCCCAGGCTCAGGTAAAATTTAATTAAATAAATGTCAGAAAGTCGGGAAAGTGCATGTCTTATTAATTGATATACGCACACTCATGGACGCCAAAACTCAATAAGGAATATGGAAGTAAAAAACAATAACTACTCTTGTAGACATCTTCTGTGTATGTGTGTGTGTGGGGGCAGAGAGTGGAGGGATGCAGTGAATATGTACTGGTGTGTGTGCTGGTATAAGAAGGCATAATTCTCTTTAGCGGCGTTCACACGGTGCGAGTTCTCGTACGAGTTTAATGGCACGAGTTCACGCGTTCCGAGCTAGACGAGAAGCCTCTCGAATTGCCTGGTGCGTGGAACGTTCACACGTGCAGTAGACTCGAACGAGTCAGTATGAAAATGGATCCCGTTAGCTAAGGTGTGGGTGTTAATAGCTGAAAAACTAATAGAGAAGATAAAAGCTGGTACAGAACACGAAAATGAAGAACAGGTAGAAAATTCTACGAACAGACTATGGATTAGACTGTGGATTGCCAGACGTAATGAGAAAGGTGCAATCTAGCAGTCTGTGCCAAGAACTGAGATCGGACGATCCGATGTCTTTTAAAAACTTGTTTAGGTTAGAGAAAGATGAAAGATTGAAAACAATCTGCTTCATTTTCCCGAGAATGCAATTATTCTAGCTGACAATGCATTCCCTCTAACAAAAAATATCATGAAACAATTTAAGAATAGAACACTTTCTATTGCAGAAAAGGTATTTAATTACCCTTTTTCAAGAGCACGACGCGTGGTTGAGAACGCCTTTGGCATTACGTCATCTAGATTTAGGATTTATGAAAAACCAACAAGCCTGCATCTAAAGGAAGTGGAGAAAGTAATTTTCGTTACATGTGCCTTGCACAATTGGCTACGAACTATAAACAGCGGTCGATACTAGAGTCCCGGAAGAGCAGACAGCGAGGACTTAAAAACATGTACAGTTATACCTGGAACTTGGAGGAAGTGTACTACTGCAGTGGGATTGCAAACGATTGTAGGAATTCGTCATCAATACTGCAGACACTTCAATAATGATGGGTCGGATTCGTGGCAAATAGAAATGATTTAAAATAACAGTAACAGATTTGGATGTATAGGGTATAATATGCATTCACATATGTTGACAATTAGATTTGCTATAGTTGAATATGTTCTGTGAAAGTAAAAGTAAACTTTCTTTTAAATTTGATGTCGTATTCTGCTCTGCGTAGGCTACTTCATAAACAAAAAAAACATCCTGTGTTTCAAACGGGCTTGGAACATAGACGTTGTCCACTGCTGCTCCAGTGGTGCTCATCGACTCCTTAATTTTTTTAATTCCTAACAGTAATGTAATCTCATATCCTTTATTTTCTGTTTGCATTGTGGGACACCAAATCCAGGTATGTCCATCTGCTTAACGATCTCTTACAGCGCGTCTTGTCTGCGATTACTGTTTTTATAGTCTATAGATGTTGTATCCCATAAAAAGGGATGAGATTGATACAGATTGACAAACATCACATTTTGGATGTCCGTCATTTTGACGATCATACTATAAACTAACTATATAGCCTACACTAATTATATACGCTAACTTACCACTATAAACTGTAAACACTAACTATATACACTAACTACAACTGAACTATATACACTATAACAGTGGCGCACCCAGGATTTTTTTTCGGGGCGGTTTTGAAAATTTAGAAACAAGGTTCACAATTTTGGTTTTCCTCATTCTTTTCTTTACAAGGAGGGCTTTTTCCTGGAGAAACGACAATACGCAACTTATAAGGAGCCAATGTCGCAAGAAAGGTAAAAATTAACTTTGCTTCATAGAATTTCACTCATGTACGTTCCACCTATAATGCTGCAAAGGCATACTGCACGTGTAAAAATCATACACACAATGTTTGTAAGAATTATGAGTTAAAATCATGTTAAGCACAGGCTTACTAATTTGCATATGCTTATTGAATAATTTAAATTACTTAATCGGTAGACGCCGACTTTATTGACATAATAATACAATAATATAGTTAAAATAATCAGACATAAAGCAGTTGCGCACTTTGTAGTGGGGATAAGGCGGGAAGAATGTTATACACGTGAGTAGAAAAAGGCCTTTTGAAAATATTAACCTTCTCCCTGAATGACGAGTCTAAGTACGGAGGTTTGGATTTTGATTTCTATTTCGACACTACTAAACAGTACATATGAACGTTTTGTAAGACGAAACAAGCAATAGATACAACAGAGGTACCATACAAAGATTTCACCGAGTCAGAAAATGTTTAACACTTTAGTAGGGCTACTGCAATTATTTTGTAAACAGTGATTTGGCGTGTTGTGTCTATTGCAGTCTTTCTCCAGATCTTCTAGTCGAGCCTAGACATTAACAAACATTGTATATTTTGAAGTACATAATAGTTTGTATACATGTTACGATTCAGGAAAAAACGTAGTAATATCGGTAAAAATGAACCTCTGACGAAGCTGACGACAACTAGTTCAAGCTAAAAAGTGAAAGTTTAACATTTTTACCAATAAAAAATTACAAATAAAAATTAGTGTTTCGAATCAGTAGTTATATATTTATAATTATACATGGTTCAACGAGTGTTTGCAGAAAATGTTGGCCTATTACGACACTGGCGAATGGTAGAGGCCGGTTCACAGGCGGACGTGCGGGGGGCGCACGGGCTACCGAGCATCTAATAAATTGATGTTTTGTGATCGGTGGACGTTAGTATTAATAAGCCTCCGAGGGAAACGTCAACCCCTCCACCTTGTCGCAGGTCACTCTTTTTATTCTAGGGGAAAAAGGCTTCCACAGGCATAGATCACATAAACCTGTGGTACGGAGAACCCCGGACTAATATTATAACATAGGCAGACCCATTTGCTATCACAATACTAAAATCTACAATGAAATTAATTATAAAATAAGCCTATTTGCTATGATAATACTAACATGCCATTTACTACAATATTTACATCAACCTATCTACTACAGTATGTACGTACATTGGGCTATTTACAACAATGGAAACTACGTTTATTCCAATTCCATAGCTAAGTCGGAGTCACTGTTACTGTCATCATTACCAACATTTATAATCAAAGGGCCACTCTCCTCCATTTCTTCTAGTAAGTTGCCCAATTCCCACAGTTTCGCATCTTCTTTCTTTACGTGCTCTATACACTTCTTCCAGTCTTCTTCAGTTACTTTTTCCACCCCTTCTTCCAACAGCCGTTTTACATCTGCAACCTTAAATGTTGTGTTGTTAACCGCAACATGATTTTTCACTTGAGCCCAGGTCAACTCGATGGGATTTAACTCACAGTGATAGGGGGGTAATCTCAATACTGTCTTGTTTTCCTTCTTGGCCATCTCATCAATAACATATTTGTCGTAATTTCCTTTTTCTTGTTCTACTATATAAAGAAGTTCTTTCTTTAGATAACTACTATCAGCATTAAAACCTTTTTGTTTTAACCAATTTGCTATTTCATTTTTTTCCACGACTGTTCGGAATTTTTTCACACTTTACTGAATGATATGGTGCGTTATCTAACACCACAACAGTTATCTTCCAGGGAAGGTAGGAGTTCTCGAAAGTAATCTTCAAATACATTCCCGGTCATTTCTTCGTGATAGTCAGCAGTAGGGTTTGATTGGAACACCATTAATCCATCTTTCAAAAAGCCCTCTTCACAGCCCATATGCACAACTATCAGGCGGCTCCCTTTCCCCTTCGGACTTCGTAGTCCTGTCGACAGACCTTTCAAAAACGCATCTTTCGGCGACTTAATAGTTTTATCTTGCCAAACCTTATATTTAACATGGCCTGCATTTACCCAAGTTTCGTCACGAAACTGTTTAATTTTGCGTAGGTAATTCCGTCGCCATACAACTATATCATCCCTGTCACAGATAAACATGTTACGTCTTCTTTCATGAAATTTAAAATTCAATGATTTTAACAGTTTATATAGCGTAGACCATTTGAAATCCGGTAAGTCTTTATCGTTGTTAACTGCACTCAAAATTTTATTTATTGTCGGTTGTTCATTTTAAAAAAAAAATTCGTGAACTTTTTTCCTAATAGCACATTTTGTAAATTCGTCCAATTTATCTACTGCCGCTACTCTAGATTTTTTAATTTTTGGTGAACTCAAGCCTAACGTTTTGTTTTTCAAATATACATTAATAACACTATAAACACTCCGCTTGCTAACACCGGTCATTTCAGCAACTTTTTCCATGGCCTTGTCCTTTTTTATGGTAGGATTCTCTGTACTTAAATGTTTAAAATTATTCACTATACACAATCTCTTAGCACTATGTATAACTTTGACGCGTTTGTTCCTTGCTATTGGGGAAAGAGTCTCCATATTGTACAGTTTTAGTCCAAGCTATTAATAATAACTAAACAGTAAAAACAGACCCAAATGACACGTTAGTCAACGGTGAAAACAAGGAAGGAACTGAACTCAGTAGATTACGCACAGTACCTACAGAACGTGACGAACAGGAAATATTAGTTGGCGGACTGCTGTGAAACGGGCGTTGGAATGTTACCGATAACAATAGAATCCGACCCTCGTCAATGTCATTCGCTTGAAATATTTTCTGCAAACACTCGGTGAACAAATTATAGTTAATCAACGGACACGTTATGGACAACAAAATCCAGGAGTATAGTCAACATTGCCCTGGCAACTTAATTTGTTTGAATAAGTAACATCAATAACAGGCTCGAATGTGAAATGACTGTGTGTGTTTTAAAAAAACAACAGATATAAATTGTCCATAAAGAACAGGAGAGACAATATTAATGAAAAAATTATACCAAAACTGCTTAATTAATATAGCATTTAATTACTCACAACCAATTACAAATATTTAGCTCAATTCTTCCATCCCACTAATGTTTCCTCCGCTGTTATTATAACTCAAATCATCTTCACTCCTGCTATCTCGCTATTTATTAATTTTGAAACGAACTGTTACATTATACACTCTTTGGTCTGATCTCACGTATTCTTTTCAATTTTCATGACATGGTCACATCTTGATGTGCAATCTGTGAAAGAAATACACACAAATTCCTTTTTTGCTAAGTTTCTAACACTGTCTATGGAAAACGCACGTTTTTTTTAGCACGCTTCTTCACGATTGCCTAATCAGTTCTAGGATTAAGATCAGGAAGTCAGGATGATAGAGTGGAAGTCGTAAAATGTAATGTCCATGGTTTGCCAAAACAGTGGTTATTATACTGATTCTGTATGTTGGTTTACTTTGTTTAATTAGTGAATAGAACTCAGGTTAAGATAAATGGACTAAAGAAATCCCATTATTCACTAACCAGTTAATCGTGTTTGACTTTTTGTTAATGATGTTGCAGATGGATTTATTTAATCATTGAAATTTTCAGCCACATTTGTCGATGAAAACGTGCCAAAAGCAATAGGAAACTTTTAATAGAATAATACAATAGGAAGTTAAGAGAAAATATGTAAGAAAATTACAGCAATTCAGAGAAGAACGGCGTCTATCCACGTTTTTTTTTTTTAACTGACGTTGAATTCAGATTCGTCTATGTAAACTATAGGCCGTCGTTCTTCTCTGAATTGCCGTAATTTTCTTATATATTTTCTCTTAACTTTCTAAGGAGTTATTTTATTAAAAGTTTCCTATTGCTTTTGGCACGATTTCATCGAAATCTCATTTGACGAATAATGTGGCTCAGACTAGATGCACTAATTTTATAATTAATTTATCTCTTAAAAATTGTTTAAATTACTTTGAATATTGGTGTTTCCCCTTCCATAAACTGATATTCGTAAATAATTAATCGAATAGTACACTTGTCAAAATCGTCTAAATCAGTTTTTATTTCCTTTGTTGAGCATTTATTATGGGAAATACTGAAAGATTTTATGTCAGCCGTATACGGGGATGATTCTTTAATAATTCTAAAAATACTACTTAGAGACACACCGCACGCCTGAGCTACCCTTTCCTGCAACTTTATTTCTGATATTCCCTTATCTTCCGATACAATAAACTTGTACACTTTATACATTATTTTACAACTCTAACTATGCATGACTTTCATTTGCACTGAATTTGACAGGCCACCCAGATTGATCTAGCTCACTTTCCAAAACCGGAAAATATAGCAATAAACTAAACGGTACGCTTTTGATGAAAACTGGTGTTTTTTGAAAAGTACGAACACAATTACATATCATGCGCCGTTGGCAAAAGAACAATTTATTCACGTCTGGTAAACTTACCTATGCTGAATTTTAGTTTATCATTTAGTAATAGTGAGAAGGTTACTTTGTAAGAATATAGTAATTCACATATATTACACATTGTGCACGATCTACTCTAACCTCAAATTACGGTGAAATATTTCTTTTCCTATTCTTCTATACTATATAAACACGAGAAAAATAATTTTAAACGGCGGTCGAACCTATTTACGGAGAAAAAAATTAAATAATTACTCCCATAAGCGCGCATGTAAAGTGAATGGCCGCCATGTTAACTAAGCGACGGCGCACAAATGCACAGCGAATGACGAGTTATGACGTCATTACGCGGAGCACCCAGTGTAACGGTCTGAGTTGGTCACCAGTCTGAGTTGATCAAATGACGTCACTGGCTTATGACATCAGAGGTAAGGAGGCCCTGGTAGCTGGTTTCCGCTGTCTCTGTGTACATGTACGTTGACGAATTGGAACGTGTGGAAAAGCATTGCATTGCCAAAAAAAATATCGTTATGGAGAACCATACATGACTTCCATGTTCTAAGATTTATATTTAAAATCATATTTTAAATATGATTTTATTGAAATGAAATATTTCCATAGAAACTACGTCTTTCTACTTATTGCTTCAGTATACCACCTCACGTTTTCGCACTCGATTTTCACTGATGATGGCAGTCGATGGCACTGCCGAAAAGTCTGGTTTTACAGAAAACATTGGACTACGGCTAAACAGCCCGGGAAGCAATTTTAACAAAAAACTACTTCTTTGTTGCCGATAACGTAGTACACGTATAAAAAATTCTCCCCTCCACCTTCAACTATAATTTTTAATAATAGAAAATTACCTATTACCCCCTGTTCACCTAACCTCTTCATTTATAGATATTTCATCTACGTTTCTACAGTGGATTATTATGAGCTTCTTATCAGGATACTTTATTTATAAAAATTAAGTAGTTTACTCTTGTTAAATCATAAAATGTTTCAGGTAAACTACCCCTTTCTCTTAACCGATCTTCTCCAAAATCAATAGACCTTCAGTCCTCTAAAATGCAGGGATGCATGCAAAAAAATATTTGATTCTGTTTAAATGTGCGGCAGTTATCGTTCGTCATAAAAAAATTACCCTTTTTAAAACATAAAGCTTTGGTGATAAACTACCCCTTTCCCTTAACCGATCTTCAACAAAATCAACAGAACTTGAGTTCTCTTTAGTTCAAAAAGGTATGCAAAAACGTAGTTGATTCTGTTTGAATTTACGGCAGCTATTGTTCGTCATATAAAAAATAACCCTTGTTAAAACATAAAGGGGTAAACTACCCCTTTCCCTTAACCGATCTTCAACAAAATCAACAGACTTTGAGTTCTGTATAATTCAAAAAGGTATGCAGAAGAGTAGTTGATTCTGTTTTAATGTACGGCAGTTATCGTTCGTCATAAAAAAATTTACCGTTGTTAAAACATAAAATGTTGCAGGTAAACTACCCTATTCCCTTAAACGATCTTCACCAAAACTAACAGGTTTTGAGAACTCTACAATTCAGGGCTGTATGAAAAGTATTATTTGATTATGTTTGAATTTTCGGCTCTTATCGTTTGCCATAAAAAATACCCCTGTTAAAACAAAAAACGTGGACGGTAAACTACCCCTTTCCCTTAACCGATCTTTACCAAAAACAATAGGTCTTGAGTACTCTAAAAATCAGGGCCTTATGCAAAAACTTATTTGATTCTGTTTGAATTTGCGGCTCTTATCGTTTGCCATAGAAAATACCCTTTTCAAACATAAAACGTTCTCAGTAAACTACCCCTTCCCCTTAACCGATCGTCACCAAAAACATTAGGTCTTGATCGTCAACTCTACAATACAGGGTTGTATGCAATACATTGATTCTGTTAGAATTTGCGGCTGTAATCGTTTGCCAAAAAAAATAATTAACCTTGATAAAAAACCGTTGCAGGGAAACTACCCCTTTCCCTTAACCGATCTTCACCAAAAACAATAGGTCTTGAGTACTCTACAAATCAGGGCTGTATGCAACAAATTATTTGATTCTGTTTGAATTTGCGGCTGTTATCGTTTGCCATAGAAAATACCCTTGTTAAAACAAAACGTTGCAGGTAAACTACCCCTTTCCCTTAACCGATCTTCACCAAAAATTATAGGTCTTGAGATCTCTACAATTTAGGGCTGTTTGCAAAAGACCAGTTGATTCTGTTTGAATTTGCGGCTGTTATCGTTTGCCATAGGAATAAATTACCCTTGATTAAAAAAAAAACCGTTGCAGGTAAACTACCCCTTCCCCTTAACCGATCTTCACCAAAAACAATAAATCTTGAGTACTCTACAAATCAGGGCTGCATGCAAAAAATTATTTGATTCTGTTTGAATTTGCGGCTGTTATCGTTTGCCATAGAAAATACCCTTGTTAAAACATAAAACGTTGCAGGTAAACTACCCCTTTCCATTAACCGATCTTCACCAAACACAATAGGTCTTGAGATCTCTACAATTCAGGGCTGTATGCAAAACATTATTTGATTCTTTTTGAATTTGCGGCTCTTATCGTTTGCCATAGAAAATACCCTTTTAAAACATAAAACGTAGCAGGTAAACTACCCCTTTCCCTTAACCGATCTTCACCAAAATCAATAGATCTTGAGAACTCTTTACTTTAGGGTTGTATGCAAAAAATGATTTGATTCAGTTTGAATTTGCGGCTGTTATCGTTTGCCATAGAAAAAAAATCTATAGACACACAGACACTTTTCGAAAAATGACTTTTTTTCATGTTTTGAGTGTAGTACAATCAGAATCTGCAATAATCTCGAACGCGATTTTTTTTGCCATCGCCATACTTCCATTTCCTTAAGGAACATGGAAGTAAAATATCGGTATGGAGAACCATACATGACTTCCATATTCTAAGATTTATATTTAAAATCATTTTCGAAATGAAATATTACCATAGAAACTACTTCTTTCTACTTACTGCTTCAGCCTTAACCACATTACTGTGGTCACTAACGTATACCACCTCACGTTATCGCACTCGATTTTCACTGATGATGGAAGTCGATGGCATTGCCGAAACGTCTGGTTTTGTAGAAGACATTGGACTACGGCCAAATATCCCGGGAAGGAATTTTAACAAAAACTACTTCTTTGTTGCCGATAACGTTGTACACATATATATAAAATATATGCATAAAATTAATGGCTTGTATAAGTTAATGATTGATCTCCATTAAGTAGTACTCAAGTTTTCAAAGTTTTAATGTTATGATGTCCGTAATTAAAACATCAGAGCAGGTTTAGTGTGAATGAGGGTACACTGTGGACAAAAATTTTCAACATTTCCTATTGAGCGTTGCTTAGAGTAAAGCTGCGAATCTACAGTGTATGTTTCACAGAACAAACACGCGAAAAAGAAGGAGCGCTCCGAAGTCACTCATGGACCCTCAGGATCTTGCAGAGGGTTTATTCCCTAAAGACGAAAAGTCTGTCTATGAATCGTTCCTCTGTAAACACGTGCAGTTACATTGCCCAGCGATCCACAGGAAGCAAATTGATGTCCATTTTTTCGGCTTGCATGCTTTATGTTGGTGTGGGTTTCGGTACTTTCTATTTAAAAAGCGTGCAAATGTAAGAAAATAAACATGAGTGAGGCCAGAAATTGTGTGTGTGTGTGTGTGTGTGTGTGTGTGTGTGTGTGTGTGTGTGTGTGTGTGTGTGTGTGTGTGTGTGTGTGTGTGTGTGTGTGTGTGTGTGTGTGTGTGTGTGTGTGTGTGTGTGTGTGTGTGTGTGTGTGTGTGTGTGTGTGTGTGTGTGTGTGTGTGTGTGTGTGTGTCTTACCTGCCTTTTATTGCTGTAGGCATAATAATAAAATGGAAACGTAAACATTACATAACTGAGATATGCTTACCTGCCACGAACGATATATTATTTTATACATGGAGGAGTTCAGTGACATACACACGTACAGAAGAATTATATATATAAAGATATTAACTCATACATAATTTACATTAAAATGAAAAAATTATAATATTATTGCCTGGCAACAAAATTATTTTATTTTTAACAATTACCATTGTTTCAAAATGTTTAAATGAATTTTCAAGTACTTTACTCTTGTTAAAACGTAAAAGGTTGCAGGTAAACTACCCCTTCCCCTTAACCGATCTTCACCAAAATCGAAAGTCGTTGAGACCTCTACAATTCAGGGACGTATGCAAAAAATTATTTGATTATGTTTGAATTTGCGGCTGTTATCGTTTGCCATAGAAAATACGCTTGATAAAAAAATGTTGCTGGTAAACTACCCCTTCCCCTTAACCGATCTTCACCAAAAACAACAGGTCTTGAGTACTGTATGCAAAAAATTATTTGATTCTGTTTGAATTTGCGGCAGTTATCGTTTGCCATAGAAAAAAAATCTACAGACACACAGACAGACACACACACAGACACTTTTCGGAAAACGACTTTTTTTCATGTTTTGAGTGTAGTACAATCAGAATCTGCAATAATCTCGAACACGATTTTTTTTGCCATCACCATACTTCCATTTCCTTAAGGAATATGGAAGTAAAAACAGTCGTTCTGAGACGTTTTTAAAGTGTGGTTGACTACGTTCGGCTAAATCGTGTCTTTAAACATCGTCGCTTTGTTATAAATCAACGATATTATTATTTTGTTGTTGTGTTATATTAGTATTTGTGTTTACAGTGTTTTAAGTATCTTACTTAATATTCGACAGTTGTTCGTATTTTGTTTGCATATTCAGATCTCAGTTGGGATAATTAAAATGAGGGTTTTCGAAGGAGGAATAACACCGCTGGATATACAAAGGTTTTTAATTACTGGAGCAATTCCTGAAAAGTGTACAAAATCGTATCAAAGTAGAAACTTTAAGAGACAATGTAAACTTTATGTTATTCGTGACAATAAACTGTTTTATCGTAAATGTGACAGGCTAAGAGGTACAGAAAAATTAATAGAAATTGTTCACGACGATAATAAAAAAAAAAATTGATGGGCGTAGCCCACAAAGGTGCTGATACTAGCAAACAAGCGATTGGTATGTCTGCACATTGAGGAATTAATAGCACCGTGGACATACTTTCACAACGGTACTACTTTAAAAATATAAAATTAAAGGTGACAGATTTTGTAAAAAATTGTGAAGTGTGTCAGAAAGTTACACCTCCATGGGTGTCTTGTGTACCCGAAATGAAGCAAATTCCTTTTCCTAAGAGAGTCATGGAACAAATTGGAATAGATGTTATGCAGTTACCAGAAGTGCAGGGCAAAAATACATAGTGGTGGCAGTAGACTACTTTTCAAAGTGGGCTGAGGCGAAAGCCCTTAAAAATAAGACTGGCATTGAAGTGGCTAAATTTATTTATGAAATTATATGTAGATATGGTTGCCCTAAAATACAAATTAACGATAATGGTCGCGAGTTTGTAAATGAAGTTTCTAAAGAATTGCATAGACTGACGGGGACAAAACAAAGATTAACATCACCCTACCATCCACATGCTAATGGATTAGTAGAACGTCAAAATAGGACAATAAAAGATAAACTGAAAAGAACTTTAATGGAAAACATTAATAACTGGCCTGATGTTCTCGAGAGTGTATTATTTGCGTACAGAACATCTAGACACAAAACAACAGGATTTTCACCTTTTTTTATGTTATACAACAGAGAACTAGTTTTACCATTAGACCTTGTTGATGAAGATAATTTGACCGATGAAGACGAGGAGTCTCTTCAGGTAGCTGAAAAATCAACGGATGTTCAAGAAGTAGAGGAAGATATTGTCGAAGAAAATAAAGAAATGGAAAGAAAATTACAAAAAATATTAGAAGTGAAAAAAGTAATTGATGAAGCAGCATTAAAAAATATCAGAAGAGCTCAGATTAAACAGAAAAAGCAATTTGACGAAAGACATACAATAACAAAGAAAATGGAAATAAAACATGGGAGTAGAGTTTTGGTAAAAAATGTGACAAAATTCGAAAATAAATTAATGTTTACTGAACTTCCATGGTGTGGACCATTTACAGTTAACATAGTTTTAAGAAACGAGTATTGTATATTACAAGATGAAAGTGGCAAAGTGAGGAAAAAGAAAGAACATGTAAAAAACTTGAAAATTTTCTACAATCTAAATGATGATAAATCTGATGTGGAGGTTTCTGGTGAGTGGTGTGAAGTGATTTTTTTTATGATCCGGTTGACGTAGAGTGGCAAATGGAAAAGTGTAAAGTGTTGGGTCTGTCCTTTGAAGGACAATGCACATGTATTAGAATCGGTCATAAATTAGCACTTGCAAAACCACACGGTGTGAAGAAAATTGTGGGTGACGGAAATTGTTGGTTTAGGGCAGTTTCCTACGTAATTACTGGCAGTGAAGGTTATCACATGGACGTTAGAAACATAGTTGTCACTTATATGGACAATGAATTGAACAACAACCAAGCCAATGATTTATTTAAAGGTAGGACGTCACTAAAAAATATGATAAAAGAAGGCACATGGGCAACTGAAAGTGAGATATTTGGAACTGCATCACTTTTGAATACAAACATTTTTGTGTACACAAAGATAAACTCAAAAACTAGAGAGAAGTGGGACTGGCAGTTATTTACAGCAGGTGCTTCAGCAAATTTAAAAAAAAGTGAAATTCCAAGCCAAAAAAATACATACATTACAAATGAAAGTGGTTGTCATTATGAAGTTGTTATTTCAGTTCATGGAATGGCTGTAGTTTAAGCAATACCTACGTGTCTACAGAAAAGTAAGTAGGCTACTATACTATTATTTTATCTCTTATTGTATATAAAGTGTAATGAAAACTAAAGACATCTTTTTATAGTGTAAATAATTAATAATTTTGTTTTTATTGTTTAAAATTAATTAATTGATACAGCTTTAAACAATTCGTTAAAACGAATTTTAAAAAGATTAATTATTATGGCAACTTAGAAAGAAACAGATAGAAACTAATTTTGTACTGAGAATCCCCGAAATACTCCACTCTGTGCAAGCCGAAACATAACGTTTATTGCATACTGCAAAAATATTTTTGCTATTAGTCTTGTCTTTCTGATTGCATATAATTTACTTTAAGGAATAATGGTTAACACACAAACTAAGTTATTTTTTCATTCAAGTGAGTTTACGTTAAATTCGAATACTTTTAATCCTATAGTCGTTTAATTCTACAAGACCGAAGGAAGTGACAATAAAAGTAAGCGACGATATGACCATCCAATTTTGAATGCTTCATTCGCCGTGTTTAAAGATGAGGTTCTGGAATTTGGAGCTACCAACCACGAAAACATCAGCTCGCACAGTTCGGCGAAATTGGTAAGAAACCTGTAACATTTACTCTGAAATAATTAAGAGCGTGAAGGGGCGCATATACAGGGGGGGGAATGGGACCGGACCCCACCCCACAAGGTCGACAGTTGACAAGAAATTTTGTTAATCTCCTAATTTTTAAGCTGTTTTATTAATTTCACAGCTGTATACGCTAATACAGTAGTACCCCTTTTTTAAACAGAGGTCTAAAAACAAATTTATTACACAGAATATGCGTGTACGTTTGAAATATGAAATATAGGAAATTCAAGTAAGTCAATAAGTATCTTATAAACAATGTTGCAATAGCGCTTATTACTTCCATATTCCTTAAGGAAATGGAAGTATGGTGATGGCAAAAAAAATCGTGTTCGCGATTATTGCAGATTTTGATTGTACTACACTCAAAACAAGAAAAAAGTCGTTTTTCGAAAAGTGTGTGTGTGTGTGTGTGTGTGTGTGTGTGTGTGTCTGTGTGTAGATTTTTTTCTATGGCAAACGATACCTGCATCTTCGAAGAGTTGCTAGGCTCAGTTGGGGAGGCTTCGATGGAGGCATTTGAGAATGAAGAGGAAGCAGGAGAATTCGAGGATGATAGAGAGGAGTTGGTGCCATCCTATGACGAGGTGTATGAAGCTCTAGAAAAGCTTAAAAATAACAAGGCAGCAGGTTCTGATGGTTTACCAGGGGAACTATTAAAGAGCGCAGGAGGAGATTTCATAAAGGAATTTGCCCATCTCATAGAGCGAATATGGCTGGAGGAGGTAATGCCTGATGAGTGGAACAATGGGGTGGTGTGTTTAATACATAAAAAGGGTGATCCGCTCATATGTAAAAATTATAGGGGCATCTCTCTACTTAATGCAGCGTATAAGGTATTGTCCAACATCATATTTTCTAGGCTGATTCCCTACGCTGAGGAAAACATAAAAGAATATCAATGTGGATTCACTAGGAATAGGTCAACAACAGACCAAATATTTACACTAAGGCAAATCCTAGAAAAAACGTTGGAATATGGAGTGGCCACTCACCATCTCTTTGTGGATTTCCAGTCGACATATGATTCAATCAACCGGAAAATGCTATATAGAGCTATGAAGGAATGAAGGAGTTGAATATACCATCTAAGTTGGTGCGTATGGTTGGAGTAGTTATGTCCAATTCTAAGTGCCAAATAAGAATACAATCAAATTTATCTAACTCCTTAAAAACATTGAATGGGTTGAAACAAGGAGATGCCTTAGCGTGTCTGTTGTTCAACATAGCTCTAGAAAAGGTCATCAGGGATTCAGGAATTCAAACTAGCGGACACATATTTCACAAGGAGGTACAGCTTCTGGCCTATGCCGATGACATTGACGTCATAAGTAGGTCTGAATCTGGCTTAAAGGAAGCCTTTCGGGAACTGGAGTTGTCCGCTAAGGCTATGGGCTTGGTTATAAACCAAAGCAAAACCAAATATATGGTTGTAGGTGCCAACACTCGTGCCCTGTCCCTGCGCATTAACGATTATGAATTTGAAAAGGTTAGCACGGCAGGTCCTTCTGCGACTGCACCCAAAGCGCGCCTCTTTAAGTGTTTGTTGAATTGTTACATTGCTGCAAACAGATTACTCAAGTATGAATGTGTAGTCTAAACGAACACAAGGAATGATTAAACAAACAACGCACACTACCTTGGACAGGCACAGAGACAGCGGAAACCAGCTACCAGGGCCTCCTTTATCTCTGATGTCATAAGCCAGTGACGTCATTTGATCAACTCAGACTGGTGACCAACTCAGACCGCTACACCCAGCGCTGTATTTCATAAGTTTACGCGGCAAATAACACGTGTTTTTCCACTACTAAATCGTCCAATATCATTTGCCACAGTGAATATGGCGTCTTTCGGCGTCTTATGGGAGAAATTATTTAATTTTTTTTCGTAAATAGGTCCGACCGCTGTTTAAAATTATTTGTTCCGTCTTTATATAACATAGAAGAATAGAAAAAGAAATATTTCACACACAAACACACGCGCGCGCGCGCGCGCACGGTGACATGGAATCCATTCATATAATTATGAAAAGATGAAAATCTTACCTTAATGTAGCAGGCCATTGTGTATTAAAATGTTAATAAATTTATAATGTTAAAAATGTTAATAATAGTAAATAACCCTAAACAACAGAAATAATTAAACCATAATTAATAACACCACACAATTACACAAACTAAAGCACTGAAAATCACATTACGCGGAGTACCCAGCGCTGTACTTCATAAATTTATAAAGTAATCGGCGAAGTTATCGGCTCAATATTACAAATGTTAATAATAGTAAATAACCCTAAACAACAGAAATAATTAAACCATAATTAATAACACCACACAATTATACAAACACAAACTAAAGCACTGAAAATCACAAAATACATTCCCACAGAACCACTACCTGACGCGGCAACGGGAGCGTTTTCTCTCAACGGTCAAACCGCTCTTTTCGTCTTAACCAATTACAAATGAGAGATTACAAAATTTTGAACTCAACCGTTGATTGTTTTCTAAGTACCAATCAAAAGTCAGCATTACGTCGGCGTTTGGTAATTTTTGGCGTTTGGCAAAATTTGTCCGGATTTCAGCAATCAACTCAACTCGCTTTTCATACAGTCCAATTTTTGCAAGAATTATATGAAACAATGAACTAAAACCGCGGCCCTTCGGGCCGCCCCTCCGAACCTAACCGGCAGGTATCGGCTCAACTCGCTTTTCATCCAACTCGCTTGTAAATGTTTGAAAAATGGTTCGTCTTAATTTTTCCAAGAATTATATACATCCCAAAGTCCAATTTGGAGCGACAGCTGATGTACAAGCGGTGACGTCACGCGCCGTCCTGTACCGGTGTACACAGATTGAATTCTGTTTACCCGCTGTTGCATGCGTTCTTATGTGAGTAATTATTTAATTTTTTTTTCTCTGTAAATAGGTTCGACCGCCGTTTAAAATTATTTTTCTCGTGTTTATATAGTATAGAAGAATAGGAAAAGAAATATTTCACCGCAATTTGAGCTTAGAGTAGATCGTGCACAATTACCTTAACATATAAAGAAGATACTTTATTTATTGTGTTCTTACTGTTTGTACATACTTATATTACAAAAATTTTCCCAGATTTGGGGGGTTCTAACCCCCCCCCTGGTTGCGACACTGCACTATAAACAAAAAGACTATGACACCAAACACACGAATTAATATAACTATAGTAAACAACTCAGCAGCGTTCACACTTTAAACACGTTAAACAAATACAAAGTTGCCCGTTCGAGTTCTCGACTCGCACTAGAAAATAACAAACATGTTTGAATTCATTCGAGTCCGTGCGAGACGAGTGAGTGGTGAGGGCGAGCACTCACATCAAATGTTCACAAGGGTCGAGACTCACACGTGGTTAACAGCACGAGTCTATTCTCATACGAGAACTCGCACCGTGTGAACGCCGCTTAGGAGATTTGCTTTGCCGCAAAATCTTACATTACAGTTAAATTATTTAATGCTAACAGCAAAGAAAAAAATTAACAATAATATTAATTTTTTGCAGTTAGTAAAGAGGAGATTGAATTATTATTCACTATTCACTATAAATTACATCTTCCCTTAATTTATAGTTCAACTACTGTAATTTGTGACGAATATTAGGCCTAATATTCAAGGTGTAAGACTGATGTATTATTGCAGGGAAATTGAAAAACTGCCGGGGTCTAATACGTTTGAAAATTACGGGTAGTTTGTGCATAAGTGTGAAATCGTTCATAAAAATAGCTAAGCTTAAAAATAGCGTTCTTAAAGGTAGTTTAGTTTAAGCTATCTTTAAACTATGTTAAGAATCATAAAATTGCAGATTGCAAGAAACTTGCTGCATTGTTAAGGCCATGAAGTTAGCGACATATCCTCAGTTAGCGCATTGGCTGCACTGGATTCATTCAGCACGTTCAGCAGTGACGATGCTGATCGGTTTACTCTGCTTGGTTTACGAGAGAACAACCACTACTTACCATATGTATGGTGAACTCAAGTATAGCCTACTCGTGATAGAGCTAATCTCGTGATACTTTTTGTGAAGCTCGTCATGGGTTAACCAATGCTCCACAAATGCTTCGTTTCTCCAGTTGAACGCAGCGCATTCCAATGTTCAGTTTGAGATGTTGTAGGCGCCAGTGCGACACGTGTTTATTGTTTTCAACGTTTTGAAGTGAAAGGTAAGGAATATTTCTTATAAGTCTGTATCTGTTAATAGGACGTGCATTTTAATTCTGTTATTCGTGCATTTTAACTGTAGTTCACTATATTAAGTATCAAATTTAGTCTGAAATTGTCGGTTAATACATAGTGAATACGATGATACATATTTTGATAGGTTATGGACAGCGTATACATTGTAGGACCTTATTTCCGAATAGTAGTTTCTTAAATGTTTTTTGTTGTTTTCCAAGTAAAGACGCTTCCTAGTAATGTTCAAAGTTATTTAATTTTTGACATTTACATCTGAAAAGACTTTCATAAATCTCCTAAATTTTTTTTACTAAAATTTTCGATAGTTTTTATTTACTGGATTGCTGACTCCGTACGATTTTAATATTAATGGCGTTTTTAATTTTCATGTTTTTGTCCGTATAATTTTAGCTTTATTTTTTAAAGATTTTATTTATGATTTTAGATGTCACGAGTATGCCTGACGTATCACAAGATTGCCTCAATCCAGGAAAAGTCGTGATATCACGAGTATTGCGGAGTGTTGTCACGAGATTACCTGGAATATCACGAATTACCAAGCGAGAACATTCTTTCGAAATTTAATTTAATAAATATAATATGTTGTTTTATCCAAAACATTTTTAGTGCTATAAAGTCCTTAGAAACCATTCTATCCAAAGATTAAAACAGAAATAAGAATTAAAAATTTTTGGTTGGCACAATTGGTATTTTATATACTTTATCACGAGTTTACCCAAGTTTACCATAGTTACCGTTTTCCAACCACGTCTTGCACAGCATTACGGCACGATTTGTTGCATTGTCACTTGACTTCTTTTTCACTATTTTCTCTGGTCTTACGCACATACTCTTGGCTTGTTAAGTAACCTTTCTGTTGCAAGAAACGGTCAGCGTGTTCTTCGTCCGGCGCGTCACGAACTAAATCGAAAATAAATAATGCCGGAAAGCAGTCGACAGTACACGATGCAAGACTCGAAATATTTATTTTTATTGACTGAAAAACAACGTCATAAAATAGTTTTTCTATCACATTCAATAAACTACAATTAATAATAAACAGTAAGGGTTGTGTAAAACAATTAAACGTAATTTTAAAATAAATTTTAAACTAACACCTTGTTTCAGCTTTCAATGCCAAACTTTAGTCCTTAATTTTAATGTTGTTTACAAAAGCATTTAAATATCAGTTATGTAAATTTGTGAAAAGTATTATATATAGGCTTATACATATTTGGATTCAGTGGAAACATAGATAAACTTATAATCTATGACTAAATTATTTATCATTTAGGCGTTATGGTTGTAAATTCAATGAAAAACCAATGCAGCAGTTTGAAATTTTTAGTGTTTATTGTATGATTACCTGTATCAGTAGTAGACGGGGGCCGATATACCTGTAATAGGTATTTTGGAACGATATTTTTGTGGAACAGATATAACAGTGACTGAAAAGTTGAAATACCTGTTCCGATTCAACGATAACTGAAAACTGAAAAGTCGAAGTACCCGTTCCGATTACTCGCGGTCTCGCGGTTCCGAGTCTCGGGACCCCCCTACGCAACTAACGAATAAACAAGTAAACGAGTACTACGAGTATTAGGAGTATTACGAGTATACGAGTGCAAAGCCACTTTTTGGTGCTGAATACTTCATTCTGCGCATGTGCCGATTGCCATACAAGTAAGAAACGAAGCAAAACAGCGAGGTTCAGAATATCTCTATGCCAAACAGAATAGCTCTATTATGTTGTTTTTAATCAATGAAAAAAATGTATACTGATGTCACAGTTATTCTCGTGTGTTATGCGGATATATAATACAGATTATAATAAAAAATTATGTATTATACTAGTCACCAACTTGGTAAATTTTGAAAAAGCGAATTATATTGTGTTATAACCTAAATAGTGGCTGATAGGCCATATAGGAGATAATTTTAACTTCACTGCACATCTTAAGTACATTTTTTTGACATTCTTTGTTGTGTTATTACGTGGACTCTAAATTTCATTGCCTGAGTCTCGCAACTGATTTGTCTAACCAAAATGGAATCAATAATTTAATATTAAATCTATGTCAGTTTATTTACTCCTAGTGAAAACTTAAATTAGTATTCCCAGGGGAGGTAGGCCTAGAAATTCTCTTGTTTCTTATTTTCTTTTAAACAGTAAGAGCTTAATAAAGTCACAGTGTAAAGTAACACTGTTAATATTTTTAGTTTCAATTTATTTTTTTTTAAATTATAAAATAAAGGTACATGTATAATACGAATATAATAACAGGTATTTTTATGTGTCATTTTTTGTTTGAACGGTTTCGTTCGTGCCTGTTTAGCACACCTCTAATCAGTAGGCAGTCGGCAACTGTCTGCGATGACTTCGTAACGTTCAACAATAAATCATGTCTACAGCAGTCGCAGATCTTCACTGTACCACATACACAAAATATTTAGCGTAGAACAAAGCTTACAATACGCTGCACGTGCAATATTGTTACACTCATGTGCATGTGGGGATAAACGCGATGTGTTGCCAGTGGAGACAACGCTCGTCACTGTTACCTAACTCGTTTATGTTACCTAACAGAGTTAGCTATAAATCTATTATTATAGAACTAGGACAGCTGTCTGGTTTATTTCATTACTGGAAAACATCGCATTCGTGTTGTGACGTACAACTTGGAGACTGTGCCAAATGAAATGAAATTTTAAGTTTACGATGTTACAGTGACATTGAGAAGTACGATAGCATTATAGCAGTTACGGTAGAACACTCAATAGCAGTTAGATAAATTACTAGGTACTTTTAGCATTCGTACTTCCAACGTAGGATCTGTGTGAAAAACGAGGTAGCTATATATACTCGTACTTTGTGTCCCAAATGTTTCAATATTTTAATTTCATATGAGCCACTGTGGACTACGTATGCTCCAACTGTTTCTTGTTCTTCTCTACTTCTACTCTCTCTTCTACGTCTCCCATATCTCATTTATTCTTGATAGACGTCTATGCCTTCTTTCGTCAGTCCAGAAGGCACCAGTCCTCTTCTTGGGGTTTTACTGAAAACGTTAGGCATTTATTCATTTCTTTTTGAGTGGTAAGCATTCTTTAATACCTTCATGAGTAATCAGGAGTTCCATGTCTTTTTCTGTTTCTTTGAGTCACGTATTGGGCATTTTGAGCTTTCTGAAATAGTTAAAACGTTTCCCTGTTAGTCTGTCAGGATTCATTCTTTGAATATGTCCGTGGAAAGTTATTCTTCTTTTTATAATCTCAACATGTGCGTACAGCTCATTATTGTGGTGTCTTCTGTACTGTTCTCCATGTTTTATTGGTCCCAAGATTTTCCTTAATATTTTCCTTTCCGTAACTTCCAGTTCTTCCATCATTATTCAGACACCTAGCTGCACAAAGTGTTTCCGGGGCAATTACTGTTAAGTAATGCTTGTGTTTGTCATTAATGGATATTGATTTCTTGTTATATGTATCCTTGGTTAAATAGTAAGCAACTTTCATCTTATTAATGAGTGCTTTAATGGCTCCTTTCTCTGAGACATTTTGTTCAATAACTTCTCCGAGGTACTTGAATTTGTCAGTTCCATGGATTTTCCCTTATCGAGTTTTCATTTTCTGTATTTTATTATTATTAATATTATTTTTTGTGTTTGGAACAAGAACCAAGTAGTCCACTGTTGTGGAACACAGCGGCTGCTGGATGGGGGACATCGCGATATCCGTTTAATAATTGAAACACTCATTGTTAATACAGTAATTGCGTACTTTATTGTGAATTAACTATTAATATTAATAATCTTACATATACATAAGCGGCATTCACCATTTTACTCATTAACTGACACCGTAATATTTAATTTAATTTCTTGAATAAAGCATTTCAACGAATCTTCTCATTAGAAAGTTTCCGTTTTTTGTTAGCGTGAAAAAGCCGTTTTTTGGTATTTAAACGCATGTTTCAGTTATGTGATCGCCAATCGGTTTGCGGAGTTTACGATGAAGCATGGCTCAGTCGTAGTCTCTGACGTGTGCTACATGTCAGCTATGCCTCGCCATAGAATAAACGAAAGATTGATGACCATAAAGTAGAACATGCAAAACATGTGTTGTTTTCAAATTAAGTGCTAACACGAACCAGTTTGTAACACGTTATCTTTTTCATTGCTAAGTATTGATGCAGTAACGCAGAGCAGGAAACGAAATGATCTGAACGACGAATCGCGATATCGCTTACGTAAAGTAACGTGTTGATGCATTAACTGTCTACGTAAAGTCGATTAATAGAACAAACGAATGCGTAGCAGCGGTTGCGGGATTATTTCCTGCGTCACTGATAACCTTGACCGATATGATGTAGACGGACCCAAGAGCAGTCAAGAAATTATTCTGAGGCGACTGTTTTGTGCATTGCAATTACTTACAAAACGATACGTAGTTAGTTATACTTGATTGATACTCACTGTGATTTAGTAAAATCATAATCGGTTCACTATTGGAAGACTCCTGGGGCACTGTCCTTATGAAAACATATAGGCCTATATAGAAATGCAGCGGAATGGGATTTGGGGATTTGCGCCCTTAGCCCGGAGTTAAGACTCACATACTGAGCATGATTTTACGGAAACGATTATTCGATGGAAATATGAAATGATTACTTCTTTCAAATTCTAGTAAAAATTAAAATTAAAAAATTGAAGTGTGACGTATTAACAACTAAACTAGTAAGCTCTGTCAACTGCAGGACTCGGTCACTATTTTAAACGAAATATATTTATTATTAGATAAAACAAAATCGATTAATTTATTTTTTAAAGTTGTGAATTAAATTCTTTGAATGTTTGACTCTTGGCGCTAGCCGAGAAACACCATGAAGAGGTTAACTTACCATGTTGACACGGTTAACGAAGACTTTCCTGTATCTTAAAAAGTACAAAAAAGTAAAAGAAAAATTACGAAAACCCCGCATATTCTACTATGTTTTCAGTAAATAACAATTGTGAAGCACACAATCGTTATCACTTTATTTTATTAATATGGCTACAGGAACACTAAAAATTCCCAAAACTTCGTTGTTTCTTTTTAGAGAAATATATAACCACAGTGCTAACACAAGTAATTGAGCCGTAGCCTCTAAGTGTATATGTTTGTTTCCATAGATACATGCGGGACTATACTGAACACTTTTCACAAATATATTGTTACGTAATGCGGAAAAAGTGTTACGTAATACGGAGCGTTCTACAAGTTTATGGAATGTTCCAGTGGAATCCGGCTGTAATGTGTGTGTGCGTACATAATGCTGCTACTTGGCGGTGAAAGACAATTACGCGTCAACTATCTGGTATATTAAAGCTATCGAATTCGTGTTGTAATTAGAATTTCTCATAATTTGATGCTCCGCATAGACTATTAAAATTTTTTCAGCATTTTGACTTCCACTTTTAATATGTGCTGTCTCTAAAGTTAAAGTGCGGTTCGGGATAAAAGTTATCATCAGAACTCGTGACTGTTTTGTTATGTCTGGTGTCGTTCTAAATAGTGAAAGACCTCTACTAGAAAGATTCACGAGTTCATTGAATGTTTTACTAACAATAGTTCGTAAGGGATTGTTATTCAACGCTTAAAAGATTTGTTGTCTTTTAGCTGAAAGTGCGGTTTGGATAAAAGTGGTCATCTGAACTCGTGACTGTTTTGTTACGTCTGGTGATGATTTATTTACACCGTAAATGGTTGAAATCTACGTTACAACAACAATAACTATTTTCCAGTTTCTAACGCTTCTCCATTTACAGCAACTCACTAGAAGTATGTGATAGCAACTTACTAGAAGTAGTTAGCTATCACTAATCGCTATAGTATCAAACGATTCCATTCTGAACTCTGTAAATCTTGTATTGTTACATTACTCTTTAGATTCTATTCTTAATTATTGTTTCTCTTACGATCGACCTTTTGGCCCGATTATGTTTTATTCAATACAACTTTTGCATCTATTGTCTTATATCATTGTATCCAGCTCCTCTGTGAACATCGGATTATACCCGTGAAGGAACGGTTGGTCCGAGAATTGAACAACTTGACTGATGCGACAGTTCGGGTTTATAAAATTGATCACCGCCAACTACGTTACGAAGCAACACTGTTTACGAGCAACTTTTAAACAATTATTCACTGTGTTGCTGACCTTTTAGGGCAGTTCAATGACACGTTTACCCCTTTATTGTATTGTACAGTGGTTTAATGTATACATAAAACGCTTATGACTTCCGAACAAAGGTGGCAACGAAACGTTGAGTATATCATTTTACTGTCCATGTGCAATAAATTTTAATAATAAAATCCGAATGTTTAAATGAGGTTTTTTCTGCTATAAAGTTCAGGGAAGAAAAATTAAAGTAACCGATCTATGTCACTAAAACAGTCCAGTGCTTTCATTATTTCTTATTTTAATTTCTAAATATACGTAAACTTTAAATTCTCCATATCTCTAAAATGTACACAACTTGATTGTCGGAAGTAAAACCCACGTTATATCTTTGCAGCTGTGTAGCTCTCACGGCGGGAGAATCCTTATTGCCTCTTATGCGTGGGCGAGGGTCAAAACGGCAGTCGAATGTCCTCCTGGTCTCTGATTTACTGCAAGCACTGGCACTTCATTAATGCGCCAGCTATCAGTCTGTAAACGTGGTCATATTGAGCGTGAGATTCCACGCAATTTAAAGACATTAATGTCGAGTAATGGTCGTTTAAACGACCCGCAGCGCTCTACTTCTGTCGGCATTTGTAACAAAATGTGCGAGCGCGCGCGCGGGGATATATTGTTTATTAATACAGTTCTGTATTATCATGCTGTACAAAGTTTATAGTATTGTTTATCTTTGCAGTTTACACCAGTTTATGTCAGGGCAGTCACACGTGTTTATCAACACATGCAATGTTGTAAGGCTACCTCGCTTTAAAGCCTCTCTCTTGTCCATTGCTGGATAACGGTCTCCTTTACGACTTTTCAAATTTGTCGATGCTGTGCCTCGATCAGTAAAGTCAGTGCTATACATTTCAGGTCTTCCATTCATTGGCTGAGAAGCCTCTGCTTCTCTCTTTGATTCTCTTCTTCCGCCTAACATTCCTAATGAGTTCCCCAATGTGTTCATCACAACACCTCCACGCTTTAAAACATTCTTTAGTCTCATTCTTTGTTATCAGCTGAAATTCTATGTCGCCTAGTAATGTTAAGTATCGATCTCTACATTGAATATTGAGTTACTCTCTACATTTGTAGTGTTTTCCTGATTAGAGTCAAATTTCTGTCAACGTCTGTTATAGTTGGCATTACATACATTGAGCAAACACTTTTCGCTTAACAGATTAGGAAATTCCGTTGTTCTTTAACGTATTTCGTAGTTTTGAAAAGGTATCTACCCCAAGCCGATTTGTTTTTAGATAAGTAGATCTCACGCATGAAAATTGGTTACCAGAAGGAAAAACAAAGTAGGCCTATACAATTTGTGCCGTAATGAAGGATAGTTTTGCCAGAGTCAAAAATTTAAAAAGTGGTAATTTATTTTATAATCAGTTGAAATAAAGAACGTTTTGAATTAAGGCATTATCTAAGGTTCAAATTTTTGTAATAAATAAAAATAATAATAATATAATATACCCTCGTCGTTGTCGCACAATCGAATAAGTGTGTGTGTGTGTGTGTAAATCATTGTCTATGTGTATGAAAAGGATATATTATATACGGTCTCCAGTTCGCAGACCCCGTTCGATTAATTACATTAATGTAATCCGTCTAATTATTTATTGTTTTTGTTGATACGGCATGTTTTATAAACAAGTTCCCATCACCAAGTTCTAAAATCCTTACCATCTCATGAGGATGCGTCGGTGAAATTAAAACCAGTCATTATATAAATTACTGAACAAACGCACATAACACGTAACATACACGACACAACGAAACACTGCACGCTGCTCGACGTAAACAAGTTGAATATCGAGCCGTTCAGTCTTGACTTAACACACTGGTAATGTCAGTCGGTTTTTGCATCCTCCTTGCTCTTTGTAATGAAGCCTCGTACAAAATATTTGACCGAAACGAGGACTGGTCGTTAAGCAGTTGGTCTTTATGAAGCTTGGTTGCCTTGTGTATTTCATTGACTGTCCTATTGAGGCAACATAATATAATATAATATAATATAATATACTCCTCTGAGGCTTGAATCCGTATATCGACCTTTATCGGCAGAAGTGCACAGGCTTCATATTCTTCGCAAACCCGGTGTAATTATAATTTTCGTTTATCAAGTGCAATATAAAATTGGACTTTATTGTACTAATATTCTTTTTGGATAGATGTAAATGAAATCTATCTATAAATTTCTACTATACACACCTGAGCTATTTCCCGTTGCTTCTATAGTCCTGGGTTTCAATACACTTCTTAAGTTATTAATGGTTTTAAACGGTATAATGATGTTTAGTTTATTAAACTCATTTAATAAAATATTAGGGAGTAAGTGATTCTCTTTGATTCTCTTCTTCCACCTAGCATTCCTAATGAGTTTCCCAATATGTTCATCACAACACCTCCACTTCAGTTCGGCAACACGCCTTACAATATTCTTTTGTTATCAGCTGAAATTCTATGTCGCGTAGTAAAGTTTAATAGCGGTCTCTCCATTGAATACTGAGTTACTCTCTACTTTTGTAGTGTTTTCGTGATTAGAGTCAAATTTCTGTAACAGTTGTTATAACTGGCGTTACATACGTTGAGCTAATACTTTTCGTTTTACAGATTAGTAAATTCCATTGTTGTTTAATGTCGTCCACCCCTAGCCGATTTGTTTTTAGATAAATAGATCTCACGCATGAAAGTCGGTTACCAGGAGCAAAAACAAGGTAGGCCTATATCATTTATGCCGTAATGAAGGATAGTTTCTTTACGGATAGTACTTGCAGTACACGGCGGAAATGAAAGTGGATTTATTATTGTTTGTTTTAACGTTTATATTTTGTCTGTTCCTGTATTTACATGTTAATTTATCAATCATATCACTTTTGTACCAATTTTTAATGGCAGGGAACTTGATTATCTTTACTAAATACCACTATTATATTAACGACTCGGAACACAAAGTTTTTTATAAGTAAAAACATAAAGTTTTACCTTACAGCCTGAACCGGTTTTCGCCTTTAAAAGGCTTCTTCAGAGGCTGCCACTGGTAGCGCTGTCCGTCCTGTTGTGGGCGACGGAATCGAATTTCGAAAAATCGATGCTGTGTGTAGACTCTAACGGATATGACAGAACAATAGTCAGTAAACTCCTACACAAAACACAAAACAAACAACAGACAAAGACAGAAAACAACAAATTCATAACACTAACATACATCAACAAACAAACTGAAAAAATAGCCCACAAACTCAAAAAAGCAGGATACAGAATCGCTTACAAAACTACTAACAAAACAGAACACACACTATCAAACACACACACAAAGCACAAAACAAATTCGATCTACCCGGTGTTTAAAAGCTAAATTGCTCAAATTGCAACAAATTCTACATAGGCCAGACAGGACGTAGCTTCAAACAGAGATACATTGAACACACAAAGGCACTCCACTTCACTACAGAATCCACCTTTGCAAACCACCTCATTGAAGCAAACCACACATATAAAAACATCGACAATAACATGAACATTCTACACGTACACACAAAAGGCCGAAAACTAGACACTCTAGAACAATTGGAAATATACAAACACACGAAAACAAATAAAAACAACATCCTAAACGAACAGACACAATTCAAATGGCACGCATTATTCGAACATATCTCGCCCCACACACACAACATCAACCTTTAGAAATTAGATTCCGTCGCCCACAACAGGACGGACAGCGCTACCAGCGGCAGCCTCTGAAGAAGCCTTTTGAAGGGGAAAACCGGTTCAGGCTGTAAGGTAAAACTTGCACCAACATAATAATTTAGTACAAGTTAAAATAGTACAAGTGTTGAAAACAGCTTTGGAGAGAATTTGACTATGAATACAAAATTGTTATAAAAGTAAAATGTTCGTATGCGAAGCCGCGGGTAACAGCTAGTAAAATAATATATTTTAAAATTATAATATAGAGTGGGCCATAAGTTGCTTGACAAAATTTTTTTTTAGTAATATTCAGTGATGAAAGGTTCTGCGAGGTTCAGTCATTGACTACCGGTACTTAATTTTAAAACATTCTGACTACGTTTCAACAAAATTTGTTGTCACCTTCAGGACCTGTATGGAGGCAATACAGAAATAATTACACCCATATATGCAAACAGTGTACACCTGTTCATTTAAACACACGGAACACTTACGCGCCGAAGAATTATAACTACTGAAGTGTAACCGAATGTCGGTTCATGTTTTTAGTAACCACGCAAGATGCTGTTGTTCTGTTGACAGCACTTAACAGTTGCGGTGCGAATCATACTGTCGATTATCTCAAAACGGTGGGATCAACAGTGTGATCGGTTGCTGATAAATGTTTTTAGTAAACAAAGTTACGTTGTGTGTGTGTGTGTGTGTGTGTGTGTGTGTGTGTGTGTGTGTGTGTGTGTGTGTGTGTGTGTGTGTGTGTGTGTGTGTGTGTGTGTGTGTGTGTGTGTGTGTGTGTGTGTGTGTGTGTGTGTGTGTGTGTGTGTGTGTGTGTGTGTGTGTGAAAAATTTATTACGTTAATCACTTTACACTTACCATAATTATACCTTCACAAGACGCATACTTTTACGATACCAATTTCACACGACGTTGTTAAATGATAGGAAACATTAATATAACGATCTTAAAAAAATTACCTAAAGTGTACGAAAATATCTGTTTAACTAAATGCATTTACGTGACAATTGTATTTTAGCGTATACCGGTATGTTATTCTTTGTATAAGCAAAATAGCTGAAAATCTGTAAATTGACGTTATAACGACTTTATACATCGTCTAAACAAGAATGTCTAAACAGAATAAAAGGAATATCATTTAAAAGATATGAAATTGGAAATACACTGATGAAAGATACGGAAATTGGAATTTGGAAGGATACGAATAATTACACTGATAGATTTCAACAGTCAGAGTGGGCACGACTTTGTAAACACTATATCTTTTTCATTGGCACTAACTTCTCTTTCCATTCAAACTTATTTTTAGTATCCCATTGGCAATGTGGGAAAAGTGTATTTAGACCTAATTTTTGGCAACCGAAATTTCTGAAGTATCCATATTTATTCGAAGTTTCGATAATGTTGAAATATTACAAAAATATATTCAGTTTAAAAATGTAATGATGAGGCAGAAGAAAGAAATTTTACCTATAAATAAGGACTGTAGGCCAACAGCTGCACATGAGGGCTGAATTACTTAGTCTACTGCGATCGGGCAGAGAGAGCTCGTCAGCTGAGGTGAAAGCAACGCTCTAGGGGAAAAGCAGACCGAAATAAAAGTCCTGGCCCTCCAGGTTGGGGGTTTTACAGCAGGCCCAGTAACCTGCTTAAGTAAAAACATATATGCACTTACAGAACTCACACGAGCCTCGGAAATCGGATGGGAAATACGGCAAAACGACCTAAGCTAACGCAAAAGGACAAATGCAAATGGATTAACTCTAAAATTAGAAACAGGATGTCGCTCTAAAAGTAGCGACATAGAATGTTAGAGGTATAGCTAGTAAAGAGGATGAATTAGTAACACTATTTGAGAAGAATAAAATAAACATCGCTGCTGTAACGGAAACTAAAAAGAAGAATTCAGGTTCAAGGTATGTAGGAAACTATGCGATGTTTTATAGTCGTAGACAAAAAATCTGGAGATGCTAAAGGAGTGGCAATATTCATTGATAGTAAATGGCAACGACGTATAATAGAGTGTCATTATGAAAATGAGAGAATCGTATATATGAAGATGAAGTATGATCGTGGACAGTTGGTAGTAATAGATGCTTATGTTCCTGAATAGGGGAGGAAAGACAGAACAGAAGAGTTTTATTGGAACCTCCAAAAATTAATTGATAAAAATGCAAACCTTGGAATTCTGTTAATATGAACGCCAGGATTGGGAAAGTCCCTATTTATAATGTAGTGGGAGTTTTTGGTGAAGACACAATGAATGTTAATGGAGAAGTTTTGAAAGAATTCGCTACATTTAACGAGCTAAAAATAACCAATATCTTTTTCCGTAAGAAAGATATTCAGAAATATAGCTGGTCAGCAAGAGGACTTAGGTCTCTCATCGATTATATAATTATAATTAAGAAATTAGCAAGGCAAACTATTGACACAAGGGTATATAGAGGACTTGTTGTTGGTTCTGATCATTATTTAGTAGTGTCAAAGATAAGTCTTTATACGAGATGAAAGAAGTTTAGATCATTTAATAGACAGGAAAATAAAGAAGTATTTAAGGTATTCTTATTAGAACAAGAAACTATTCGATGATTCTATCAAGATAGAATGAGTAGGCATTTGAGTAAGGTACCCACGAGTGATGATTTAGATCAGGAATGTGATAATATCAAGCACATAATAATACAAACAACCAAAGAAGTAATAGGGCTCAAAAGAAGATTTAGAAGAAGAAGATGTCTGAAAATATGGACAGAGGAAGTGAAAGAAGCAGTGGCCCAAAAACAGAGAGCATATCTTCAATACCTAAACTCCCCAACTTGGTAAATACCTAAATCGTAAAATACCTGGTCCAAATGATATAAATACAGAACTTTTGAAATATGGGGGTATTTTGTTGCATTTCCGTCTATTAAATTTTCTAAATATGAGTTGGAAAGAACACAGAATTCCTAAAGAATGGTCAAAAACGGTTATAATTTTATTATTAAAAAAAAGGGGTTTGGACAAAGACAGATAATTATAGAGGAATTTAAATTAGATACTACATATAAGGTGCACGCTACAATAGTAAATGGGAGGCTGAAGCCAATAGCTGACGTTTTAATATCAGAAGAACAAAATGGCTTCAGGATGGGAAGACCATGCATAGATGGTATCTTTACACTTAAGTTAATAGTTGAAAAGAGAAGAGAATTTAACTCAGAGACGCATCTAGCATTCATAGATGTGTCGAAAACTTTTGATAATGTGAACCGTTCACTACTCTGGAGTATAATGGAACGAAGTGGTTTCCCTTTGCAATTAATTAAAGTTTTAGGAGCTTATATTACAAGACAGAGGTTGACGTGGACGTGAACGGTAAATTATCAGAAGATATTCCTACACATAAAGGTGTAAGACAAGGGTGCCCTATTTCACCGACACTTTTTAATATGGACGACATATTTCAGGGATGGACAGCTAAAGTTGACTCGGGAATATCACTTCAGCGAAATTATTCATGTGAATGCTTTCTGCAGATGACAAGGTAATTGTACAGAAAACATAAGACCAGTTACAACGATATTTACGTTCAATAGCGTCCTACCAGACTATGGGCTACAGATCTCTGCTAAAAAATCTAAAACGATGGCTTTTTAAGAGCAGGTATCCCATAAGGACTAAGATAATCGTGAATAATCAGATTTTGGATCAGGTTAATCATTTTAATTACCTGGGTTGTGATATCTCATATAAAACCGATATTGACTGTGATAGTAAGGTAACGAAATTTAGACGCATCTGTGGAACGATTCATAGGTGCCTGAAAAATAAAACACGGAAGGACATCCGAATAAAATTTTACAAAACGGTGGTTGTCCGCACATTCCTGAATGCTAATGAGACATGGACACTTGGTAAAAGGGACATACAGAGGATTCAAGCAGCAGAAATGAAATTTCTAAGAGGGACTCAAGGTTGTCGTCTTGTGGATCGGAAAAGGAACGAGGATATTAGACGCGAATTAAACATAGTATCGTCGCACCTAAAGATTGAAGACCGCTGAAGGAGATGGTGTAAACACTTGGTGTGTGAACCGCATGCCTGACATCCGTCTACCCGTGGCTGCCTTGGGTAGAGAGATGTCGGAACCGGTCTAATCCTTGGGGTGGTGAAGAAGATGATGATGAAATAAGGACTGAGACAATAACTACATAAAAATGATAAAATAACGTAGTAAAATTTCATAGTTGAACTAGAAATAGTAAAAAAGATGTTAAAAAGTTTACTGCAACTCGTGTGACACTCCTGACTCTTGTTATAACTGGCTTTTCAGTATCTGATTCACGTAGTGTAACTAGCAGTGTAAACTAAATTACGGTATAATAATTCGAAATCCGTATTATCAACACTTAGGTTCCACTGCAGTGTGATGTATTTTGGTTTCTCCTCTACATTAAAATATTACTTTACACAAAGTAATTTGAGTTACAATGAGGGTTAAAATTTGTTAGAGTGAAACGTAATAATACACACGAGGTCACACATGCCTGCTCATACACACACACATACACCACGTGAGCGGTTTGCTCTTACACACTTATTAAAGTCGCTCACCCTTTGTAGGAACTTTTCCCCGGGACACCTCAACAAACAAGTGCTATTTGTTGCACCGTGTGAAATAAGTTATCAAGAAGTATATGTCCTTTGATGTGCAATGTGATGTTGAATCTCTTAGCGTTAAACAACTGTCTTTTTTTCGAGCCGCTTGATATATGAGATTTTCCTTTCTTTTATATAAATACGACTGAAAACAGTCGTTTTCACATATTTTTAAAATTCACCTGTTGCTTTATGGCGGCTCACACAAAATGAAAAAAACATAGAAGATTTTTGTGTGAATCATTCTAATATTATGATCATAACTAATTAAATTACAAGGCAACATATAATTACCAAATTAATTGTGAATTGAAGAGAAAGTTGATAGTATGACATCACAAGACTCACGATTTACATACGTAATTACAAGATAAGTTACAAAAATAAGTCGTACTAAGTAACACAGCAGTTGCATGTAAGCTTACTATTGAAGTATAGGTCCACCTAAAAATGCTACTGCAAAAAAAAACTCTACCAAAACTCGGCTTTCTAAGATACCCATTTAACTCAGTTTGATCGGTTAAGCTGACTATTTTGCAGTTGTTTAGGATATTTATTTTGTTTAGGATTAATAATTTGTGTTTAATTTTCTGTCTGTTTTGAATGGACTTGATACCATTTGAGACAGTGCTAAGTCGAATGTAAGAATCAGTTTAAAATCTTAGTCTAAGAATTATCCCATGTTAGTACATTTAAGTAGATTCAATGTGCTTTGCTAGTTTATTTGGGGTTTTACCGATTCTACTAAGGTGTTTACTTTTTAACTTTAAATTCCACAAATTCCCAGCGTGTGTTAAGTTTATTCCATATCTTATTCTGTTAATTAATGTCCATTTCGTTGACTTCCAATGCGCTCTGTTTTTCCTCGTATACACGTTGTATATTCTTATTATGTGAGATGCCACTTTCCTCATTTGTATTTCGTATTTCCGGACTGAAATGACATTAACAGTGACACAAAATTGATACCTCAACATGCCTAAAGAAGAGGTTAGTTTTAGTTCCTATCAGACCAGCGTTTCTCAACGTATAGGGCTGGGTCCCGAAGGGGCGTTTAGTGGGTCGCGAAGTCGGCCCGAAAGTGTAATTAATGTGTCTTAAAAACATATATTGTAAATTAGACTTTTGCATTATATATTTACTTTTCTAGAATTAAGTATGCATAATTTTTTTAAGCGTAAATATAGCCTAAAGCAGTCATAGGCAACCTTTGAATTTATGGGGGCGCATAACTGAGTACCAGTTCGATGAACACACCCCTCTCCACACCGTCAATGGAAAATATAAAGGTGCGAAGTTCAATAGTCGCACGCTACAGCATTAACTGTCGCTTTATAATACCCTTGCGCTTATATTTAGCAACGTGGAACACTGAATCAAAAAAAATTTGCTGTGTTTTTCATATAAATTTGTGAACATTTTTCACACTAGAAGTAGGTCATCAAAAATTTGTCATCATGCACACGCACTTTAAAACTAACAAAACTTTAAACGAAAAATGGTTAAACAGGAAATCATTTTAATAAAAATAAATTAAAGAAATTGCCACAGTAACACCATTTATTTAATAAAGTGCACAGAAATGTAAAACTTGAAAAAACCAAGTTTCTCCTTTGGGGAGAAAGGTGTTTACAGGCTCTGGCAGAGCATATTTTAAGCAATAAACTAGGCGGCACTAGTCCCGCCTAGTGGCAGGTATTAGTGCCTGTGCCGAAAAGTGAGAAAAAAGGGAAAAATCACGAAGGCGCGTTTAAATTTGTGTATATTAGCTTTCAACATTGTCTGTACTTACTGAATATTACATAATTACTTATAATGAATCCATTTGAGTGTTTGTGGTATCTTTTTTTAATTTTCCTCGTGTATAAAGCATTTGTGTCTATTTTTACAGTTAATTTCACGAGTAATGACTATGATCATGTTCAAGTTACATTGAAATTACATAGTTTTCAATATTATATAAAAATCACACACACACACACACACACACACACACACACACACACACACACACACACACACACACACACACACACACGTTGGTTGGTTTAGTGCCGCCTAGTGCAAATTCTTTAAAATATGCTCTGGGCTCTGGGCGACAAGCTCGACAATCGTATTGGGGGAAGACAGCGCGGTTCGGTAAATGGCTGGTACTATTTTATAATACATATAATACTTCGAAGCAGGTATAATGCGGGTGCGTTCTTTCGTTCAGAAGAATTGAAAATTACAAATTGGTTCGCGGGCGCGTCAAACTTTATCGACGGGCGCAGTGTTGCCGACTGCTGACCTAAAGTACTCGATGTTAGCATAAATATGATTATAAGCTGTGTGCACAACCCTACAAGTTATTACGCATTAGCCCCTGCTTATGGGTCCCATAAAGTGTAATATCCTTCAAGGTGGGTCCCGGGCTTAAAAAGGTTGAGAACCACTGCATTAGACTATACGTCAGTAGTCTATGGTTCTGTGTCAAAATGTCGCTGCATCAAAATGTCCTCGATTATTATATCACGGTGAAAAGTTTCGGCTCATCGGCAGAAAGACTATCTAAGTTCGATTATTTTTATACTGTTTTTGAACTAAAATCGTTTTGGTTTATTTTATGTTGCATTCTCTGTTATATTTGATTTACGTTCCATATTTTACTAAATTTATATTTATTTCCACTCTATATTCTATATGCAAGGTATTCATAGTTAAAGTTTTCGCTGTAAAATATTTCGCCTTTTTGCCTGAAGGACTCTGTCTGCCTTTGTTCACTTTATTACCGTAGTTTACAGCATAAATTTAAGCTATAAATAAGGCGATTTGGATTATAATAGTTATATCCAGATACGCACAACCTACGAACCACTTACAAAACAAATATTAGTTTACGTACGATCAACAAAACGGTTCTAACTTTTAAAAATACAAAAAAATTTATTGCATTCGTCCTACGAAAAACTAAAAGTAATTACAACTCTGTGTATGTTATGTGCGCGTGTGTACGTGTGCGTGAATACTTCGATATTCTGCAGACAATATTTTGTGTTTGTATGCAGTTCAGTCGTTTGCAGTGGAAAGTCTTTGTGGTCGTCCGGGTAACTCAATTGTTCAGCATCACAGTGAAAAGTTGGTAAAACATCGGAAGTGAATTGCAAAATCTCTTTCCTCGCCTTCACATCAGGGAATATGCAATTTGATGTAGGCTACTTGGAACACACGACTCGGTCCACCAGACCAGACCATCTACTTGCTCTTTCACAGATCAATCCTAACGTACGCAGCCCAACCGTTGTCGCCTGTTAGGAAGCCTTCCACTCCCGGACCCTCCGCTACATCTCCAACTCCCCCTGGTTTGTCAGAAATGATGCTATCAGGCGAGGGTTGAAGGTTCTTTCTTTCACCGAATTCGTTCGGTCCCAAGGCTTTAACCTCTTTACCCGAGCCTCTGGCTCCACCCATCCACACCTCCGTCGTCTTAGCACAGCCGTTGGCCCACCACCTAGACGTCATAAACGAGCGCTGCTCGATGACCCCCCCCCGTAAGCCGTTAATTGGCCATCTGCCCCACCCCGCCGACCTTGTGGAATTTCGCCCTCCCACTCCTTCCGTCTATATCTTGTCCGTGCCGGCGCCCGGTGACAGACTGAGGGGGGCTGCGCTTGCCTTAGGTGTGCTTAGTGCCGCTTCCTCCTTCTCTGTTTTCTCCCGTGCCTCGACATTGCCACTTGGCAGCCCTCAACGACTTTTCCTGAGCGGTCTGAGGCTCCCTGCCCGTTGTGAGCGGGCAATTCCTACTTCTCACTACCTCTCAATCGAAAGGTCTGTGAGGTCTCCCCCCCCCCACATTCTGTCGTCGTGGGTCTTTTCGAGGTCCGAGGATTTAAATAAAAACATCCCATCCCTCCAAAACTAAATAAACGGAGTGTCCAGTCCTGCATAACGCGCGATCGCTAATCATGGTAACAAGCAAGCATCAGGCAGTCATCGGGTTCGTCCGGACAGTGCGACTACCGGAGCACGTGAAGCTGCTGCTCCGTACACCTGGACCTAGACCTTGTCCATCAGAGTCAAGTATTGTGTATTCGGACCTCAAAGCACCCGATAAAACGACCACATTCCCGTACAATAGTCAAACGAAAAGTACTCAAATTATGGCAAAAATAATGGGCAACTGAACTGAAATTTTTTCTTCGATATGGCATTTTTTTAAATTTCTACAACATACGACGGTGCTACATTTAAAACAAAAGGAGCTACTGCCGTTCGGTGTGTTGATTAATCTGTCGTTAATAATTTATTCTGATAAAAGTTAATATCCCCTCTTTGTAACAATTATTTTTTGTACGCAAAGAATTTAATATAATTAGAAATATGTTGAACAACTGTTTAATATTCCTTATTTATTGTTTTCTTTTGTGCAGAGTGACTCTTTGACACAATTGTAAATACCTCAAAATATCACTGTCAGGACTTCAGGACTTTTGGGGAAATACCACACGCGTTCTCTATTTCTCTCTTCCCCTCTCATTCCCTTTATTACTATTTCTTTTCATCTTCTCTCCTTCTTCTCCTACAGTGATTAGATACATCATTCATTCAGGTCAGTGAAGTTCCTCGGTCTTCCAGGAAGTCGTTTCCCTTTGAGGTTATGAAAATCGGCGTTGCCTGGGCAAACTCGTCAGCGTCATTCGGTCAATATGACGACACCATCGATTCGGATATAACACGATCCTTTCACTCAGTGAACAAATATTTATTCCCCGGCGTTTATCCCTATTATATATTCTACCTGCTCGTGTGCATCCCTTTGCATAACGCAGAACCTCATGTCGAAACCTGCTCATATCTCTTTGTGTCATTACCTCTGACCCGTATAAAATATTAGGGACTGCCATGACTTTATAAAACTATAGGCCTACTGTTTTAGCTTTCTCATTCTCAAAATAATTTAGACCGAAACGACAAAATACGAAAGCTTCTGGAATGGCACGGAGAGGAAGGGATGCAGTTCCATAGGTAGATAGAAGTGCTTCTTCTTCTGATAGTTCCTATCCGTTTCGGATGTTGGATATGATACAGATTATTTTAACTTTCTGTACTGCTGCACGGAATAACTCAGTTCTATTCATGCCAAACCAGGCCCTTAAATTTCTCAGCCATGATATTCTCGGTCGCCCAATTCCTCTATTCCCAAGTACTTTTCCCTGTAGTATGGGCTGCAATAAGTAAAATCTCTGTTCATTTCTCATGAGATGTCCCAGATACTGAAGCTTTCTTATTAGCCCAGTCAAATTAGAGTTGGAGATCGAAATAATTAGTAGAAGGAGCGACCTTTTTTAATAAAGTATTTTCATCTAGAACATTATTTTAAAATATTGTTCACCCCTCAGCCCTATGTCAAACAACCCTTAAAGTTCAAAAATTCAGTTTTTCAATAATAACTTTCAAACGATTTGTTTATTGCAAAAATAAAAAATACCACCGTAAAGGACAAAATATTTCTCACAAAAAATGTTTTAACACTTTTTTTCTAAAACTAATAGTTTTTACGTAAAAAAATATTGAAGCGTAGGAATAATTTGTTGCTCGGAGAGAGCGGGTAGGGCTAGTTGGCACAAGTTTTAGACTGCGCGCAACCAGTTATTCGCTTGTAGTTTTAAAAATAATTATTTCTTTTATAAATTTGCTAACTGCTATAATTTTATTGTTCGACTAAGCTTTTCGTCATCACTGACATCATCAGGTTTTAAACAACGTCTATCAACTGTACGTTGTAGGCTTTTATACTTTAGGCCCCTCCCCTTATGTCATCGCCCCTCCTATTGGTTCTAGCTGCTGCCGCTCTTCACGGGAACTTTCTCTATGGAGATTATTAAAAAAATTTGACGGACGTTAGAAAAATGCCTAACGGAAAAATGTAGACAAAGTTCCCGTGAAGCGCGGCAGCAGCTAGAACCAATAGGAGGGGCGATGACATAAGGGGAGGGGCCTAAAGTATAAAAGCCTACAACGTACAGTTGATAGACGTTGTTTAAGACCTGATGATGTCAGTGATGACGAAAAGCTTAGTCGAACAATAAAATTATAGCAGTTAGCAAATTTATAAAAGAAATAGTAAGGATGGCTGCTAATTTAAACAATACGAAGATTAAAAATAATGTTGGAATTAAAAAAAAAAAAACGCTCTTGTTTAAAGGTAAGATACAGCTATAGGCCTGTATATTTCTTTATTTAAAAACGAATTTTTTCATTAAAATATTAGGTACTATATATATAATATATTTCGACAAAATGGTGGTGCATGAAGACCTTGTTGACCATTTTAAGGCACGCTACTGGAATGACGATATCCAGCGTAAAGTACGTGTGCAGCTTGAATTTGGTAAGTATACTCCGAGTAAAGGTACCAAGGAGAAATAACCTGATTCAACTTGTAGCGAATGCAAAACATCTAGAGCCTGAGATGTCGGAAGCCGAAATCGTCAACATGCTGGCCCATCATTTTAGCAGAGGAGTACAAATAGCAGTAATTACCCAAGGAATTAAAACTTTAGAAGAGCTGCTGTTGCTGCTTACAAAATGGAAAAATATTAATGGCAATGTTGAAACTTACAGTGCACATAAACAAATAAACACCAATAACACACAAAAACCAAATGACTATAAAAGTAAACAGTGGAAAAAACCTGTCGCAAACAAAATTCCTCGAAGTTTAGTAATCATAAAGTCGCGTCCGTAGCTAAAGATAACCAAGATAATGAACACGGTCCAAAAAACGCATAAGGTTGCACGGCGTGTGTCCGTGCAAAACAAACAAAAATAATAAAATGTATACCAGTCAGAATCAGAAACCCAGTGAAAGCATAGAAAATAACATTATTATGACCTACTGCGTATCCGGTGTATACCCAGACGATATACGTAGTGAACTTGTGAATGACAGTAATGACGATGTGAATAATATACCTAGAGATAGTGATATGTTAGCAAGTAGACGTAGTGTGTTAAGAGCGAGAATAAATAATTGTATAGGAAATGTGTTAATAGACAGTGGTGCACAACTATCATTAATTAGTGAGCATTTTATAAACAAAAACATAGTGGAATTAAAAAAGGTACCAATCTTACCTATAAACAATACCACAATTAAAACCGCCACTGATGAGGTACAAAAAGTAAATAAACAAGCATATATAAACATTTCATCTCAAGGTATGGAACTTGAAACTCCTGTATTAATTGTTAAAAATTTAATTTATGATGTTATTATAGGAACGGACAATCTTAAAAAAACAGATGCAATTATCGATTTTAAAAATAATAAATTAATATTTACTGTTAGTAATAAGGAGCATAGTATAGAATTAGGTAATTTTGACATTGATAATGATTCGGAGGAGAAGTACATCCACATAACCAAACCTACGGCGAGCTAGTGGTAAACAAAAACAATAATAATAGTAATAATAAAAATAATAATAATACAGATAAATTAACCTCAATACAGCGTGACAAACTGAACCAGCTGATAAATAAACATACGACAACATTTGAAAACAATCACACTACAACGCACGTATACACACATGAAATAGAAGTTACTGACGAAAATAAATTCGTGCGTAAACATATCCGATTCCACTTCACTACCAAAAACTTGTGGATGAGGAAATTAAAAAAATGTTGGATGATAACATCATTGAACGTTCCAACAGTAATTTTCTTAATCCTATGGTAATTGTAAAGAAGAAAAATAATCAAATAAGGATATGTTTAGATATGCGTAATTTAAATAGCATAACAAAAAAATGTTTTGACTGTGCGCCTAATGCCGAGAACTTGTTTACAAAATGCCAAGGTGTTAAGTATATGATTCGTTTAGATCTTAAGAGTGGCTTTTGGCAGATACCGTTAGCTGAAGATAGCAGAATATTTACTGCATTCTTATGTAAGAACAAATGCTATCAATTTATGGTAGTTCCATTTGGATTAGTAACCAGCCTCGCGGCGATGGTAAAATGTTTGGAGTTAGCATTTGGTCCACAGGTTGAGGATTTCGTAAGTGTATTTGTTGACGACATCTTAGTAATATCAAAATCATTTGACGAGCACTTAAAACATCTCGACATAATGTTCAGCAAACTCCGTCAGGCCAACTTGGTGCTTAACTACGAAAAGTGCGAGTTTGGGAAATCTGAAATAAAATGTTTAGGTCACATTATGTCAGCGCAGGGTGTTAGTACGGACCCTGAGAAGATACAATCCATCACGGGATTTACAACAACTAAAAAAGCGAAGGATATCAGAGCTTTTCTAGGACTTACCGGATATTACCGTCGCTTCGCACCTGCATATGCTAAAACAATTGAACCACTGCTGGAACTACTTAGGAAAAATACCAAATAGCGATAGGAGTTAAGACACGAAGAGGCACTCAACGCAGTAAATGAGTTATTTAAGGAAAATCTACACGTGTTTCACCCCGAGAAGGAAGGACCTATGTACTGAATTGCGATGCATCTGATTATGCCATTGGCGGAATTCTATATCAGCGGAATGATAATAGGGAGCTTAAAGTTATCGGGCATGTCAATCGGTCATTAAAAGGCGCTGAAAGAAATTATTTTACGTCAGAAAAAGAAATTTTAGCGATTGTATATTGTGTTAGTAAATTTAGATATTATTTAATAGGTAAACATTTCAAAATTCTATCTGATAACCAAGCTTTGTCGTTTTTATTAAAATGTAAACTTGCTAATGCCCGTATGTCACGCTGGATAATGGCTATGCAAGAGTATGATTTACATATTAAATATTGTAAAGCCAGTGACAACAAGATGGCGGATACTCTAAGTCGTTATCTACCTGTGCAGCAGGAAACTTATACCTCGGATAAAAATGAAATTCAAATATTAGCTGTTAAATATGCGTTACCTAACGAGCTCAAACCTTTACTGAAAAACATTAATAATGAGCAACAACGAGACGATAAAATTAAAAAAATCGTAAATGAAATCCAAACTAAAGAAAATCTTAAATTTTAAATTGTTAACAATGTTTTGTTCAACCTCTTTACCAAAAAGCAGTGGAAATAGTGCAGACCTGCAATGATGATGAAGTTAAAAAAATTCATGTGCGCCTTTGAGGTGTCCACACTCTTATGTCGTACCTTGGCTGCATTGGATATATCACGGCAGGGAGCGGGTTAAAAGAGGCCTTAGGAGTCTGTTACGCCATTAATTCAGTTGAAAAAAATGTTGGATGGTAAGGCATATTCTAGAGCTATGCGTGATCATACACTGATATTTTCTGCTTTATGTCAAAAAGTATTGAGCGAAATTGATTTTTCTAACGAAGAATAGATCTTGATGAGACATTATGTTACAAGGATACAAAATAACGATTTATTTTATCAACAAATAGAAAATGATGCTTTTTTGCGAGAAGTTAATAATAACTTTTTTGCTAAAATTGACAAAATAAAAAGCAGAGGGAAAACAGCGAAGCTGTGGATAGAATATATTGAGATGGTCGCTATTGCTAAGAGTTTCATTAGATCTGAAAAATTGGACAATTCAAACAACAACTTGTATATTTAAAACAAATAATGCCATATTTTTTTGATGCAGGGCATTTTAACTATACAAAGCCTGCTTACATATACATTCAACAAATGACCGAATTCATTAAAAATGCCGAGGAGCGAATAAGTTCTATACGAGAAGGGAACTTATTAACCGAATGCAAATCTCAGGAAATAACGGAATTACGAAATATCTTTGAAAACGGATACGCTACTATAAGGCGAACCCACAAATTTTGGTGCTGAAATGTTACTGATATGACATTGAGGAAGATCTCATGCGAAGTATGAAAATGGTCGGGGGAATAGTTGGTAGGGGCGTATCACAAAGCACGACACATCAATGGATTTTAAGCTTACCATTTACGTACGATATTTGTAATGAGATTGAGCGTTTTTGTGGTACAAAATTTTCGTCATCTGATCACCATGTAGATGCGAGAGATCCACTGCATGTAAGACCCGTGATCAAGAAGATATAAAAAAACTGAGTGGTTCAATTTCCACGAACCCTTTCCTCATCAAAAAGAAATAATGGCAATGAAAATATAAATTGTTGTAATGTTTTTGAGGTTGGAAAAATAGGGTTAAGCAAAATGGAAGGGAAAAAATTCGAGGATTTATCATTCAAACGCAAAGATAGAGTCTTACCATTAATTAGCGTTAATAGTTCATTAAAAGTAAATGACGAGATTATACCTAATGATCCAACACTTCTGTTCCAACGCATATATGTTAGCGAGGGAACTGCGGAAGAATTTAAAAGTTACATGCATTACGAGCTTGCGCCTTACCCAATGGCCTTATTTGATCAAGGTACGCTACATAAAACTGATAAATCTAAAATATATGGTTTGTGCCAAAATGTAAATTTTTTCATAATTGAACTCTACAAAGTTAGTTAGAAAGTTTTATTTGTTTATTGGCAAATTAACGAAGTTATTTTATCCCATATCTAAAAATGTTTGTTTTTCGACTCCAATTTTGTGTGCTTCACCCAGTTTTTTCTTAGAAACTAATTGAGATAGAGCTCTGGGACCTCTTTTATTCAATTTCTCAGATCAAAAACTATAAGAAACCACCAAATTTACCCTTCACTTTATACCCCACGAATTTCAGTATGGCGTCATTTTACCGTGGGAGCAGGAAAGAGTGCGAACTGGTTCGCGAGCTGTAACTCGCTAACGAACTGTTTTCGGACCTATGTTTATATGAACTTTATTTCTTATTTTTACTTACAGAATCAGGTCCCGAGAGATTGCCGTGCAATTTTGAATCACCCTGGATATGCCTTTCGTTAAAGTCCAGTTCTCCGATCCATAAAGAAGTAAAAATTTAATTAATTAAATTAATTAATACTGTAGAAATTGTGAATTTTGTTAAAGAGTGGAACAAGTGACTAAATTGTCAAATATGTTAATAAATACATTATTCGGACGGGCCCATGACTGAATGTGTACGAATGGTATATCCTGACTGTACGTAACGAAAAGGAGGCAGACAATGTGTTAGTGTAAAGTATTAGTGTTCTGTGTGTGTGTGTGTGTGTGTGTGTGTGTGTGTGTGTGTGTGTGTGTGTGTGTGTGTGTGTGTGTGTGTGTGTGTGTGTGTGTGTGTGTGTGTGTGTGTGTGTGTGTGTGTGTGTGTGTGTGGATATGCCCTGTATTCATTATACGATACTAATGGTGCTGCTACACAAAACACTGATATGATTGGAAAATCAGTGAGAGCTATGAAAGTGCAATCAGTAGTTAGTTGAGGATAGTTTGTTCAGACAGCGTTACCTCCCCAACCTCCTACGTCTAAAGAGAGGAGAGCAGAGAGGGATGTTAGTAATGCCAAAATCAATGCCACATGAGTTCTGATTTGGAACGTAGAATCTATGAGTAAGGACATATTACTGTTTGTGTAATACTATAAAAACGATATTGCACTAGAGAGAATATCTGTATGAACTAACAAAACTCTCAAGAATTCTGTCCCAGCGGAAATCATTTATAACATTCCTTTGTATTTTTTGGGGGGGGGGGAAGATCTATGCACCTGTGCAACGTAACAAGTGTACAGTTCTTGACACTGTACATAACCTCAATTAGGATCGAGACAATTTGGGGACAAGACTATATACAATTTTTGTATCACAGAGGAGGCGTTCTTAACTGTTTGATGACCCGCTAACGACTGATGCGGTTGCGGTGCGTATGGGTAAATTCATCTGAAAATTGAACGATTTTGATTGGTTGAATTATTAAATATTCCGTTTTTAATAACTAAAATTTCCGTTTTCTGGTTGATGCTCATCAACAGACGACAAGTTAAGCGTCTCTTTTTTGTCCAAATATATTAAAAAATCTTAAAACTGACATATCTTCCTTATGCTACTAACAATTAAAAATATATCACCACCATTAATCATTTTTTTGCTGATCATTTTGAAACCTCATTAGGCATGGTTCGGTTCAGTAATAATAAAATAACAATTTTCATAAATTGATTTAGTCTAGTATTCTTTATAAAATATTAATTTTCTGTTCCATTACGGACTTCTTAGTTGTAGGATTGGTTTTACTTTAACATTATATGGTTTAACAATAGTAATAACAATTATAAACATCAATTTATTATAAAAAATTAGTATTGCCATCTAGGCCTAATCAAGTCCATGCTCATTGGGACCTTAATTCCTTTCTCAAACTAAAATTACTTAATTCTACTACAAAGTAATAACTCTTAATTATTACTTATGATCTAATTGAACTTTTATAATATGTCTTATTCTTCAATACAAGCTTTTTTCCTGGTACTTTCCATTATAAACTTCCATATTAGCTGTATGAAGTTTTTGTCAAAGCTGATTATTTATTATTTATTATAATATGCCTGGTCAATTCTTGACATTTCTCATTATTACCTTCTTACTCCACTAACATAAATTGTTTTATTATCTATACTAGGATATTACAGGTTTTATTTACATAAATGTTCATAATTTTTCCTGCACAGTACATGTAGGCTTTAGTTTCATCGGTTTCTTACTATTTACATCATTATTTAATTCTTGCACATCAATAGTTAATTATAATTGTCTTATTTATTATTCTTATTGTTGTTCATACCTTTTATCATGAACTTATTTATCTTACAATCCTTTTTTATTTTTTTTCTTGTTTTAACATCCAAATATGGTGCATAACCTAACTTACATCATAACTCTTTTATATACAACTAAAACTGTTATTTTTCACTTATTTTCTACTAATCTTTCTCTGAATTGTTTTAGTGACTTGATTCACATTCATTTATGACTATTCTCTGACTCTTTAGTTATTTTATTTCAAATTTTATTGAGTTTATCTAATTTCCTGGTTGGTAAACCATTTAAGTTCAGTTGAATAGGCTTTCACCCCTTATTTACACCATTACATTTGCTGTTTACTAGAATTATATTTTATTAAGTTACAGATAATCATATTTGGTATTTTGGTCTTATTATTTTATGTCATATTTATGTTAAATTTATTAGTTGACACCTTTTTTACATTATACAGGTTCCTTACTTAATTATTATTTTGTTCTTCATTATTGTGATAAGATACTAATTTAGGGTAGGGTATTTTCTTTATGTAGAGGGAAACATCACGTTACAATATTGTGTAGGCCAATAGAACAAAATTCGTGCTGTTATATATTTTATTCTTTTGTTAGATGTGTGTTTGTGCGTGTGTGAATCCCGCACGTGCTATTGAGCGTGAATTGTGAACTGTTAGTTTGCAAAGGCTCAGCACTAGAACTGTTTCTTACAACAATGACTGTGGGCAGATTTGTCAGGTATAGAGGAGGTTGTAAAATACCGTTTTGGGTTTACTTTTATGACCCTAATTGCTCACTCGAGACATTCTTTCTGGCCCCACACGTGTCACTTTTACCAAAAAGGCGTTATCACACATCGTTGCATTCATGAGGATAATGCATTCAATTTGCTGAAAAATTGAAAGAAATTAATGAACAGTTATAACAAAACATCGACCCTTTGAATCATTAAAGTTTAAAAAAATTGCTAGTGCAATTAAAATAAAATAAAATAAACGATCAAGCTGGATCGTTACTGTCTCATGGATACAGCTGATCAACTTCGCTTTCTTATGGCGTGATCTTGGCAGTTTCGAGATTCTTTATTTTAAACTAATAATAAAGAGAACGAAATAAAATTAAATTTAGCCTTATACGATCTGCTTCTTTAATAAAGCTCGGGAACTGATTTCACTTTCGACAGTAAAACATTTCTTTAAACACTCTAGCTTTCACTTAGCAAATTGATTAAACAATGTAATATGTCAGAGCCCGTACGGTTTGACTTCTCTGACGAATACCCAAAGGCTGGCAACTGGGTATTTCAAACTAGATAAAATTACTACAGTATTGTTGAGAAAATCTTCGCCCGCGATGAAGAAGAAGATGATCAAAAAATAAGGATGATAAAGAAATAGAACCAAAGATTCTGCCGCCAATTTCTAAACTTGTTTTTAACGCTATTAAGCTTGTATCAACGTCCTTGCTTGTTCCAAGCGTTGATTCCATTTCATCCCATTTTCGCTCTAGGCTTCTAAAAGCGAAACTTATCACGTCCTCCTCCAGCTTGTTCTTCAGTCTAATTCTTGAACTTCCTCTAAGTCTATAAGGTATTACCTCTGATAAACTAACGTCGTCTGTGCCGCCTCCTTTTTATTTCTGTATGCCCAATCCACCTTCCAAATTTTAGTTCTATAATTTAGTAAATCTCATAATATCAGTAATAGTAATCTCGTTAATGTCTACGTAACAGTTACACTAAGATACAGGAACGTGTCTGTAGTAACAGATTCCTTTTCTTTGTATAATCCTTTAATAAATTAATTAACGACCAATGGCTTGGCAGAATGGTTTAACGAGAGTGAAGTCTGCTACTAGGCTGTGTAGGCACGTAACGCTTTCGCGCTGAAACAGTCTTGTGTATCTTGTGTAATACCACGTAGAACAATGAAAATTACCACCGTCACGAATAGTAATATAGCATGAAAATAATAAATGTTAATAAATTTATTTTAATTTTAAGAACGTACTAAGAATTCATTTTTGCTCTATCTCAATTTAAAGATAAAGAATACAAAAAAGTACATAAAATTTAAACAAGGCTTCAGAAATTTAAAGAATAAAACTCGCTGAGGTATTAGATTGAGGTTTTGGCTGCTACATGGAAGTTCCAATTTGACACACAGTTCCCTGAAATAGATTATTGAGAGACAGAATAATGGCTGTAGAAATACTTTTTTAGTTTTTCTTTTTTTTACGATTTATTAAATGTTGCACTGGAAGAGATCGCAAAATGACAATTTCTGCACCCTCAGTGCAAAACTACTCTCGCTCATTTGTTAAATACCCAAAACGTAAGATATCACGCAAACATTGCACAGCGACATTTGTAAATATTTACTTATACTCGGCCGGTGTGCTACAAGTGTCACAGCACACTCGCAAGAACATACAAGCGGTTAGAGGGAAGAGTAGAGAGGAATAGCCGAATAACCAACCAACTTGCGTTTATATGCAAGTTCACATCACTGCATCCTAAACAGCTCACCGGCTCACCATGTGATTTAGCCAGACATCATGAGACAATGTTAGTGCCTACCGTCAAAATTATTATGTGTACAAACAAGTACTGGTATAAACAGTAAAAAGAAATTAAAATACTCAGACAACAATTAATTCCATACTATTGCCAGTGTTTTGCCATACGGGCAAAAGTGATTTCGTTATATAAAAAGGAGACAGAACAGATGCATTAATTACAGAGAAATAAGCTTGCTGGACTGAACGTATAAAATGTAGTTGTCTTGTTTGTTCATCGTCTTCTTTCACTGCACTATACTTTATATAATATTGAAAACTTTCTCAAGTGAAACTTACTTCTCTGTTTTGTATGTAGAACGCGTTTCGGCGTCGTGTTCGCCTTCTTCAGCTTTGCGACAGACCATAGCTACACCAACATAGATACGAATCTTGAAATATTACACCTCTTACCCAAAGGGCGAAAACTCAACACAGCTGAACAGTATGAAATATACAAACACCACACAACACAACCAAACAACATACTAAACGACCAATTGCAATATAAATCACATAAATTTTCGACACAGTTATACACAAAACAAACAATAATTCGGATCCCCGCGTCAATCCCCTTCCTCTATACACCACCACCACTATACCTTCTAACCAACAAACGTTACTAGGTACTGGCAGTCTGTCGCAAAGCTGAAGAAGGCGAACACGACGCCGAAACGCGTTCTACATACAAAACAGACAAGTAAGTTTCACTTGAGAAAGTTTTCAATATTATATAAAGTATAAAATATATACAAAAATTCTCAATCAGAGAGTAAGAGTCATTAGATATGCATTACTTCTTGAAGAGCAAATGGGTTTTTAGAAAGGATAGATCGACTGTCGATGGATTGTTTGTATTACGACAGATAATAAAGAAAAAGCGGGAGTATAACCAAGAAACGCATATTGCTTTTGTTGATATGAAAAAAGCATTTGATAATGTTGACCGTCAAAAGTTACGGAATATTATGGATAGAAAATAATATCTACAGCATTTAATAAATTCAGTTAAGACCATTTACAAAAGTACATCTGTAGTCCTGGATCTGAATGGTAGGCTTTCAGCTGACATTCCAATAAATAAGGGAGTTAGGCAGGGATGCTGTGTTTCCCAACCTTGTTTAATATATACATTGACGACATGTTGAGATCATGCAAATCCAAAGTGACTTCGCGAATACAGCTTAACAAATAAATTTGTATGGGCCCCCTGCTATATGCGGATGACATAGTTCTTATTTAAGAAAATGAAGATGATTTACAAAGTGGCAAGAGAGTACTCATTGACAATTTCAGTAAGATAGACCAAAACCATGACTTTAAAGGTAAGTATCTAGTGAGGACTAAGATAGTTAATAAACAGCAGCACTTTAGAACAAGTGAGCCGTTTCAAATACCTCGGCTGTGCAGTAAGCTATGAATCTGAATATAAGAGAGAAGATAAATAATTTAGGAATGTTTGTGGTATGATTCATAGAAATCTTAGAAATAAAACAAGACACAGCACAAGGATTAAATTTTATAAGACATTTGCAATATCCACATTGATTTATGCGAGTAAGGCGTGGGTCATGACAAAAGAGGTAAGCGGCAAGATTCATAGTGCTGAAATGCAGTTTCTTCGAAATATCGAAATACTTTAAATTATACATTGCAAGATAGAATAAAGAAAGAAGATATCAGAGCAGAACTCGAAGTAAAGGACATAAATGAAATTATTTCAATTTACAGAAAACAATGGCGGGATCATCTGCAAAGGATGACAGAGTATCGATTTCCGAAAGCGGCACTGAACTATAAAGCCATTGGTAGAAGAGACGTGGGTCGTCCGAGGATGAGGTGGGTACCGGAACAGGTTTATATAACCTAACCCTTGAAGAGGAGAAGAAGAGAGGAAGAAGACTATTGGCAGTAATTACTTGTATTAAATTGCTAGTAAAATTACTGACAAAAGAGAGCAGTCGGTAACAAGAGCGCCAAAGAAAATAATCAAGTACTTGTTGCGCATGGGCGTTCCATAAATCGAAGTCGCTCGCGTTGTAACGACGCCAAAACTTTTGTCATAACGGTGACTATCATAACTTTTGTTCTGGTATTCTTCCCAATTTCCCTTGCATCTCTTTACTTGCTCTCCTAGCGATCACATATATAAATAGTTTCTTATAGTCCAGTTTTGTATTCTGTCCTCTATCACAAGTGCTTTAATTATTTTGTGAAATTTTGTCTTTTTATTTTTTTGCGTTATTTTTTCTCCACTTTCACTAGACAACAGCCTAAGTATTACGTACATAAATGTCCTCCTTTATTTTTAATAGTTTTTCAGCTACTACACATATTGTTTAATATTTGTAAAATTGATTTACACGGAGTAACAATATTTAATGAAATTATGTACTTACATTTACAGAAGCAAGTATTGTCCGATCTGACACCATCAGTAGCCATACCTAACCCTCATACCATATTGTCCGATCTGACACCATCAGTAGCCATACCTAACCCTCATACCATATTGTCCGATCTGACACCATCAGTAGCCATACCTAACCCTCATACCATATTGTCCGATCTGACACCATCAGTAGCCATACCTAACCCTCATACCATATTGTCCGATCTGACACCATCAGTAGCCATACCTAACCCTCATACCATATTGTCCGATCTGACACCATCAGTAGCCATACCTTAACCCTCATACCATAAGAATTACTGTATGTTGTTATGCCATTACACAACGTTCTACACGTTTCTCGGCTATCCCAGCAGAACCAGCTGTAATGTGTCTGTGCGTACGTGACACTTAATCTGCGTCAACCTGACCGAGGCTGTTCCATACTTCAACGGTCCACGCGCACTGTGTTCAAGGCCGCAAGAAATTACGCTGTACTAGTATTGATGCGTATTATGGATTATCCTGGAATCTCATCGGGGTATAAATATAAGCTTCATGGACGCTCAGTTTCAGTTTAAATGGCGATTTATTCAAGTGAGGTTCGAGTTATTGTCGGACGATTTACACAGTGCGTTCTGAGTGGTATATCAGTAAAAATATATTAGTGAAATACTAATAGTGCCTCGACAAGGATCCTTCTCAGTTTTTATAGTGGATGGGCGCAACATGGTATGGTAAGGCCAATAAAATGCTTGCGACAAGGATCCTTGCGGCATTCAAACCGTTTGGAAGTTTTCACTACAAGTCACGTCAGTTTTTCCGGCGCATGCGCTGTACACTACAGACGGTCCGTCAAGGTCACATCCGTTTGAGCTATTTACAACTCGTACAGTTTGTTTTGTAGGTATTGGTTTGTCTATTGTGTGTTATTGTGTATTTATTTACTATGAATTATTTATTTTAATTTGTGTATTATACTAAGTTTTATTGTACATCTTGAGTCGAGATGTTTGAAGGGAGTTTTTAAATATAGGCCTATATGTTTCCATGCCGTGTTTATGGACAGTTAAATCTGACGAGTATAGCGACAGAGATAAGCGGAACAACGATTTTCAGAAATTGGTGGACGTGTATCGCAAAATAAAACCAAATGCAAATAAGAAGTTTGTGCATAAAAAGATAAAGTCATATCACACAGCCTTTAGGAAGGAACATAAGAAACTAATATAGTAAAAAAAATCTGGTATCGAAACGGACAACTCGAACAAACCATCGTTGTGGTACTACGATATTTTATTACCAACGGTCGATCAAGGAGTCTCACGACCCAGTCTAAAAATCTTAGTGTAGCACTTAGTTTTTCGTGAACACTTATAGCTTTTCGAAACTTTTAGTGTTTTGTTTTTCTAAAAGTGGCCGCACTTTTTCCAGGAGCGTTATGTAAGTTATGTAACTGGCTTTATCCATACGAAAGTAATTCCGGTAACTGTCTGCATCATTTAATCGGAGTTCATCTAATAAATTTACGTGACTGTATAAGTTCCTTTGCAAAAACCAACTCCGCGACCAAAACCTATGTCTTCTTTTTGCTTTCAAACACTGCTAAAATTACAGCAAAACAGGCTATTTGACGGTTTTGAACGGGAGGCATATTGAAAACAACGACTGGATCACTGCAAAGTTCACTTGTAAATGGGCAGTTTCAAGAAAACTTGCAAGGAAATGTGCCGAGTCTTTTCGAGACTCGTCGGGCCTTGCCAAGGCTGTAGCAGCCTGTTCAAGGCTTGGCAAGCCTTGTTAACCCTTCACACATTTCCTTGTCTGTTTTACTTGTTAATGCATGGACCGCTTATCTCAAATCTTATCTCGTTTGGCACATCTTCAGCCGGAACGAAAAGCGTAAAAGCGTAGATTAGAAAAATTCTGTTTTGAATAGCTTTTGTATTTTCTACTGTTTTCTGTTGTAATAAGTGTATTTTTCTTCCTAGTCTAGTTTCAGCCACAATTTACCTCTCTCGGCTACACAGGCAGCCACAATACAGATATATTTGACATTCTCACATTAAATCACAGTGAAACATTTACGTATGAAAATATCAGCCGATTGTTTGGTTACCAATTATATAGCTTAGCGTCTATTTTGGTATTATAGTAGAAGTTGAATCTTTGAAAGGACAACATCCTTTTGACCTTTTCTGTAATGAAAGGTCAAGCGCTGCACGAAACTTGTAGAAATTAAATTATTTGTTTTGGCCGAGATGATAATAAAATTACAAAAAATATCTAATCTTTCTCTTGGAAAAGTTGTGCGCTTAATTTGTGATTTGTAGATTGAACCAAATTGATGACTTTTGTAACGGTAAACTTTAGAGGCAAGTGTTGAACACCGAAGTATCTTACGTCGTGCACACTATGTGCAGCCCCAACTCACACACGCGACACACGCGACACACACACACGCGACACACACACACACACACACACACACACACATTACAGAATCAATTTTTTCTCAATTTTAGAGTGTTAACATAACTAGTATGCTCCCTGAGTTGCAGAACTCCCTCACTATTTGAACGAAGTACATTTATTAGGCTATTACATAAATTTTTATACAATTTTTCAATTATGGAAACAATTACAAAAATCCCAATTTCCCTACTATTCTTCAATAATATAACAACTGTGGAACACACATTCATACAATAAACATTACAAATACGAAACATTCGGATTTGGGTTACATAAGGATTGTTCTGACATAAGGATTTCAACAATCTGTTTCAAATTTTTTATCTCTTGTTTGGGCCATAAGGTCTAAAAATTTTATATTTCAAAGACTTAATACTACATTCAGATGTTAGTTAAGATTCTCTTGAAGTTGATACTCCACATGAATTTTTGCGATTTAATGAAAATTTTCACCCACTTTTTGGCCCTGGCGTCCAACAATATTAAATGTCCAAATATGAACACTGTGTTTATACTGTGGTTTAAATTTAATTTAATTTGGTACCCTACAGTGGGCTTTTATGATTTTTTCAAAATTTTGACTTCCTACATTTTTGCCCCCCTCTCTCCAATTTTTGGAGGGATCAATCTGACAAACAATAGCGTTCTGTATAAGTATAGACACACATGCCAAGTTGTACGAAAGTCGATTGATTGATACGTTTAAAAGGTATCGTGAGACGTACCCCAAAAAGAAGATAGACAGAGACAGACAAATGCCAAACGGTAGAGTAAAAACTGAGAACTCGCTTCGCTCGTTCAATTATCAGCTATACCAAAACTCAAACACAAAACACGTGACTTCTATTTTCAGCTACATTTGGCGAGCAGTTCACAACTAACGTTGTTCATCTTCTATTCAAATCGTGGCAATATGTAAGACACTAAAAAATTTTTCAAAGTACGTGGAAGCGGCCGTCGCTCTCAGCGGGACGCTATACCTTTCGACCATAGGCGCATGGAGAGTATCAATTAGGGGGGTCAACAAAAAACTAAGGGATGAATATTATAATCATCTATCTCCTAAAAATTGATCTGTAGATACACAGAATTAATTATTATTGCTTGTTAACAATAAAATTTAAATCTATTTCAAAAGTTTGGGAAAAAGAATCGCTGGGCGTGCAAAGCCCACTACCTGCCATCGAATAAAACAATCCGTGAAGCCCTGCGTGTCCGTTCCCTGGACGCCACTATACGGACACTGTCCCGGAAATTCTATCCCCGCACCGCCCGATTTTAGGGCAACCACCTCATTAGCGCCCTCGGTCGCTACCAATCTGTGCCAGGTGAATCTTGGACGATAGGCGAACTCTGACACTCAATTAATTGAAACCCCACGGCCGGTAGCAGGCCACATCCTAAACATCCAGCCCTATCTATTGTCCCTGCGGCAGGAGCTATACTTGAAGCTCGGAACTCAGCACACGAGCGGGCGACGGGTATGCCCATCGGCCCGCACAGCCTCCCAGGTCGTCGGGAAAAACAAGTAAGCGCTTCCATATTCCTGAAACCCCCGTTAATATAGATATATCTTAAAGCTTCCAGTCATATTACACCACACTTCACTTCACGGTGCGCATTCAAACAATACGGGGTGGGTGACTTTGGCGTATTGTTTTTACAGCTAATTACAGGGCGTATCAGTGGAATGTTATCAGAGTGCGGAATTTGAATTTAATTAACTTAGCAACTTCGATTTTTCTCTGTGTATAATGCGTGCTGGATAACTAATAACTACGAGAACACACGAATGTGACTTTTTCTAGAAGTGTTTATAAAAATTGTAACATCGCTTTTTGTAGAGAGTAATGATTTATTCAACTGTTTATAGTCGTAATCCTGCTAACAAAATAATGTCAGGGTTCGAATGTGACCAAAGAAACTCCTGTGAAACTGATAGGTGGGAAAGATGTTCTGTATTGTAAAACAGTAGAGTTGAAGTTATAAAACATATTTTATACTTAGAACGAATTTTAGTTATCCATGTTTGATTTTGTTTAGTGTCTTGTCTAAAACATTTACGAGGCGTGGAACTGCAAAACTCGTGTTTCGTCTCGTGTAAAAAATGCGAGCAGTTGTGTCAGTTACCGTGATAAATATACAGAATGGGGTTTTTGTAGAAAACCATTACTGAGTCTTGCCTGTTGTACTATACACTTTAATGTAACTCCGTTGATATGCGTTATGGTGGATGAAGCTGTTAATTTAATGAAGGCTTAAATGTACGAGAGCAGCTCAAGCGGAATCCGTCAATGCCGTTGTCCCCTTCCTGACTCTCAGCCTTAATTATATTGTACCAATACGTATAGCGACAAAGTTCCGAGATGGGTCTATACAGTATTAATTCAGAATCTATATTTAACTCTAAGAACTCTGTATTATCATTTACACCTATCAAAGAGTTTACAATTAACATATCACACTGTAATTTCAACCTAGCTAACGCGCGCGCGCACGCGCGCACACACACACACACACACTTAATTTATACTGTTTCGTCAGTAGCCATCTGTAGTGAACAATTAATCTGGATACCAGACAGTAAAAATTTGTAAGATTTATGTACACTGGCATCATAATCACATCAAAACAATAATTTCCCTATGCTGTACATGTATTATAGGGTTCAATTCACCTATAGCTCTTATAATTTCAATTATAACACGTAAACATGTAGTCTGTGTTTCTACGTAAACTATAGGTCAAAACTAGGTGCGGAGTATGGGATTATCCCATACATTTTTTGCAAAAACCAATTATGGTATCCAAATAACGTAAAACGCGTTTTTTTTTATTTTCTAAGTGACCTAACCTAACCTAACATAACCACGTCTAATTTAATTGTGTACGCGGTAAATAAGGTAGGTGTTTAACGTAAATAAGGTAAAATTGACGTTGTCAGGTTAATGTGCAAACTAACATAACTACTAATCTTTCTCGCTTTTTGTGAAATCCACGTTAAAAAAAACAACTCGAAGTAACTTGCCTATTACTATACATGTCTCCCTTTCTGGGACAGAACTTGTTTTCCACTAATGCTTGGGTTTTCTGCAGATCACTGGAAAAGCAACCAACTCGAAAGAGCATTGTGCTTCAATGCTGTATTGGTATAAGTAATTATTTATTTTGTTTCGCAAGATGCAAATAAAAAGTGCGAATTTTTCGCGTCCGTACCTAGTTTTGACCTGTAGTTTACGTAGAAACACGGAAAATGCAGTTTTTGCAAGTTTTGTGGCTGCCAGAGCACAGGTAGTCACTCGTAACTATTACCAAAATAAAAAAACTAACCTACTCTCTTTCTCCTTAAGCTCATTCAATCAAATATTATGTCTGGAAACCATGCAGTCCATACAAGCGTGTTACTTATTGCAATCTAATTTAGTTGGCTAACAAATTTCTTCTAGCTTGAAAAGCTTGTTTAGATAAAGCTAACATTTTCTTAATTTCTCCGAGACATTTGTTGTCACTTGTAATAATGCTTTGAGTTATTACAAGTTGGGAGAATTCTTTGACTGTTGGTACCAAGATTTATATTTGATTCTGCACCTTCACACTTCTTTCCTATAACCACTGTTTTCTTGTATAACCTATATCTTTAGTTCATATTTTTCAAATATTTTATCAAAATTGTTAGAATATGATTCACACTTATTTCTGAGCTAAGGACCTATCACCGTGTCGTCGGCCAGTCGAATGCTTAATATTCACTTACCATTTATTTTAATTCCTTTAGATATATTTCTATATTAGTTGTTATTTCTTTGGTAACAAAATTACATTAACAAGGTGATAAAGAGCACGATATCACGGTTTATAACCTCTCTCCATATCGTCGCTTCTTTTGTACAGCCTTTATGATTTTTTGTGTATTTTGTAATTTGTAAATATTTATTAGTAGATTACTATTTTTTCAATCAAGTCCTACTCTTTCAATGCTTGAAATAGAAGTCTTCAGTGGCCTTCATGAAACTTTTTCTTGAAAGTGAAAAAACCACATGTCTTTCTATTAATTCCTACTTCCCTCTCCAGGAGCTTTTTTAAAGCTAACCTCGCCTATCGTGTTCCTCTTCCTGGTCTAAAACCGAATTAATCTTTCTCTGAGCTTGGTCATACTTACCGGAAGAGCACAGGAACGCCTGAAGGTATTTGAGAGGAAGCACCTAAAGCGGATCCATATTTAGAAACGTGGACAAGAAGATACGAAATAACCCGGGATGTTTATTCCAAATTCAATGAGTTAACGATGGAAGTGTATATGTAACTAAGCAGAGTGAGCTAGGTCGCACATGTAAGAAAAAATAATGGGTGAAAACAAAAAGATCCCTCACAAGAAACATTGAGGAAAAAATACGAAAAGGTCGTCAAAGGAAAAAATTGGATGGTGTTTTTCCTACAGATGTGAAAAAGATGCTGGGATTACGAGCGTGGAATGCCTTTGCCATGACAGAGTGAGATGAAGGATCCAGTTAGAGAAGGCCAGTTCCGACTGCAGCGTCACAGCACGACTAGAGCTTGGTTAAAACGTCATGTCAGTTTGGTCGTTATTCTTCTCCTTTAGTTAGCAATTGGTCACTCCAGTGCTTCCTCGGACACCCCAGACCTCTCCGTATTCCATAGTTGTTTGGGGATGCGGCAGTCATCGGTAAAGATTTTTCTACCAATTCAGCCGATACTGGGAGAACCTGTCGAGTATACTCATAATATTCAGTTCCTGCCGTATATCTGTGTTTCTTCTATGATCATGGAGAGTATACCCTGCTACGTGCCTGATGAATCTCATTTCAGCCGCTTCAATGCGACTAGCCTGGCCTTTCGTTAATGTCTAATTCTCAGACCCATAAAGAAGTATGGGAAAAGCCATCACCTTGTAGAATTTTAGGCGTATTTCTTTACTTGCTGACTTAAGAATTCGCCTGATGGTCCCGCACATAAGGTTCAACTTATGCAACTTATTCACAAGGTCTATAATGTATAATAAAGTCCTAAAATCATGGGACAAAGTCAGCACATTCATTTACCTTGCCTTTCTTCGCTATTATGTTGGTTCTTCTCTTAATGTGATTCCATGGTGCATATAATACCCTTGTCATTGTATTCAATAATATATTAAGTAGTTAATTTCTATACGCGTCAATTACTGTTGTCTTTTTATTGGGATTTTTATAGCGTTCCTGGTAGACAAGACTTCGAAATTTCTGTATATTGTCCGGAAGGCTCTAGCCTAATTTAACTTACAATGTAGTCCCTTATCAAATACCTACGTCAAGCAATATTACAGAGCAAAGCGTTTCCCCTCTACTGATTTTTTTAATAATACTGGTTTTTATGTGTGCTTAATCAACTATGGAGTATTTATGCCTGAAGCAAAATTGAATATTAACTAAATACTTAATTAAAATGTTATGATTGGAGTAATTTTTTGAATAGTCCTACGTTTAATTTAAAATTATAACAGTGTTCAGAATTAATGGGGATATATTTTTGTTGTTTTACTTTCAAGTTATATACCTAGATAAAGCTAACATTTGAATTTAATTTGTAGACGTTTCTGTTACAAATTTAACTTGTTAATTTTGTATTATACTCATTTAGTTTGTGTTTTGTTATGTTGAATATAATTCTGTTATGTCATCTTACATGTACACATAATTGATTTTTATGGTTTACGATAGGCCTACGTGTTCACAATGGTTATTATGCAAACCTATATGAAGTAGCGTATCTTACATTTATTTAAATTTTATTTGTTTATTTTAAATATTGTTTAAAGGAATTTTGTTTCTTTTCAAATGTTGAACAATTATGTCATTACACGTTATTCTTTCCTATCTCTTCTGTTTCTGTTGTTTACAAGTGCTTGCGCATAACTACGGTAAACTCAAATTCCAGCACTTTGTTAAATAAGAAAATATGTACTCATCCTCATCGGCAAACACACACACACACACACACACACACACACACACACACACACACAGGCGTTTAGAAAATGTTTAAATATATTTTAAAACATATAATGTTAAAGGAGTTTTAAACATTCACTTTTTTCATCATAAGGCTTTCACTTCCCCATAGGTCAGGTTTTACAAATTAAAACTCATGAGCCTTTTACTTAGGTTATGACTTCCACGATTAACAACAATCTCAGTAATACCTACACAAGAGGGTTACACAATACATACACAATTTTCTAATTGCTAAGTTAACGATCATATCTGATATCCGGTAGTGGTTTAGATAAGTAGATAAGTCCATTATTGGTATCTGAGATTACTGTACAGGCCAGTCTAACTTCGAAGATTTACAAGGGTTTGTTTTGAAAAACGTCTGCGAATGTAACTGACGTTTCTCTGAGCTACTTTCTAAGTTTTCTGTGCAGTATATTAAAATACAAACGTAGCACTCAGATGGAAGGACGAGACGTCATACTTCTGTAACACTGAGTTTACTCATACAACTGTGTTTGTGTATGTGTGTGTGTTTGTACGCCGAACAGCGCTTGTAACACATGTTGTATTGGGTGTGGTGAGGTAACAATGAATAACAACATGTTCAGTAGAGTTCCTGTGGGTGGGGCGGTCAGTTTAATTCAGTATTCAAACACAATGGAGAATACAACATTTAGACTCTCTGCGATGTCTGCCATGTAATGTACAGTGGCAAAGCATGAGACAATTACTTGGGTAGACATAAAACTATCAGCCAAAATTAACCTCTTGCTAATATTGTTTGCGTCCTTAATGAACTAGGAAAACGATGATAAATAGAGCTAAAACGTAAGTGACTCTTCGTTTGTAATACACGCATTTTGTAATATAAGTAAATATCAAGATAAAACTATTATATTGCCATTGGTGTCGTCTATGAATATTAACTGGAAAATATTGCTATAAAAATATACATTTACTCACATTTTAAATGATCACACATTTGGATAACTCTGGGCTTTAGACCTAGTACTCATTCACAAGCATGTGCTCGCGAGCAAACAAGCAACTGCACGTCAAGCTGCTTGTGAGAGTGGCGGCGAAATACTGATAGAATGTATTGTGGGCCTATAAGTGCATCGCACAGCAAGATTCCGTGACATCAAGGTCGCATGATGTGTCGTAACATTTAACTGCTTAAATTAGTTTTATACCCTTTCTGAGTAACTTAGGAAACTTAATTCATAAATAAAAATCAACTACTTTACAAATGTGTACCTTGTCTTCCTTGACGCTTCGTCACTGGTAATATAAATGAGTGTAATGGATTCGACATATTAGTAATATGATATTACAGGTAAATAAAACGAATGAGAGACAGGGGAGAAGATACAGATAGATACTAGACGGACAGACAGGCCAACAAGCAGAGAGACAGACAGAGAAAGGCAACCAGACAGTCTAATAGACAAAGGGAGAGCAAAGCGATGATAAAAACAGAAGAAAAATTCAATCAAATATATTGGAACTTACCGTCTGCGGCTTTTCAGAACAGCGTCTTTATAAAATTTACATGTTTCGGGACCCTTGTCCCATCATCAGATTTTAAAAATAATTGTGTATCATTTAAATGACCTGTACAACAATGTGTAACGATATCATTTTACTGTATACTTATTGCTGCTTCGAAATATCTTGCCTTTTTAAGTCATAATTAGTGACAACTAAAATTTGTGCTAAAACTTCCAGGGTCGTAACTTGAAAACAAAACGTCTCCAGGCTTTATTTATATAAAAAATATTTTCATTTATACAAATAGAATGATTTCTCAAAGAATTTTCATTACAGGCATTAGAAAAATTACCGTATACCATTCGTGAAACAGTCTGAATGGTAGAAGGGCTCTAAGAAACTTCTGGAACACTAACTCAGAAAATATGCATTATGGTATACATGTGAAAAAAGAACAGTTTATATAAAAGTATACAAAGTAACTTTTAAAAGTTCTACAAGATCACAGTTCCATAAAGTAACGATATTATTCTTTAAGTAGGTGAATGTCAAAATAAATGTTTAATAAATTAAGTCGTAAGACACAAGAGTTCTTTTCTTACAGCATTTAACAGTTATCTAGCTGACGTATTTAGGAAGTGGAACTATAAAGTTGTATCGCGTATTGAACTGGAACAAGAACAGTATATAAATGCTTTGCTGCGTCCTGATGACATTCTTTGCCAAGTAATAACTTTAAAATTAAATTACAGTAAATAAATTTATAAAATAGGAAACGTTTACTACTGAGTTATAAGCAGGGTAGGAAGCCTTTAGTTTAACGTTATAAATTTATTTTTCTTATATTACTTTAAAGTTATTGCATACACTTAGAGTAAGCTACTACAGTATAGTTACGATAGTTTGGGAGTGTATTAAAGGGTCGATTTATAGCCATAATAATAAATCTTTCGTAAGCTTTCAACGACAGTGAATTGAATATAAAATGTTCATGAGAAACTAAACTAAAGTAAAAACACCGAAATGAAAATACTAAAAGCAGGACTAAGACCGATGGCGACGAACGTCTTTAACAAGCAAAGACGAAGGAAGGCTGCGAATAGATGAAACAAACATTATAAAAAGGATTAAAGGGCTATAGAATATTGGAGAACTTAATATAGAAGGACGAAAAATTGTGAAATAGAAGACACTACAATAAAGCTAATGAAGACACAAATAATACGTTAGTATGGATATATGTGCAGAAGGGGAGCAGGGACAAATTTAAAAAACCAGAACTTTTAATCAGGCGGATTAAGACGAAGAAAGAGGGAAAAATCGGTGGGTAGTTGAAGAAGCAAGGAAATACACAAGCCAAAAATTAAATAAGGAGAGGGGGATGGAACGAAAGAAAACTGAATGACCACAAGTCACCAGGAAGTGGTAAACGTTTATTGTAATCTTCTTCTTCTTCTTCTTCTTCTTCTTATTCTTCTTCTTCTTCTTCTTCTTCTTCTTCTTCTTCTTCTTCTTCTTCTTCTTCTTCTTCTTCTTCTTCTTCTTCTTCTTCTTCTTCTCCTTCTCCTCCTCCTCCTTCTCCTTCTCCTTCTCCTTCTCCTTCTCCTTCTCCTTCTCCTTCTCCTTCTTCTTCTTCTTCTTCTTTGGCGTCACAGTTCGGAGTCGAACCTTAGCTTCCATAATCATCCGCCTCCACCATTTTCCTTGTCTTTGGCGATCGATGTGCATCGTTTTATTTTTAGTAAAGTATCAGCATCCCTCGCCACTGCGTCAATCCAGCGATGCTAGGGTCTTCCGACAGGCCTTCTACCTTCGATTTGACTAAACAGTACCTTCCTAGGTATTCGGTTGCCTTCCATATTAATGATGTGTCCAGCAATTGCAATCTATGCAGTCGGATGGTGATGGCCAGATCATTGTCTTTATATAGTTTGTATAGTTCCTCGTTGTGACGCATTCCCATATCCAGTGGCGGCTCGTGACTTAAGAGGCTGGAGGGCGTGGCCTTTAGGCTTTATAAAAATTTGAACTCACCTCAAACATTGTGAGCTGCTGTCTCTTTAGTGTCGAAAATGTCCACAAAAATGTCTATACTGTTCCCACAAAAAAGTAATACACTATACTATTTTTTTATGATAGTTACACTCTAAACAGATCATTTATTTGTAGAGAAAGTCCATTCGCCTTTCCTATAAATTAATGAATTTTTCTAGCACTCTATGATCAAAGTCCTTCATTTTTTAACAAGTTCCTTGTTGATAGATAGGATCGCAAAAGCATTCAGTCTCTCGTTTTTCATTGTATTTCTCAAGAAAGTTTTTAGTCTTTTCAGAGTCAAAAAGCAGCGCTCAGGTTTGGCAGTTATCAGAGGGGTAGTTATGATATTTTTTAAAAGTTTCAATACATTTTTGAAAACTGACGTAAGATTGTTTTCTTTCATAAAGTTAAGAAGTCTTATTGTACCTGTAATATAATATAGGCTAATATAATTGTTTCAATTCACTCCGAACTTTGTTTTCTTGTAAGAAAGGGTAATGCTGAATCACTCGCCTGAATTTTACTTCCTGAAAGTTTGTAGAAAAAAGTGGAAATAAGCCGTCACTGGACATCAACGAAGCTGCCACCAGGTGTCTCGTGTAAGTAAATCTACCTTTTACTTGATGGCACATACTTCTTTTGCATCCCCTATTCTAGTGGTGCATCCAACATTATTGTTCCTTTTTCTTGGTTACTCAAGGAATCCTCATTTATTTGTGTTTCTATTTTATTTATTTTCTCCCTCCCTTTCTACATCTTATTTTCAAAAATTCTGATGTCACTTTGCCACATTACACTGTCTTTGTTCCTACTCTAGTTATTGGTATATTATGTTTATGTTGTATAGAATTCTGTGGAAAAAAGTTAGCCAGAACATGAAATTTTGGTTCAGAAGAGTCCTTCTGTGCCCATTCCTTCACTAACTGAGAGTTTGTTTGTACACTTTTCTTCAAAATTTCAAACCATTCTTCCAATTTATATTGGTTTTCGTACACAATGTTGATTGTACGAATGTAGTAATTCCATTTTGTTATAGAAACTCTGGGTAACCTGGCTTACATTACTTCCTCCAAAACGTTCGTTCGTAGAAATGAGTGTGACAAAAGTGCTGGAATGGCAGACAGGTTTGAGAAAGGACTCTAACTTTGTTGTTTACACTTGTTGCTTTTTCTAATAACAAATTATTTTATTATGAGTGTAATAGTGTACAAATTATGCGAGCGCATACACTTCTCTAATTTTTGCCTGTACACCTCCAACAGAACCACACATAACATTAATGCCATATAAGTCTCAGCTATTAACGTTTCCTGTGATGTGTGCAGAAGACGATTTATGTTGTCCATTATGCACTTTGATAAGGTTTCTGCATATTTACCTTCAGGACTGAGAAATCCGCAAAACGTTTCGTATACCGATCCCTTAAACACGTATTTAAAAACGAATACCATATGCAGTGGTTGTCACATCGGTTGTCTAGTCACATTCGATTGCCACAAATTCAGAAGGTTGTATCTCCTTTTCTATTTCTTCCCTGCAGACACTTGGGTAAAGTGATAAAACAAAACCTAATAATTCGACACTACAATATTTGCCTAAATTATTCGTGACGCTATTAAATAAATACACACACTCAAAACCTAAACACTAAACAAATGCCTGTACTGAATTAATCACAGCGGAGAAAGTCTAAACACCTAAAAGAGCAAATCTCACACTATCAATAGTCTGCGATTAGTTGTACGGAGTGAATCACGTCACACTTTTTGCTCAACGAGGCGGATAGGAGACGCGCCAATTGCCAGTGGAAATATACCTCATATAAGCTTACAGCTTCATTCAACGTTGGACAGAGTGCGGGATGGAGAAATGGGCGCGATTGGAAGAGCGCCGTGATGCTGTTCCGAAAACATTTCTGCTATTACCTAACATGAAAACGTTTTCTCGTCCGAAGTATTAAATAAAGATATAATGACTTTCCACGAGCGGTGATAATGGATTGTTTACTGATATTATTTAAACTGGAGGGCGCGCGCCTTAGCGCCCTAAGAACGAGCCGCCCCTGCCCATATCCCATTGACTTGGATTGGTCCTATTACTCTACAGTGTTATATTAGTTAATTAATGTCCCGTGATGGGATGCCAAATATAACAATAAAGTGTGGGTGTCAAATATAACGTTACTTCTTATTTATTGTTAATTAATTATTTTGTTAATTAATTTACAAATCAATTTATATAAGTATTGAGTTGTGATTTATAGTCTTCTTAAGCCCCCTGATTGGAGCGTCAAATATAATATTAATTTGTTTGTGATTGTTATTAATTAAGTATATGTATTCATTAGAAAATTATGATTTAGAAGGTGTTGTACAATTCCTTTGATGTCATATACTAAATTTTAATCTTTCATACTTGATATCATTAGTATTCCATCTTAGGTGTTTTCAAATAATTGACAACGTACACCAGACTTTACGAGATTAACTTAATTTATTTACAATTGTTACCATTGATGTCACTATCATGATTTCCTGAAAATATTACTATTTTGTCAACACTTGCTTAATCTCCTATAATCTCTTTCTTCTAATTACTTATTAAACATTAACAATCATAATTATAACCTTTTATTCTATATTAAGGTATTCCTAATAAATGGATTCATAAGTATGGGATACAGTTAAAATCATCTGTAAAAAGTTGTTTTTCAATTTTACCTGACTAGCTACTAGATATTATTCTCTTTGAATATTATTCGTGAGTTCTTTTAGAGGAACAGGCAGTGTTTTACTTAACATTAGTAATGCATGTATATAAATTTTACTTGTTGGTACGTTAATCCATTTTACTGCGAAGATTCCTCTGCGCTGCCATTCTGTCTGTCTGTCTCTCTCTCTCTCTTTCTCTCTCTCTCTCTCTCTCTCTCTCTCTCTCTCTCTCTCTCTCTCTCTCTCTCTCTCTCTCCAGGCAGGTTCTTTGATGTCCTTGCGGATGGTATTATCATCTCGTGGAAGGCACTTGTACACATTACTTATTCCCTCTCACTCCGACACATATATAACTCTTGGGCTAGTTCTTGTTATTGGAATCTCAAATTTTAACACATGTTATTCGATAACTCTATTTTTGCTGAATTGTTTCTATTCAAGTGTCATTTAATTATTCTTAGTATGTTAACGGTTTCTTTAAATTATAGTAAGTGTTGGGTGCTCTGTGTTTTTAATTCGCACTGTTCTTCCGCGGATTAACTTAGTTAACATGCCATTTGATTATGTTTAATGGTGTTAGTAGTTATAATTGTCTCTCATTTAATTACTGTAATTAGTTCATATGCCGGTTATCTTTAGCTATCATAATGACAACATTATGTCTATCTCTTACACGTTTTACGACACTTCAGATCGGATTACCGTCTTTGGTTATGATATTAACTCTAGACAACAAAACTAAGTCGATTTTAAGTTGTACTTCGACATGTCTTTTAATCACTAAGTCCCATTACCGGCTTCCGATTCTCGACTGTCCGCACTTATAAATTCACGCCGACTCTTCTACCGATACGACTTTACTCCGCTAAGTTTTCCGCACTCAAGACAGTTCCGATACATAAGACATAAGTTATAAGACTCTCGATATCAAACTTTCGACTTCACACATCAGATATAAGACATAAGACTTAAGACCCTCGCTCGCGGTAAACACTCAAGTTTGTACCCCGAATCCCACTACTTTCTCTACTTCCCACTCATCTTCTCAACTTCTTCGCTTCTATTGGTTCTTAGTTATTTTCTGGTGAAAACTCCTCCTTAACACTCTAGATTTTCTTCTGCCCTGGTTTTCATTCGTTCCTCCAGCTCGTCTCCTTGGCAACCTCTTCTTGTAGGAACGCCTTCCCTAATTCTCGATTCTGATAGGCTTCCTGATTTCCTACTTTAAAAGTTCCTGTTTGTCTCCACCCATCGTTTGCGGCGGATGACCAAATTTAACGCCTGTCCATCATCCTTTTATCATTGCGTCCTGTCCTTTCAGACATAGTACTCTTATTGCTGCATGGCCTCTCATCTGCCCTTTTGTTCAACACGTGTATTGCTGCTTACCCGTGACCAATTCTCGCATTGTCTATCAGCTTCTTCTAGCTGTTCTCACGCCTGGTGTAGTCGTTTCTGAGTATCCCTTACAGCTGCCACATCTGCTCTGCAGGGTTTCCTTAGCTGTGCACCCTTCTGGTAAAACTGTACGTCCCGCAGTTCGTTAATTGCGCAAACGTATTGTCGCCATTCAGTCCGAGCCTTTCCTGTCTATTGTGGACAATGTAACGCCGCGTTTGGTGTTCAGCTCCACGCACGTGGCTTATTGTTTCCCGTATAGCGTCGTTATGTCGCCCTGGCAGCCTTTCTTTGTCATTTCTCAGTCATACTTTTACTCCTTTGTTTTTCTTAGGTCCAGCTCGTCACCCGCAATTCTCTTAAACGAACGGCTGCTACGACAGAGGCATTGTTCTTCTACTCTCTGCCTTCCCTTTTCTTGGGCGACACATGGTACCGTGCCAGCGTATGTCTTTGTCAAGCTGTCAGCAAACCCTAGTTACTATGTTCACTTACAAAAAATTTTAATTAAAAATTTGTCGTTATAGTCCATATATTCTCCTCAAAATTCTTTCAAAGGTATTGACTATGTTAGCGGCTTGTTTGTTCAGAGTACAAGTCTCGCTGCCATATGTTATCACCGGTCTAATCATAAATTTATATAATGTGACCTTGGACTGACGGTGGATATTCCTTGCCTTGAATACAGTTGTCAACGAAGCATATGCTCTATTTGCGGCCTGTATCCTTTCCCTTATTTTATTTATTTTTTCATTACCTTCTGCCATCCAACATCCCAAATTATTAAACCGATTAACTATTCAGGTTAACTATAGGTTTAATTGTTCGATTTAAAACTGTTCAGGTTTCCTGGTTTTCCTTCGAGTGGTGATCATTTAATGTATATAAATGGAATTGGCAATTAATTGATTAATTATGTTTGCCGTGCCATTTATATTTAGTGTAATTATGGTAATTATTATTATTATTGAATTATCCAATTATAAATTGATAAATTGGGTCTAATTAAATTCGTATACTAATTATATGTAATCAAATGGAGTTGTAATTGACATTACTATTTAACACACATATGAAAGTAACTTATATTTGTCGGATTAGGCTCAATATCGTTATCAAATCGATATGATTTATATGAGCCTGTTAATCGGACATTTCAATGGTCGATTTGGTTGTGTCCATTGATAATTAGCATAACTCTGAGACTCTTTATGAAATTACTTGGAACATGATAAATTAATTGTCAAGGTTAATTTGCAATAATGAACGCAAGATTTAAGTACATAAATAATAACTACTTATTTATTATATTGTTGGTTAAGTAAATTACTATGTCCTGCAAATACATAATTAAAACACATAATAACAAAATTACAAGAATATTCGTTCGTTGTTTCCTGAAAAACAAGACATACAGTACATTCAAATACAACGCAATAATATACATATACAAACAATAAACAATCAAATATATTTTATCCCTAGCTAAATGCGTTCATTATGCTCAGATGAATTACTTTAATATTAACATTATAAGATTTATGATTTATATAACTTTACAAAATCTCTCGGGAGTAGCTCTTTGAAAAGATGAGACAGTGCAGTAGTATGTGTATCACTAGGATTTAATAAACATAAAGGCTTATCTTGAAAAAGGGTTTATCCAAAATTCCATCGGTGTAAGATGACATCCGCTGGTGGATTCTTCGTACATCCTAATCACTGTTAATTGAAGAACACTTCACTTCACTTCACTGATTTCCACTCTCGTTATGTATAGTGTGGTGTTGTACTCCCCGCTGGTGTCAAGTGTTTTTTGAGTTCAAGTATTAAGATGACAACATCGTCATTAAAATGGTTTACTCTTAGAGTTTGCTGTGTGTGTGTTCATATAATTAACTATTTCTTCTATCTTGGACGTAGTGTATGCTATGTGCGTAATAGTGTTCGGGTTGATTCATTCAGTTCAAATGTTCAATATAGCGAATCATTATGGTGGAATAGTGTTTGACTGTCACCCACTGTTTTACTCTCGGAATGTTACTCACTTGTATTATTATGTTGTGTGTCGGTCGTAGTTTTTAGAGTCACGTACACACTGATATTTAACGATAGTTATGTCTATCCGGACTGTTGATTACCGGAACTCATATAACTGTCGAACGTACTTTTGTATAATTGAGATAGAATTGAATGTCTAAGTTCACTCAAGACCGCGACTTGGTTACGATTTCACTGAGTTAAAAGTTCGGTAAGTCGCGTAAACTATTTCAATTACTACTGTTATTACCGCTCCAACTACTACGATATTATTCCGTCTTGTTACATAACTATTGTAACAACTGCAACTACTATTACTCGTCTTCTACCGTATTACTACCATAACTACTTTGTTACTAACTGTATTACTCGCTGTATTACTGCCGCAACTACTGTGCTCCGCGTCCTCGCAAACAGTTTTTATCAAACATACTATCCCAGAAGGCAATATTCTATATTTCCACGCCTTATTTCGCTAATGATAGGTTACTTTAAATTCCTACCACCATGTAGATACTTTCATCGGTTTCCCGATTCGTCGTTCGAGTCTTTCTTACTCTCCCCACGAGTTCTTTAGGAAGATGCCCAACGCTGGTTGGTCGCCGACATCCCCGGAATATTCCAGTGACGAACGTTGTGCTAATTCTCAGAAACTAGAGCAATTCTCTCGCCTGTCTGTCAACCTTTGTTTCGACGTTGTCGAAGTACTCTGACTGAGCTTTTGTTAAGAGTCTGCAGCGTCTTGGTCAATTGTTCAATTTACCCTTCGCTCGTTCCGCCGATTATCAACTCTTCGTTGGTGACATCCTTGGACGAATCCCACGCTTTCTAGTTGTAAATCTAGTTAGCTGTCAGGGTTTGTTTTCATGCTGGGCTGTGCGTACTTCCAGTATTCACTGAGTGTCCGTTCTATTGTTTACATATTTGTCGAGATTTTTCTATACCCTTTGTTGCTGAGTGTAACGTTCTTATGTGTGCTTGTTACAACACACCCCCACAGCATGTGTTCCATTTCATTTCTGCGTAACCAGGCAGCTGGACTAAACCTTTGTTTCGTTCGCTAGGTGCTGTAAATTGTAACTAACTTTGAGCTGTCAACGACGTTCCTTAGATCCTTATTGTGTCGTGTACGCAGCCGTTTTTATCATTGTCTTCGCACTGGCGTCGGGTCTGACATGTCCCTAATTCGTCTTTATTTACGACCCGGGCTTGTGTCTGTCAACTCGAGTGTGTGAGCGTGCCACTTGACCGAGAAATTATAAATTTTTAAATTTTCGATCACTATATTCATAACCTTTGTCTTATCTGTATTTACCTGTAATCCTATATATACGTTAGATAGATCCACGGATAATGTTATCAAACGGTTAGTTTTATCATTTTCTCAGAGTCCTGAACGGATGTATATGATTGGCCTGAAAAATACGCCGTTTATTGTAATCACAGCTACGGCTAATGTTATCGTTTTGCTTCTTCTGTAAACTACTTAACGGTTTCATAGAGTACAGTATGTAAATGTATGTATGTACAGTATGTATTAAAAACGTTCAAGATGGCTACTCTTCTCTTTACTTGTTGTACATTCAGACGTTATCTCAATATCCCCTCTAAGTCTTAAAAACGCTTTGTCACTCATTCAGTGATACATACACATCCTTTTTTTGTCTATAAAATACGTATCACTTCTCACGATTGAAGTATACGGCTTCTTTTGAAATTTTAACTGAACCGACTTATTCATCTTTCACTTCCTGTTACCGTACTGTAAGTTTTGTCAACGAGGTAATGTGTAACGCACATGACTCTGTACAGCTACAGACTACAAAAATCTAGAGTCTCTCTTTTAGCGGTCTAAATAAAGGTCCTACTGTAGTCCTCTATCGTAAAACGTACGGTCAGTCCTGCATCGTAATATGAACCATAAACGAGTTTAAAATCGTGGTATTTTGTAAGTGTTATTAACCGGGCTCTGTGTATCGAATTTTACCTTCTTGCGTGGAAACTTCCTTTTTAAATTCAGTAGTGTTTTCTTAACGGAACAATAACGGTATCTTAAGGACACGGTATGATTTATAAATGAAATAAAACTGGAAATTATAGAACGATTGGTAAACTGCTGATAATGTGCCAAAAATGGCAGATGCTCAGTTAAAAATGAAGGCCGTTATTTTGACAGCTGTAAAGCAAAACGAATAACGTACAACGTTTTAGAAATAGAGGTGGAAAAGACGTAAAAATTATGATGTTAAAACAGCGTTTTGGTTTTGGTTTCGGTTCTTTAATGCTTGTGATCAAGATGCCCGCGTTAATAGTCCATGAGGCAAGAGCCTAGGAGCTTGATAGAAAAAAAGGAAAAGTTTCCGATGGTTGTTTCATCGTTGGAAGTGAAGAAAGAACATTGTCTTCAAACGAACGCATGGCAAACTGATGCCGACTTTACGGGAGCCGAAAACTGGATAAATAACGAGTAGCCTAAGATTTCTTACACGTATCTTCTTTTGCAATGGTACAATGTGGAATGCGGATGAATCTGGAAGGAATTTACCATCATTGCTTTGGCTCAGCACACTTATTTCTTGAAGAACGGAGATACCAAAGGTTGTAAAACTTTTAAAGAATACATTACTGCTGCGTGTTGCGTTAATATGTCCGGTAACAAAAAAAACAAAAAAACTTTTGGCCTTCGATATTCTTCTTTTGGAAGAATAAAAGACAACTTTTGGAAAAATAAAAGGCCTTCGATCTTCCAAAGCAGTAAATAACTTTCCAGTAGAGTATTATGTAACTCTAACGGCTGGAGGACGGCAGCCATTTTTAACGAATGGTTAATCAAAAGAGATAACGTTCTTGATGACGAGATTGTTTAACTTGTAGACAACTGTACAGCACAAAGTGTTTGCGTATTGTTAAAAAACATTAAAAAATTGTGTACTTTCCTGATAATACAACGGTGGTTATGCAGACCTATGACCAAGGAATAATTAGAACTCTAAAAGCGTGCTACCCTCGCGAAATGCGATCGGATATGGAAGAAAAGTTATAACGATCCCACTGTAACTTCAAACGAATTAGCCAAGAAAATAACTCTTCTATACGCTTTGTAGCTTTTGGTAATGAAATGGAATCAAGTGTCCAAAAATACCGTTAAAAATTGTTTTAAGCGAGGCAGATTCATTAAAGAAGGCGTAAACGTGGAAAAACTCTTCGAAGAAAGTCCGGAGACATTACGAGCGAGGAGTACGATGATTGGATGGCAGTAGATGGACATATTACCGCAGCAGTTAAACTCGCTTAGGAAGATCTCTGCGAAGCAATAGCATGTAAACTCAACACCAATAGAAACCTGTAAATCGAAGTCTGTGAAGAAATTCTACAGGTGAGAACACATAAAGAAGTGTGTCAAGTTTTAGAGATCCTGCGGTACTATTTCCACCACTAAAATAAAGTTTTTTAAAAACATTGTGAATATCGGAGATTTAGTAATGATCTTCTGACAAAAGACAGCAGGCAATCGATCTATACATGAATTTTCTAAAAATTATTGTAGCTGCCATACAGTGTACTTGTTTTACAAATTTGACACTTACTGTGGAACAAATATTGTGGAACAGCTGAGGTATAGTCTTGTCACTCGATACCCACAGTGATTACTGTCATCTGTGTAGAATTATACAGTACTGCCAACTTTACAACAATAACAAACCAACTGTAGCGTTCCAGTACTCTGCCCGTATTTGTATCTCTCCAGTTCTCCGGCACTCATTTTAACTAAAATTCAACGAAGTCTCATGTATGAAGACACGTGAGTATGCGTGCATACTAAAAAAAGCCTTACAAAGTGTCCTGCAAAGTAATGACCGATGTTTACATACAACAATACCAATACATAAGATTACAAATACATTATCACAGATTACCTGTTATAGATGGCTTATATTTATGTATACATATAAAATCCAATCCCACTCACTGGATACTTATGCTGGTGCGAGAATAGGTAATTGAGCTATTTTGTTTGTACAACAGGGATCAGACATTATATTACTGACTATTTTGCCAGCTTGGTAATTAGTTGTTATTAGTTCCTTTTCTGGCCTGATATTTCCTTTATCGAGAAGATCTGTTTTACCTAAATTCAGTTTTTAATCAGTTACCGTTCAGTTTTTTGTCATCTAGTGTTACACATAGAACCGATGGTAGGTAAAATCCGTTCTCATTTAGTAGCAGCATCCTTATGAGTACAATGACATCTGACCTTTTTATGTATTCTTAATGAAAGGTCAAGTATTTAAGAAATTCTAGGAAAATTAAATTGTTTGTTCTGGTCGAGTTGATAGCAAATAAACAAAAACATCAAAAACATGTTATAACCTTCCGCTTGGAAACGTTCACGCTGAATTGCGTAAAATTGATTCAGTATCTCAAACATTTTAGAGGAAAGCGTTAAACTTCAAAACCTTTTATATAACTAGATCTTTTCCTTTCTTAAAACACACACACACACACAGTTATTGAATATTATTCCTGTTTCCAAAATGGCCAAATGATAGATAGAACGATTCCACTTTTAATTGTAGTCCTCTTTATTAAACATGTGAAAGATATACAGGATACCCTAATATTCATAGAGCCCACACAAAGCAAACGATAATCTGTGATGCTGCTAACTGATTTACTATTTGGTGTGAACTTTAGGGCCCAATAAAAATCTTACTAGTTCGATGGCTCTGTAACTGAATTACAAGTACGTCAGTGATATAGAACAAGGAGCTCCGGACCTATGCTGCAGATTCCAGTTCAAGTGAACGTGTACAGGGATCATTATAAACAGATATGGTATGACAGGTGCAGGTCTAAAAGGTATGGCGTGTTATTTAATGTCGCATGTTACTTACGTAAAGAAATAAAGTGTAAAGTTGTGAAGGTTGGCACGACGAATGTGAGAACCTTATCAAGAAAACCAAATAAAGTACCCTAGTAAAAAAAACCAAGTTGTTACTAATAAGCCTATGGAAGGTCTATAATCATTGTAATGTATACTTAAAAGTGGGTACGTCAAAAATCACACAAGTTAAAGTATGCTGACATTTTGGATGTATGATAACAGGTTCAGCAAGAAGTCACGTGCACAGGTGCAAAGAAGCACTTTAGTAAAAAAGCCTTCCCTAACAAGGAATATATTACTTTATACAAGTCAAAGTTGAATAATATGTAAGCAGGAAAGAGATTGACTGGAAGATATGGAAGAAAACGAGAAGATCGGATTGGTTGGAAAAGAGAAATATATAAGTTTGGAAGATAAAAGAATGGAGAGGAAATTGAAAAGTCAAGGAGCAGGAAAAAAGAAAAGTAAAGCTTATACGTCATGTATAGTTAGTACTGCTTCTTCCCACTTCTCGGAGTAGGCACATTGCCTGTTCCGTCTTTACAGTATATCTCGCCATCTTGCTCTTGGTCTTCCTACATCCCTTGTTCCAAAGAGTCTCTAAGGTTATATGCTACGTTAGGTAACCGTCTATCCTTCATTTTGTTCAGACGTTGCGACTGTTCCAGGCGGTATTTCTGAATTGTATCGTGTAAGGAGAATGCCTGTAGCTAATTCCTAACGTTTTCATTATGCAAACGGACTCGCTTTGTACAATCCTTTGTTCATCTCAAAAATCTCATCTCTGAACATTGATTTATAATCTTCCTTGTAGGCACCCACGATTCGTGTCCATACGTTAACACAGACTCTGCAATATTGTTTTATACAATGTAATCCTTGTTTCTTTCCTTGTTTTACTCTTTAGTGTTCTATGTATAATACCAAAGATCGTCTTGAACATACGTCGTGTTATAACGCATAACACAATTATAGAAAAGAATAATAGACGGGTGACAAGGAAGCGAATAGAATAGACTACAAGGATCAGGATGAAATCAGGAAATTGATAGATTTTGGGACCTTTGAGGCAGCTGGAGATAGAACAGGTTGTTGTCAAACGTTTCTGCCATGATCGAACTTTTCTGCAAATTCTGTTGACTTTGTGACTATTATAACAAAACGGGTTTTACCCTATTTATTCCTCACGTTGTAAGCATCAATTTGTAACACTTTTTAAAATGTGTATTGTTTTTTAATTAAGCCCAAGTGGTTGGCACCCATTTGTAATATACTTATTAATTCTATTTCTATTATAAGTAAAACACATGGAACGGTATCTGGTAATAATAATAATAATATTGTAATTTTTATTCAAAATTTATATAGTCCATTTACTGTAACTATTAATATGACTCAGGAAATCTCAGGGTCGATTCTCTTCTCTTTTATATTAATATTATTTTCAGGTCCTTTTGGCTGATATAAAAGGTTCAGTTATTATAAAGAAAAAACAAGTACAGAAAGTACATTACATTACAAAACAAGATAATAATGAAATAATATAAAATTAATATTAATTATAATAATATATATACGTTACACAATGTTTATCAGTTCAGTTCAGTTTCACACAGCCTCCTGGTACCAGTGATGAAAATTTTCAATGTCTTCAGTTTGTTTATATTATTCAAATGAAGAAATCCACTTCTTTTGTGATCAATAAATGTTACATCTTGTCATTTCATTTATCTGAAGCCTTCTGGTGGAATATAATGATTGAAGTCCAGTGTTTCTGTTATTAAGTTAATTTAAGTGTAGTTGTTCTTCAATTGTAAATTGTTTTCATTTAAAAGTTAGTTTTTTCCATAACGTCATTCGTTTTTTTTTAAATTAATGTTCTTTTCTCAATAATGTTTAAAGGCTGATTTATTTATGCTGTTTCTTTATTTACTCAAATTTTACATTCTGTTATAGGTGATACAGTGTTTCTTGCTTTGTATTATATTGTGTTTTATAGGATTCATATTTTTTCTTGTATAAATATTTAGCTTTTTTCAAAATTCAACTCAACTCTCCTTTTTGTTTTTTTACAATAATAATCATAAATTCTTTTTCTTTCTTTTGGTTTCCTGGATACATATAAATTACTCTGGTCATATTTGTTCAAATAGAGTTAGTTGTCATAGGATATTATTTTTATATAATACATTATTTTACCTTTTATGTACAAGTGCTTTTTAGTTATTACATCGTAATAATAATTCATAGGTTTTGCTAATTTTCTTTCTTTATTGACCATACCTAAAATACTTTATCCTGTCCCAATTTTTTTATATAAATATATAGACTTACCTAAACACCTATACTTTATCTAAAAATCAATACCTATATCCTTTCAATGTCGTGCTATGGAAAATTTAAATTCTTCTTGTCATTCACAACTACAGAAATTTTTCTAATTTCGACAGAGTGATATTTAATAATCATTTCGTCATTGTAATAGAGATCCGTTAACTCCTTGACTATATGCCCTAAATCTTCCGCATCCTGATGACCACTACAGTACATAATAAAGTAAAGAGGTTACTGTCAGTTAACCAACCAACAAATCTTCCATTCAGTTGAAGGCAAATCCCATTCTATGTAGATAAATTATGAATAGTTTTGGCGACAAATAGGTTTCTTGCCTCAGTGCGTTACTACTTAAAAACTTTTTGTGTAAATTATTTTCAGTATTCAATTTATAGATTTGAATGTCTTTTAAATTAACATAAATAAATAAAACGAGAAAGTCGAAATATTTAAAGAATATTGTTACTGTAACACAGAACAATTGCTGATATCGTTGTTTTGCCAAATTGTGTTATGTTACGTGACGACTCGACAAATAAAAATGTAGTGAGTAATAAGCTACAAGTACCACGTATCACAACAACCGAGATACGTTCATTGTCATAAAAAATGTTACTATACTGGTGGTCTTGATTGCAATTTATATGTAGCGAGTAAACGTCAAATTTAACGTTCATGAGGAAATCGTTTCGTAGCGACATTGTTATGGTTTCCAATTTTTACGAAGTGTATTGGCTATTTACTTTTAACTGCGACCTTGTAAACTTAATAACTTCAGTTAATATTAACTTCACTTAATAACTGTTATAGTTTACTGCGAACTGAATGTAACAGATTCTTTATTTGTGTAGAAAGAGTGTTGAAAGGAGGAATATGGCAAGAGGCTTTGAAGAAAAGTGGAATTTTCCACACTGTGCAGGCAGATTAAATGGAAAACATATCAACATTATCCTTCCAAACGGAAGCGGTTCAGAGTTTTAAAACTATAAAGGTCGACATAGCTTAGTATGGGCAATAGCGGATGCAGATTACCAATTTATAATGCGCGATTTTGAAACAAACGGCAGGGTTTTGGACTTAACTCCAGATTTAACTTCTCCAGAAATGAAAATATTTAGTTATCGTACACCACGAGCGCAGCATATTGTTAATAACATCTTTGAAATATTGGCATCTCGGTTCCGAATATTTCATACTCAGATTAATTTGGAACGTAAAATTGATTCTGTAGACATGGCCTTGTTGTGTTTTACATAATTTCCTAATGAAAAGTGTGGCGAATGTTTTGATGAAAATGCGCCTCCCGAATGTTTCGGTCGGAAGAAAACCAATGAAGGGACAAGAATTTTACGGTTTCAGACATTTTATTTTATACAATGTTTGGAAGTCATGGCCTGTGGCAAATCAATTTCGTTAATAGTTGAACTTATAAATCAGATTATAAATAAGAAACAGCAACAGAAAAATTGTAACTTCGAACATTGATTATGTTAATTATATGTTAAGTTTGTAACGTTACTGTATAAATCATGAATGAATCAAGTATTATATACGATCATAAATAATAAAAATAAATTATAAATAGTTGTAATAAGTATAATTTATTATAAGAAATTGTAATATATATGTAAGGGAGTAATGTGTAAGATAACATTGAATAGGGAGAGTCCCAATGCGTCGCGACACATTGGCGACAGCTAATGTAAAATTACAATGCACATCCGTACCCGACATGTCATAAACGCATAAAATGCTTTGTATGTGCGAAACAGCAAAACACGTACAAGTCCCGTTAGACAGGCAGGACAGTGTCCTCCAAAAGACAATAGGCTACACCCCGACATAAAGTGTGAAAGTTAGAAAGTAGAGTAGTTTTTAACAAGTTAACGGCCACGCGGTAAAGGAATGCACCCGCAGCCAGTCACCCAATAGAAAAAAGCGTCAGTATAGAGCGCGAAAGAATAGCGGTGTATGACTGGGTATATTCAAACATACCGGGAAAAATTTCAAACTATGACCAATGGAAGTATAATCAGCTATGATGGAAGAGCAAACTATAAAAAGGGAAGAATGTTAAAAATCAAGTAAGTCTAAAGTTAAATTTTGATTTAGACATGGGGAACCTATGTCACTCCGTAGAATAACTTAACCAATGTAATTATAACGGCAACGTTACGCCAAACTTGTAAATAATGTATAGATTGTTATGATAAAGAGTAGTAAGGGAATAAGTAATATCGTGAAATGAAGAATGTATAGATCAGTGCGCGGAAGTACGAGACAAGAAAGTATTATTTGTTATGTGCGCGTAAGTACGAAGCAAGAAATATATTTATACATATTATAAAGGATTTTTATAGATGTGTAGAAGTATATTAATATTTTGTAGTGTGATTGTAATTGTATGTAGACAGTGGCGGCGCTAACGAAACGGGGGCCCCCCGCGAAACTAATTAGGGGGCCCTATAAAAATGGTTAAATTTTGTATACGTAATAGGGGAAAACACTCAAATGAGTTTCTATTTACGTGTGTTTCACAACAATGGTTTGTGAATACTTTCTCGTCTATCACAAAGCGTTTGCAATTTGCAAAGGACGTTTTACACGTGTACAAACATCTTAAAATTCATTGTTGCTAAATAGACAAAGTTCTATACAAACTATAAAGAAACCAAAATAAAAAGAACTATTTATTTTACGTCAAAGATCTAAATTCAGACTATGAAACAGTACCGCACACAGAGTGTTAAAAATTTATTATTTAAAAACGAATATCAAAGTAACATTCTAGCTTTTTTCAAACATTTAAATTAGTTTGTAACTGAATTTGTAAAATTCTTGAATATACTCTATACAAGTTCTCCTTAAGTCTAATCCAATTCAATAACACTCGAACTCAAGTAATGTACAATATTTACAGATGAGGATCAACCAAAGTTCACTGTTTTCCTAAGCCTAGTCTTCTTTTTTTAATAGCTAAGAACTTTTCAACCACTTCGTTGATATTAGTTTTCTGTGTCTCTTCATTCTCAATGCTTAACAGTGTCAAGTCACTCAACCGAGTTTGGGCCATGGTACTTCTTAAGTATGACTTAATTAATTTAAGTTTTGAAAAGCTTCTTTCCGCTGTAGCTGTTGTGACAGGTAGGCTATGGTTAAATAAAGCTGCAAAGCTGTAGATAAGTCTGGGAGGTAACTCATAAGGCAGCTGTTTTCTTCAACCAGTAAATTCATCATTTCTCGAATTCTTTTCTTGTGTACAATTTCTTTGGCCATCAGAGCTTTGAAGGATATTACTTGGTCAGGCAGTGATGTGGAAAGGTCACCAGGATACACATTTACCAGAGCCTTACTTTTCTCCACTATTGTCTCTTGTGAGAAGTTTACTAAATTCTGAGGCGTCAGGAATGAAAACCTATCATCAATGGAACGCAATTCTTCGAATCTCATTTGTAGCTGAGCTATTACAATATCTAGTGTTGCATTGAAAACTTTTACTTCAAATGATTTCACTGGGTCGTCAATTCTATGGTCAACTGATAATTCAACAAAGAAGCGTTTTACAACTCGTTTACGCTTATTTTTCATGTTACAAGTTATGTCCCATGACTGGGCCAACTGGGGCCCCCCATGAGAGTCGGGGCCCCCCCGCGCCGCGGGGTCTGCGGGGGCCTTATCGCCGCCACTGTATGTAGATACGCTCCGGTATCCACAATAATGTTGTACAATAAAATATCCAAAATTATAATTATTATTATCAGTCTGATTGTGATTAGTAAATGTGTGGGTATCGCTGGTTAAATCTTTTAATTTAAAAATATTTTTCGCACTCCGCTGGTAACCTCCCCACTTACCATATGTGGATATCGCTGTTCTGTTGGGTGACTGCTCAGCTGTAACATACACGCTACACATACAAGGAGATATTCAATTTGAATATCCAACGTGATTAGCATGCACAATAATAATAAAATAACAACTGAATGATGTTTTGAATTATCAGGAATATTTAAATTCTTCCGCCACCTTTTGATAGAACTGACTATGAAAAAATAAACTATTTTAAGTCTGAAATTAAACACTTTTTCCACTGGTAACAAAACATTGAGGTTTATTAACAATTTGGAATGCTAGAAAATCTTTTAAAAATTAACAATCAGTTACTGATGATTTTACAGAAAATAATTACTATGAACAAATTTAAAATGAAACTCTTCTTAGCCTCAAGGCTGGTAACACTGTAGGTTATACAATAATGTTTATTTAGAGAGGTTATGTCCTCTTACATAAGTTAATTACCAAGTTCGTGTGATTCTTTTAAGTGACATGATGCCAGATACAAGATGTGGCGTTTTATAATGATATTTAATAAACAATTAATAGAAAACAAACAAACAAATATTAAAATTGAAAATTGGTACCATATAATCGATAATTATGGTATTATCGTACGCGGGAATTCGTACCCAGTATAGAGTAGTTACTTTGGCAATAAACAAGTGCGTTGATTTGCACTGCTAAAATGTACTATTATATTTTAATAGTTAACTATAGGAATTATTTATTTACAAGAGAAAAAGTTATAATAAAAAAAACTCTTGTTATAGCTTTCATCTGGTTTGTATTATTTGAGAACAGACTTATGACAAAAAGGTGACAAATTGTGGTTATGATTTTTAGGTTATCTAATAACGTGAATAGTTATTAGGGTTAATTATATTAAGCATTGATTTCTTCTTAATCTAAGCACACATATATTATTTATAATATTTCTGATGCATAACTATCAGTAGAATAGAATATTCTTTCGCAAAAAAAAAATTAAAATATTTATTTCCACTAGTAAAATCAAAAACTGCATGAGTCAATTGAGCGACTATTTGCGGCGCTCGTATTTTGTAATAACTAAAATAATCTTGATTCTTTTAATTATGAAGAATATTAAAAACATTTATTTATCAAGTTAAAAATTGCGAAATAATTCTTTCGTCAATTCTGATAAATTTCATCAGCATCATTATACTTCGCTACTACTGACTAGCGTAGTATCCGACCAATTGTTTTTATAGAAATGATTATTTCTGTTTTATTGTTAATTAATGAAAAATATTGTACTCCCTGGTTTATTTTCAACACAACACTCGAAAATACGACCGATATTATACACGGGTCGTATTTAATTCTTATTCACTCCGCACTGTACACACGTTAAATCTGTGTGGTATATAGGTTAGGTGTATGTATTTTGACTGCTGTTTATGTGTCGCGCACAATTCAAAATAAACTTCTTCATATATTTGGTCCGTCGAGTGATACGTCTTGTCTCGTTGATGATTGATAGATGACTGTCACGCTCCTCCGGAGCGTCTGTGGCTTGTCTGCCGGTTTTCATTCATTTGATTGGTTGAATTCTTTGAACTCTCCGACCCAAAGTACCTTGACTTAGTAAAATTTTTAATTTATTACCAATTTTGCATTTGGGTTTGAGATTAGAATGACGTAAGCACTGGTGCACAAAATAATTAAAAAGTTTATAATCGTTATAACTTTCTTATTATTTGTCTAATCGTTGAATGGTTGGTGCCAATAAATCGCGGACATCCTGAGCTTTATTAAATAAAGTCCAAACAAGATTATAATCCGTCCATTATTAAATCACTATATCGATTTCACAATTTTTTATGGTGCGTCTTATAGTTAATAAGTTTATTACACCAAAACTTAACTAATTACACTAAAACACTTTTGATTAAACGATTTGAGTCTATTTCTCAACTGTTTAATACAAAAATTTGGGAATAATTGTTACCCAAACAATGTTTGATCATGGCGTCTTTAGCGTCCATATTCGATTATTCATAATTGTCCTTAATACTATTTTTCCTTATCTAATAACATTGGTTTTGTAATCTAACAATAATATAAATGTTTATTTACATGGGTTTATACTTTAGTATATGCACAAGGTTGTGTTTCATATACTAGTAGTATTGTTTAACTACCTTCCTATCTCTTTTCTTCAAATTGTCACTTTGTTTATGGTTTTTCTATATAAGGTATATTATGTTGTAAATGCAACTAGTGTACAACTATAGTACCTGATTCATTTAATATATTTGTTAGCTTTTAGCTATCTGAGAACCCTTCAATTTCTAGTAATGGGTTTGTTTATGTTAGGTCATGACATGGTAGTCAGTTATTTTTTGATAAATCAATAACTAAATTGTTATTATTATATTTGACATAGATTCTCAAAGTAGTATCAGACATCCTTCTGATCATTGATAACATTTTTATTTACTTTTGAACAAGTTTGTATGTTGCATTATGCATAAATAACTTGCTACATATTGTTTGTTTACATTCTGATTCCACCATCATGGTCATTTAGTTTTTAATAATTTATCTATAAAATTACTATTCTTATGGTTATGGTCTGTTCTCATAGTAGTATTAGGTGTCCTTCTTACTACTGGTCACACTTTCATTAATCTCTGTTTAAGTTTTAATAAGGTATTTTGCTTAACTAGTTGGTTACATTGCCTCTGCTCACTTCTGGCTATGCATTCATAGTCAGCTAGTTTACAATATTTTGATTATAAAACTATTATCATTATACTTATAATCTGTTCTCATAGTAGTACCAGATGTTCTTCTAACTACTGGTAATACTTTCATCAATCTTTGTACAAGTTTTAACAATGTATTTTGTTTAACTAATTTGGCATATTAGGTTCCCTTTCATCTAGCTTTGTGCTATCATATTTGGTCTACTTTATTTGCAGTGTATTTCAATATAATACACTGTTTATTAGGGTGTATCATTACTTATAACGAATCTTTGATTGACACAATTGTTGATGGTTGTTTGGTTAAACTAACATGTATGATTTTTTTTGTTTCATAGGTGCCTTTCCTATGGGGTTCTGTAACAATGTACAACATATTCTAATGCAGCATTTTGCTACTACTATCATGACTTCAGTATGGTATTCTATTACAATAGTTTCATTGTTGATTAATACACATGTTTACACTACTTCTTCTTAAACAATAATACAAATATTCTTGAACTAATGATAATACCTTTCTTGTCATGGTTTGTACCTAATTTCTGTCACATTTGTTTGATATTTGACAAACTACTTTGTTTGTTATTATTTTCTCTGGCCTTTCTTTGTATTGTATTCTGTTTTGCCGTGGCATTCAGTTACATTTCTTTTGAAATTTACAAAGGTTTTTTATTATCAAGCTCTATGAACAATAATATAACTGTTCTATCTTACATTGTTTGGTGGTCTTATGATTATCTATTTGGATCACAATCTTCATTAAACTAGTCACACTAACTGTCTGTGTATTTTTTGACTATTTAATCCTTGATGTTTCCACTATGAAAGTAACACATTTTCTTCCGCTATAAACCTTATCACTGGAATTGTTTGTGGGGTTTATTAGGTTAAAATTAGTTAACTGGTCACAGGTTCTCACACTTACATTAAGTATTCACTATAACTGTTTGTGATTTCTTAAATATGTTAAACACTGTTTCTTCATAGTTGACAATCACTATTCTTTTGGTTACTAGTATTGTCTCTAGTATACTTGATGAATGATGAGTTCTTGTATGGTCTATCCATTTTCTTCTCTCTTCATGTCATGTTTCCTTGTCCTTCTTCTTCCTTTCTTCTTTAGGTTTGAACGTCTTCTTCAATATTTCCATTGTAGTAGTCGTTGTTCCGTAATATTTATATTTGTAAATATATTGGTTTGTCTGCCATCATGGTGGTTGCTCCTGAGTTGTTTCTTCCTTTATTTTGCATAGTCATTTTGTTGGTTCCCCTCACTGTTGGAATCTTGTTGTCTTCTTTTACACTTTTATTATAGTCACTATCTTCATTTGTTCCCCTCACTGTTGGAATCTATTGGGCCTGGTTTCTAACATTTTATTTTGGCTCATGGTCATTTTCTTTCTTCATTTCGTGTACGATGTTGCTATGTTACACTTTCTCCTTCATAGTTGGAACTTTACACTAATATATCTGTAGATACACACTTTTTGTTCACATAGTTTTACTTATCTAGAAATACTTTCATGCTTTCCCGTCACTTGACGTTATAATTGCTTACTTTATGTAACTACCAAATTTGGTAACGTTACAATATGTACGTGACGATAGTTATAAACGCGAACGTGTGGTGCAAAAAGCAAAGCAAAGCAATAAATCAAATGTGTCTATTAGTGTAATGAAGTGTTGTGAGTAGTGTGGAAACACCAGTCATCTAAGAGGAATCCTGCAAAACAAGTAACAGAATACGATAATAACAATTCATAAATCAATTAATTTCAAAACATAGTAATTAATGTCTACTCATTAATTATTAAACTCATCTCATTCTAAAAGATCCCACATTTTGTTCAGATCCTAAGCAATGTAATTTAAGTGTTATGCCATGTCAGGAAGGATACTAAGTAGATATGTAAACATAGTTAAGTTTGTATAACGAAACGTAATAAATGAAATAATATATAGTAATAATTGGAATCAAGTAAGAGGCTAAATAACTTACAAATGTTAGTATATTAAAGAAATTCATATTAAGTGATGAAGTATTATGATGTGCATTAAACATGGTATCGATTAAATATTTACGTTGTATGAGTAAGTGTAATATTGCAAATCAGTAATTCAAGTAATCTTATGAGTAATTGTAATCCTGGAGATTAGTAAGTCAATTAAATTTTATTTTGTAAGTAATTGTAAGTTTGGTGCTCAATAAGTCAATTGATGTCATATAAAGAAATGGTAATGTGGAGAATCAGAAATTCAGTTTACATGTCTGTAATATGAATTGTCAGTATAGAATATTATTAGAATCTGAACGAGAAAGTGTCATTATTTAATAAACCCTGAGTAACTCTGCTCTGGCGCCCAACAGTAATTATTGATTTGACATGATAACGAGCACATATACTTAGTTATCATACACAATAACTTAATTCGTAGAATTAAGAAAATTTATAATTGACAACAACGGGGAGCTAAAAATAACACAAAACAAAGAAAGAAAGATAGAAGGGAGTGTAATATTTGACGCCCAACAACGTGAAGCTTAAATTCAGAATTACATAAGCTCGGTAGAATGAGATGAGGTAGGCAGTAAGAAATATATGTGTAAATTTTAAAATTTAATGATAACACGTAGTAAAAGTAAGAAATTGAGAAATTTTAAACAAGCTAAGAATAGTGAGGTAAAAATGGCGAGTAATTATAATGTAAATGGTAGTAATGAAAGGGAGTTTGAAGTTAATAACCAAATGGGGGAGACGGAAATATTCGAGGAAATAACCAATAACGGAGCCGTGCCGGTTTCTTCAGAGGGAAGGGGACGAGCAGAAGAAAATGTAATCAGCGCAATACAACATACAAAAACAAACATAGACATAGCCACAATACTACAACAATTAACGCAACAACTGGCGGAGAACACAAAACTAATGGCAGAAAACACCAAGCAGCTGGAAAAAAGAATTGATGATGTTAAAGAGAGCATTCATGAAAACAATATTAAATTAAAGAAAGACGTTGAACAGTACATGACACAACAATTAAGCGAGCACGGATTACAAGTAGAACAACAAATAAGTGAGATTAAGCATGCGAACCAAGAATTATAGACAAAAATGAGATCGGAAGCGAGGGATGCAGTGAATGAAGAAATGGAAACATTTCAAATGCAAGTGAAAGAACACTTGGAGAAAGGGGACCCAGTGATCAGGCAAACTCAAGCTGTAGTCACACAAGAAATTAAAACGATGAATAAATGGGTAACCGTTAGTAATAAGAAACACGAAGAACAAATTAGTCAACACAGAGAAGAGGTTACCCGTGAAATAAATGATGTAAGAGAAACGAATAAAGAACAGATACAAAAACTCACGGAATGGTACGAAAACAATTGTATAGAAGTAGATGGACGGTTGACACAAGTAAAGGAAGACGTCAGAGCGCGGTTTGCACAATTAGGAGCAGTACCGATGCAACGCGGGATCACAGTGGAGCATCTAAAGAGTGTGTCATTCAACGGAGAAGGGGAATACCCCATGGAATTCACAAAGGAGTTGGAGTAGATCCGGAAAGAGTATTACGTTAGCGAAGGGGTAAACTGGGTCGCAAGACATCTGGAAGGAGAAGCAGCGATATGGTAGAAGTTAATACGGAATGATATTAGTACATTTCGAGAATTCCAGGAAGCATTCATTGCAAAATATTGGAATGAAATGGTACAGGAAGAGGTGCGTGATCGTCTGGAATTCGGGAGATACAGATATGAAAGTGGGTTGAGCATGATTCAATACATGGAGAGATGTACGCGTATATTACAAAATCGCCAACTTATCCCGCCCATATCTGACCAACACCTAATAAGGAAGTTAGCGCGTCTTACCATCATGATATAGCGGTCGCTACCTTTACAAGAGGGGTGAATAATATAGCAGACTTCCAAATGTTATTAATGGAATTTTCAGCAATGCGGAAAGTAAACAACGACTGTACTAGCAACCAAGGGGAGCAAATGCAGATAGAGCGAGAACAAATAGACCGTACGAATCGCCCGTGGCAGAATAGGAGAACGGACAGACCGACAGAATACCGTAATAACCCAGGGCGGAACCACAACCACATACAAAATAATGATGACTACGGCCGGAGAGACGTAAACAAGGGACCGCACAAACAAATATACGAGACACAGGTCAATGGCATTGCAAGTACCAGTGGAGCTTAAGGACAATTGTCAACTTCAAATGCACAGTGTCCTAATTCAAAAAACTAAATAGGTTTCTTCGTAGAAATAAGTTAGTTCTAGTACGTAAGGAGATTATAATATAAGGAGATTAGTACTACGTTTTTAAATGTAAGGGATGATCTATTAGAAGAAGACAAAGAAATTGAAAGAACACGGAAATTTAAATGTCCTGAATTGGAAATATATTTAAATGAGGTACCGGTCGTTGCGTTAATAATAGAATGCAGAGCCAAATAAACGCAATTTCAGCGGGATGTTTAATAAAAACAAAAACAAAATGGGGAAATTGAATTTATTAAAATTAACAAATACAGTAGTGAAAGGAGCTGTTGGTAAGAAATCCAAGCAAATTACCCAACAAATATTAGTAGAGGTGAAATTCGGAGAATATGTAATTGATAGTATATTTATTATAGTACCTGATTTAATACGAGATCGCATAATGGGAATAGAATTGCTACAAGAAGGTGGATGTATCATCAATTTACATAACAACCAGATAACATTTAATAATCATGTTACGGAAGGAGGAGTACCCGAAAGTTCCGAAATGTTAACAATGGAAGTATACCAAGGAGAGGAACATACCGCAACAATGATCCGAGAAAAACTGGAGGAGGTTACAGGAATCAGCACTCAAACGAAGAAAGAGTTGGAAGATGTATTGTTAGATAACCATAGGATATTTAGGGAGCAACCAGGTAGGGTAATTGGTTATGAACACAAGTTCGTCGTAACGGATAATACGCCTTATTGCATAAAAGAATGTCCAATACCATTAAACTATAAGGAAGCCGTTGACCAAGAGGTAAGAAAAATGGAGGAATGCGGAGTGATAGAGCGAGCTGCCAATCCATATATTAACCCTATCGTGACAGTCATATCGGATCAGTCGATACGATTATGTCTCGACGCTCGGCGAGTTAATTCGGTGACTGTACGAGATTATGAAGGGGCGGTACCGATCAATGAAGTATTATCGAACTGCGGAGACATAAAGGTAATGAGCAGCATTGATTTGACAAGTAGTTTCTGGCAGATGCCGCTAGCTGAAGAATGGCGTGACTTCACAGGTTTTTTATATAAAGGGCGATGCTACCGCTACACCGTTACTCCGTTTGGACTCAAAACCAGCCTGGCGAGCCTGACTCGAGGATTAGACCATATAATGACAGAAGAAGTGAAACGGTTCACAATTATATATGTGGATGATTGTTTATGCGTATCCCGGAGCGTCGAGATTGTTACTGGAGAACCACCTGAGATTGTTATTAGAAAACCTGAGACAGGCCAACCTCACCGTGATCTACGGAAATCCAAGTTTTTCAGACAGAAGATTGATTATTTAGGGTACGAACTGTTGACCAGAGGTATCAGCGCGTCACCAGATAAAGTAGCCGCAATAATGAATTTCCCAAGGCCGAAGAACCCGAAACAACTAAAAGGATTCTTAGGATTAACCAATTTTTATAATAAATTTACTAGTCGTTACGCCGAAGCGACACAACCACTACTACAACTGTTGAAGAAAGGAGTAAAGTTCAAATGGACTAAGGAGCTGGACAAGCAGTTCGAAGAGGTAAAACAACTATTCATAAACACAGTAGTGCTCAGACATCCAACTCCTAACAAACGATTCTACCTACAAACAGATGCAAGTAAATATGCGTTAGGAGGGCAATTATACCAAATTGATGACGATACCAAATTATAATCAGATAGGAGTAATTGCATTTACCAGCCGCGTATTCAGGGGAGCGGAACTGAATTATTTTACTACCGAATTAGAACTATTAAGTGTATTACACTGTCTTAAGAAGTTCAGAACTTATGTGTTAGGGCGTCCACTTACAATCATAACGGACAACAAAGCACTAACATTCATACAAAAATGTCAGTTGACGAATTCGCGAATTACACGATGGATACTCGCAATTCAAGAGTACGATTTCGATAGCATGCACTGTAAGGGTAGTGAGAACATAGTAGCGGACATACTCAGTCGGTATCCAGAAGATTCCCACGTGGATATGCCAATGGACTGTGATGAAGAGTTGGAGATTAGTGTCATGGAGATCAAGCTAAATCAAAATTTGAAAAAAACTATTACAAAATATATCACAATACCAAAAGAGCGATGGTAAACTGAGTAAAATTATAAGCCAATTACAGAGCAATCCGAACAGCCGACTACACAAAATATATACGTGGCATAAGCAAAAATTATACCGCAAGGAGAAGAAGAAGTGGAAATTAATACTTACCAAAGAGTTGGGTGAAAATTTAATTAAAGAAATCCACACCATATACGGACACATTGGAATAAAAAGGACATCTGACTTAATCAAGGAGTATTTCACGGGGGACCATTTATCTAAGTTTACTAAACAATTTGTCAGAACCTGTGAGATATGCCAGAAATTTAAGGACCACCACAGAAAGGGTATTGGTGAGACTAAACCAATATTACCCAAGTCCAAAGGGGAGCTGGTCAGTATAGACTTTTACGGGCCACTACCAACTTCAACGAGCGGAGTGAAATATTTACTAATAATTGTAGACAATTTCACTAAATACGTAAAATTATACCCAATGAAAAAAGCGACTACTGCCACAACTATCAATAAATTAAAAATGTATATTCAAGAAATGGGAAGACCAGAAGCAATATTAACAGATAATGGTGCCCAATTCACTAGCAAATCATGGGTAAAAAACTTAACCAACCTCGAGATTAAACCAAAATACACAGGTATTCGGAACCCATGTACGAACTTAGCTGAAAGGATAAATAGACAGTTAGGGAACATATTTCGAGTACTGGTAGGAGGACACCACACAAAATGGGTTATATATATATATTTATTAGTAGAAAAATGCATAAATGAAACTTATCACGACACGATTGAGATGACACCACATCAAGCTCATTGGGGTCAGAAACCAAAAAGAGTGTGGGAGCGATACGTCGATAAGGAGTTGATGAAGGGGGAAAGGAAGGTAAGTCCTGGTGAAACCTACCAGAAGATAAGAGGGAAGAGGGAGAAGATAGCGCGAAGACATAATGAAGAGAAACAGCAGCTGAAGTTCAATATTGGAGACCTGGTATTGATTAGAACCAACCCGATCTCCGACTTAACAAACAAAGTTACTACTAAGTTTTGTGAGCTCTACGAAGGCCCATACAAGATAAAGGACATCAAAGGAGGTGCGACGTACGTAATAGCCGAGGTCGACGATCCTGAGTCGGTGCGTGGCATTTTTAATGTCAGACTAATGAAGCCATACTACCGTGGGTAATTCAGTATAGTAAATGAAACTTTTTCTACCCCTATTTTTTTATTGTGATCATCGCCATATTTTTTAAGCTCGTCTTACCGTTATAAAGTACTGAATCCTTCGTCGCTACACAAAGGCCTGAGGAACGTATTCAGGTGTGGAGATATTCTTCGCACAGTTAAGTATTTTAGGACTGCAGATAGAGTAAGGAATAGTAACATTCGGGACCAGTTGATTATCTTTAGCATACACAGTAAAATAAGGGACCATTGATAAACTAGGTTGAACATCTGCAGGCGGGTAAAGAGTGACAGTTTATATGTTTTCCGCAGTGCGAGTGAGAGCAGATAATCACTGGATCACAGAAACTTTGGGCGTCCAAGAAACTGTTGGGATCGGAAAAGTCAACCTGCCGTGTTCATGAAGGTAAAGATTTTTTCTTTATTTGTTAGTATAACCAGTCTAAAACTTCATTATTTTGCTTACCAATAGCAAGAGTTTAAGCTGAAACAAAAATGATTCCAACAGTATATGTCGAAAATTTGGACCTACCGCATCTAAAAAATTAAAGATGGTTCGTGGCTGCCAATATTGTGGTTATTAATTAATTATCACAAAGAGCGTTAGTCACTTCTAAGTGCTTCATTAGAGGGGAAACGTGGTTTGTATGCAGCAACAGTGGAGGATAATTTATTACGGCTGATAAAACAATTATCTCCCATCAGCTGTGCAACTAAACACCAAGCCTGCAACAAAATATTAAGTAATGAAATGGTAAATAAAAGACGAGTTCACCACGATATTCCAGTGTTGGGACTGAAATTTTATTATTTAATAAGTAAACAAATTGGTCTACCGTCATACTGATCACGACGAAAGTGGTCGTAAGTTAAAAGATGGAAATACTGTAAGGCGCATACCAGCTTTATTAACGATAATAACCATTACAGATCAGACTCCACAAATGGTTTCCTGATCCAACAGGTTGCGTCTGAGGTTTTTAATGTTTCACACGCACAAATATTTTCGTTCTTCTTAAAGAAAGTAAAGTTTCGTTGACGATGGTGAATGAGCGACGAGATAATCAAATTTTAAAATGTTTAAAAAAGGTTTTTAATGACTTCTCAAACGCTCAGTTCTTTAATGACTTCAATTCTCAATTAAGAAGTGAAAATGACTTTTTAAAATAAAACTGTAAGTGAAGCTAAAGGAAATTGATTGGGAAAGCAGATGTTAGTGGTGTTATGGAGAGCCAACTGATCCGGTTTTGATTCCTCTGGTTGTAGCGATGGTGCTGTCCGTCCCTTTGATACCTCAAAAAGAGACAAGACAGAAAACGTATCGTTTATGAAGAGCTATAAATAAAGCAGCAGCAAATGATAGAGCTGTCATACAATAACAAGTAGCCTTCATTTCGGTTCTGCATGTCACGTCTTATCTTCGTCGGTTACTGTAGATTCTTTGGTATTAGGAGTACGCTATGTATAATCTAGTACCGCAACAATTCGTTCACGTGTGTCGCAAAATTGGGGGAAGAATATAACGGCCGATTTCTGTTAGAGGACAAACAACCAAGATAGAAAACAGTTAAAAGTTTTGTAAATGCCTTTGTGTCACACTGTGACGCTGATAAATGTAATCGTTGTCATGTGTAAAACGTTGTCAGGCTTGTAGACCGTGGTCGGTCGGTCGGTCGTTTTTAAAACTTTTAGCGAACGTTTCAGCTACGCCCATGGTCAGCGCTTACAGTAGGGACACAAATTTGGACCTCTACGTATTGTGGACGATGTTGGGTAATAATTAAATGTTTATTGTATGTCATTAATTGTCCGAGATATTCTTATTTGTCTTTTCCATTATATCGTTATTACGATTTAGGCCTGTACGTGTTTATGATGTTTCCAACATTATGCTGTAACCTGCATTTTGTAAGCTTCTGTTTTTCGGTTTCTTTGTTGATCAAAATCTTAACTTCCATCTCTTACAACAAGGGTGAGAAAACGTAATAATATAGAAGGTGAAATCTTAATAACATTAATTACATTAATTAAATCTACTGTACATTAACGTTTGTACAGTATGTATTTAACATTGATCATATTTAACAATGAATTGCTATTGGTAATATATTTAACATAGATAGCTGTATGGTCAAAGGCAGTTAATGCTTTTCAGGCTATTGACAGAGTTTATGAATAACATCTTCTTCTGTCAGAAAATAGTATGCTGTTACCAGAGGCATGTAGAGATTGTTCAAACAAAATACTATTACAAAGAAAAGACAGTTAAGAATCTTTTAAACTTTTAATAAAAATAAGTTCAACTGAACATTTCACAGAACTTCATCTGTCGTTGTATCAACTACGCCAAATATGTTACAATCTTAAAATTTTTCTATATGAAACCAAAGTTATGGCCTTCCGGAACAAGTGCACTGAGACGTCAAAGATAGTTATCATCATCGAATAAATTGAGCACATTTTTCATTTTCTCATTTTGCGCACTTGGATTGCAACACAAGCAGCTTTTGTACCTACGGTAATGATATAGATAACAAAATACTAAGTTCTAGATTATGTGATCAGTCAGCAAGATGTTGAAGAGTAGAATACTGAAGGATACACAAATTTTGTTTCTGTAAAACCATGGCAATACCAGTACGTATAGGTGGTGGCCAAAGTTGGAAGAGAGGTTTCTGAGAAGAGTGAAACAGACTGCACACTAAGAGATATGATAAGGAACGGAGACGGCAAAGTGACCTGACTGTATAAGCCATAAACGCCAACATAGTTGAGTACAAAGGAAAGTAGAGATACAGTGTGAATAGTATGGGAAGAGAAAGAATTCCTGGGAATGACACCAGTTAGAAAGCAATAGGAGGGTCTGATGTAGGTCGATCACGAAATTGGTGGTCGTAAATACTTTGCGAGGTAGGGACAACCGATTTTCTCGTCCCTCTAATGAAGATGATGAATGATCCGTGTAATCCCTAATCACAATGATTACATTTCATAAGTTTAGCCAGATGCAGTAACACTAAACATATTAAACACGAAAATACCTGTAGCAACAGTACAGCTGCAGTACACCGTAAAGACTCGTAAACTTGTAACTCGTAACTAACTCGTAAAAACCACCTGACAAGCCAGGCCCCTCACATTGATTACAAGATTCTGGGCTGGAAATTTCCTTTGAACATGTTACTGTCAGGGTTCCTACTTGAACTTTATCGTGGATAATTTTTTATTAGTTTTAAAAAGTTAATTCTGAAACGGTCAGTGAAAGCTATAAAATCGGTATATTCCATGTTTCATTGTCCCCCCCCCCATTTTTCAGAAGCAACAAATGTATCTTGTATGTATTACACTGGTTCTTTCTTTTTCTGGACATGAGGAAAACACTGTGTTTTATAATGTTTTACTTTATGAGTCAGACACAAAGACAATTAGAAAAATATAAATGCATTGTGGAAATGTGGATTTCGAGGCGGATGGAAAGAACAAAGTGAATGGATAACTGTAGATAACAATTAACTGGTTTGTATAAGAATGAAGGAGAGTAGATGAAGAAACGTCCATACTGGACCGGGCAAATTACACAGAGGGCAAGTGGTTTACTATGAACGATTTGAAGGAACTGTAAAAGGGAGCTAAAAGAGAGCAGCAGAAAACTGAACCGCCTGGATGACATACGCTGTGGGGGCCGATGACAAGATCAAGGCTGAAGCCTGGAATAGATACAGATGGTGACTGAGACAGAGCAGATTAGAAGACCATAAGGAGATGATGATGACTGTGGTTGCTGGTGGTGGTGTCGACTGTGACGACGAGGATGAATTTGATGTTGGCGGTGACTACCACGACGACGATAGCAATAATGTTTACTAAACTAAAAAATATTTAGCTCCAAACAGTTGGAGTAAGCTTGGTTCCAAACGGTGTAAGCGTAAGTCGTGATTCAGTTGGCGGTGATAGATTTATAAAACTCAACTGTGGCATCGGCTAAATTGTTTAACACTATGGCCGTCCTTTAATTGGATACACATTGGTCGACACAATGTAAGGTATCCACAATTTAAAAAAAAATAAATAAAAATAAAGCAGCTCAGAGTGACTGTAAGAGTTAACAAAAATAATGAAGAGAACCAAACGGTAAGGAGAGAAAACCCGACGGAGATTTACAGCGTGTTGTGGTGTACCGTTTGTACCCTGCGAGTGAATTAGTGCTACAATAGTAACGCCTGTTTAGTGTCTAAGGTAGGCAACTCATTAAAACTACAAAACCAGTATTTTGTAGAATAATTAATTATATAACTATTTGGTTTGATTACAAATTAAATTTATCAGATCTCGCTTTGTTTGCAGGTTAAAATACATTGTGATCAACAAAGAACGCTAAATTATGTTTATGAAAGCATGGAAGTTGTATTGCTAAGTCTATTAACTTTTGTATACGAGTAATAGTAGTACATAACAATAGACTAATACGTGTAACCATAGCGTTAGCATAACATGTACTGTAGAACTGATGACGAGAAAATAGGTAACTATCCACCATACACTTGTAAAACTGTTATTTTCAGCTTTCAAATGCTGTAAAAGTAAGGAAAATTCCGAGAACGACGGTAACGCTAAGATAATCCAGTAGAATAATAATCGTCCGAACAGATTCTATGAAACAGGTTTTGAGTGCGAAAAGTCAAATATTTGTTGACAAAGTTGAAAATAACTTTGAGATATACAGGAGTATGTAAATTTTGTAGTTCATGATGTATAGCCTATAATAGAGTTAATATATGAGAATCTGTCTAAACCTATTGATATTTTATTCAGCGTTAATAACTTCCTAGAAAGACAGAACGTACGTGAATTGGTGGGAGCCAACAGGATTTGATTATTTGATTTGCGGTTAATGCATGTCAAAGTTTCACAAGCTATAATGAGATCAAACTGTAAATATCTCAATGCGTAGGCTTAGGTGAAGCTATTAGGGAGTGTAATACAAAGGAGAGATCGGCATATAGCTCGTAAGTGGTATCCTGTAAGAAATCGATTATAAAAAGTCAGTAAAAGACGAATGTAAAGATCACATCATAAGTAATGTACAAGAACAGAACGACTCTCGAATGCTACAGACATGGAGTTTAGAAGACAAACAGCGGCATTTCAAGAGGAAAAAGAGGGAGAGAGTCATGGGTAGATAACGGGAACTTCAATTCAAAAGCCAACCGAAGACATAAAAATCAAACAGTTATTCTGGTACGGACAAGTCCAAAGGATGCGCGAGAAACGGTTATCATAATGGATCCTGTCTGAATAGTTAGACGAAGGAGGAGTCGAGGAAGGGTTTGGGGGAATTGGAGAGATGGAACTGAATCAAAAGACGCCGATAGACTTTCTTACAATATAATGTTTTTACAATATAAATATACAAATATTTAAATACGGTATCATTTATTGTTTTGTGTTAAAAAGCGTAATCAGCAGCAGGTGTTTGTGAATGAAGGGAGAGAGACAGCTACCGATTGTGCGTAGTATTGACAACTACAATTTTAGACATGTCAACTCCCCCCCCCCCAAACACAGTTATGTGTTGAGTGGAAACAATAATGAATTTAGTGCTCTTTGAGAGGGCACAATGTGAAGTCCGAAACTCAGCACAGGTGGTGGCAATAGATGCATTGAACAATTGACAATCCCGTAAAAGATGATCAATGCTTTTCATAAAAAAATATAATTTATCGTCGAAAATAATTTGAGTTTAAATTACAACATGGAAGGAAACCGAGAGAGCTCCAGACTGAAAAGAAAAGGGCTCACCAAAGGTTTATCCACAGGATTATTAAACCCTGCGAAATATACGTCCTGAGGAATGTCCAAAGTAAATACAACTGAAGTGTAGTCATAACAGATTAAGAAGACCAACAAACTGTTATCAAATATACCAAATTTTTAATTTATGTTTCCAAAAAGGCTTGTGACAACTGTTTGTTGATCGATTATCAAGATTTGTGTAGTTTTAACTGGCAAAAGAGTTCTCAATTTTCCGACCGTTATTTACCTTTTTTTCGTGTTTCTTTTTTGTTTATTTTAATCAGATATACACTGAACCTATTGTTACGACGGTCTCGCCAATCGTCGTATGGTAAGGGGAAAATAAAATACAGATACCAGTTAAGTCACTAATCGCCAGCTTTAATTAATCACAAATAACAGTTTGTAATTAACAAGTTATTCAACAAGATTATACTTGGCAGAAACACGCACCTGCTGGGCCGGTTGAGAAGCGCGTAGCACGACACTATCGACTGTAGGAGAATGTTCCGTATTGCGTAACACTGATAATTTTTAACTGTGTGATGGACAAGTCAAACAGGAGAGACTGAGCTGTTTTGCTCGACTAAACATTTACTTTTATTGTCCAGCTGATCTGTTGAGAGGATAGACTCTGTAACTGCAGACATTGTTGCAGTAATACCTGGAGAATTACACGGTTCCTCATAATGTGTGGTGCGATGTAGCAATTGGCACGTCTTGTCTGACGTGTGAGAAAACAGGCCTGCAAAACGAAAGTTTTTGACAATTGTCTGCAAATTAGTAAGTGACTTTCATGTTATTTTGTACGCTAATTTCAAATATGATCACCACTTTTACCCATCGCTTAACAATTATTCAAAAATTGAATGTGGAAATGGATTAAAATATTCTTGCATGGTCTGCTGAACCAACCAATTTAATAAAAAATGAACTAAATTAGTGAAATATGTACTTGTTTTGTTTAAGTAAAACCATATATAAAGATTTTACTGCCTTTACGAAGGCTTATACCGGCTTTTTCTTTTGTTTTGGATGCTTCTTGTGCCGCTTTTCGTCTTGTAGACAAATTGCGGCTCATCTCTATGGATTCAACAGTAGCCTGTTGACGTTCCATCTGCCTTGGTACCTGCGTTCCATATCCTTTACGTTTTGGTGAAACTTTGTATCTTGCTTTTCACTTAAGGCACCAAGATTTTCATGGGAGTAGTCAGTAATGGAATTTAGACGAGCTCATTGGAGAACTCAAGTCTTTGAGTTTTGTTAACATGTCTTCCACTATACACTTAAACTCACGCTCCTTATTGTTACCAAAAATTTGTTCACAACTTCTTTAAACACTTTTCACGCCTCCTTATCAACTTACAATACATCACATTTAAAAAGTTTTCAAATGTCTGGACCAACAAAAACATCTTCTTTTATTTTTTCTGATAACCCTGGAAAAAATCCTGGAACGTGTTACAAATGTGGTTGAAAAACTCTCCTTCTTTAAGAGAATATTTATTGCCAATGTGAAAAGTATTGCTTTGTGACTTCTTTTAAATAAACTGATGAAAGTCTTTACCTATTCACATCATACTTTATATGAAACTTCTCCACTGCTCCATAAACATCATTACAATATACTAGATCACTACGTTTAGAAAAGTAAGGAGTAAAAATCTTGTTCTCTACTTCTGAACCATAAGAAATTTGAATCACTGGCCAGTAACTTTACTTTTTTTGTCTAAAGCCTGACAGTTATCCGAATCTTTGGCGTGACTTTAATCTCTAAATTATTATTTTCATGCTGTAAAAATAGTTGGGGATGGAAACCGTCGAAAACATCATCAAAGTCTCCACTGTAGTAATTGTAGACCTCTGGTTAAACATTTTCCTATATATTTGTAGTTTTTCTATAACTAATACAGGTACAGCAGGCCCTTGAGGCGGAGGGTGCACTGCGTAAGGTAAACTTAGTGTGTTTTGAATTTTTTACGTTGAACCCTCTTCCATTACATGAAAAAAACTAGCGGTCATCACCGTAACTTTATGGTTCCCTCCAGATAATACACAGAAAAGAAGATTTCTTATTTTGTGACCACTGTCTGGTCTGAGTAACTTGCCACGTTCATTATGTATGCCACGTTTAAAAAAAGAAACTTGCTGGTGTGGTGATGGAATTTTATACTATATTTTCAGAAATCAGAAATTAAAAATCTATAAGAATCAGTTATTAGTTTTAAAACAAATTTTTCATTGAAGACTTGTGTAAGCACTTGCAGATCTACGTTAATATGTGTTTATGTTTAATTAAAACAAAACCAAATTAAATGTTTCTTATTTTATTTATATTTTCTACTTAAATGACAGCCAATGACAAACGTTAAAACAGAAGTAGTTGTAATCTACAGACATGTCGTTGAGTTTGTAAGATTGTAAGAGTATGAATCTATTCATTAGATTATTAACGGCATAAGATGAGACAAGTCTCTCCTGTATCAGTACGTGCAAGATCATTCGGTCACTGCGTTCAATCTACGATACCGTTGTCTTCTTGGAACACCTACGAAATTGAATAAGTAGCCTCCAGTTGATATAATGTACAAAGCAACCGTTTTCTGTAAAAAACCAAAAGCAATTATAAATGATCAAGACGTTGAAATTTTAATTATTCTTTGGTCATATTATAACAAATAACAACACGTCATTAACTGTTAGGCTTAAGAATCGTAATGTTGCGATTCAATTATGAATTTAATTTACCGTAAACTTGAATAGTTGATTACATTAATTCACTAATTACAATCGTTGTTATTCAGAAACAACACATTTGTTTTAACCTATTGTCAGTACACGAAGTAATCTATACGAATGGAACCACCTAGAATAGCCGAGAGAATCCTCGCCCCGTCTTCCCGCCTAGCGTGGCAGGTTTTTCCTCAGTAAAAGCCGCGCACGAGTAGCTTCTAATATTTTCAAGAACACTTAAGATACTCATTAAGCCGGGATGCAATAAGGAGGGAAAGCTATACTGGACCTCTGTGCGACCTATAAAAGCAATAACGTCTGGTCAAGTTCTGTTACGTGAGCGTTTTTCCTTAGCGCGGATCGAGTGTTTGTAGCGAAGTGTTGTTGTTGTTCTAATTGTGTTGGAACTCTATTATTTGACATTATTATTGCGTGTGGACAAATTTTACTTGAATCGTCGTAACAGACTATTTTGTTGGTTACAAATGATTAATTGTGATAAGTAAAGCTGGTTTTTAGTGACTTCATTGGCGTCTTGTATTTTGTTTCCACTGTACCATACGACGATCAGTGAGACCGTCGGAACGAGAACAACTACAGTGGCACTGTTGAGTCGAGCTGTAAGCAATAATGTCTATTGTTTTGAAGTGGCCTACATGAGTCCTGCTCCTGCTGCAACACAATATTAGCTTCAGGTGTCTGCTGGCCCGACGTATAGTCCGCACAACTAAAAGGCTTGAAGTCAGTGATAAAATCTGTACCAAACGTTACATAAATATTTAATAATAGTATTAAAATAGCTTTATCTATACGTCTTAGAATCATTTGTTACTTACAGGTTTTTGATGATTGTTCAACTGTAAAGGCGTTCTCAAAGCATGGGGTTTGTTATCAGAAAAGTACATTCAAACAATATTAAAAACAGGATACTGTAAACTTTTTGCTACATTTAAGAGAAGAAGTTTAAGTTGTTTTCTAAATCTTTTCCCTGTTGGTCATAAATTTATGAGTAATAAATATCACTTACTTACTGTAACTGAAAAATTGGCGTCAGGAAGCCTTTGATACAACAGTGTGTTTAAGAACTGTAGTACTGCCTGTCTGCGCCAACCAATCAGATTGCTCGTTAGTAAAATGTCTTATCACGTTCAATCTGCACGGACTCCAAGCAGTGTTGTGATAATTAGTATCTGATAACATTCTGGCAGTGCTGACAACAGTGTTATTGTAGTGCTTTTATTTTTTATTCTTATTTGTATTTTTGTGGGTATTTTGTTATTTGTATTAATATTTTCAGGTTATTATTTCCAACACCATGTGAAGAACATGGGATAGCTGTATTTAATGGCCGATACCAGGCCACACCTAAAAATCATTGTCTCCACGACGGGAGTTCATCTGAGATTCGGAACGAAACGAATCCGAGCGACGGGTTTGCTTGTTGCTGGCGCAGCCACTGATTTCGCGGATAGCGGTAGTATGGTAAACACTTATAATAATAATAAACGAAAATAATAAATGTGATTATAATAGTTGCAGTAGCACCAGCAGCATGTTCTTATTTGATTTATTATGTGAGACGTATCAAAATAAGCTTGGAGGCGACTGCGGTATTGTCATATCGCTTCACTCCCCTCCACTCACACCGTTGCCTACGCATACCAAGTGTAACGCGCGACAACGCTGTTGGGTGAGGGGCGGGGAAGAGCTGCTACTATTGCGTAACCTCGAAGCTTATAATGCTATATCCCGTACTTTCAGTAGTAGTAGCGGTGGACTTTGTGGAACGATTTCTTACATCGCCTTTGATTTGTTTTTTCTCCAAGTAACAGAGTATCATTCTTAAGCCTTGCGCAAAAAATCTTGGATTATTAAATACTCCTTTCTGTTGCAAGAAACGAATAGCGTGTTTTTGCTCGACACGTGACGAACTAAATCAAAATTATCTATAACGTAGAACGTATCCAATACTGTATTCACGCTGCACTACAATAACGGACTGAGACGTACATGGAACTCAGTGCAATCGTTTACCTCATACGTATTGTGAATAGTTATAGTGCGTCCGCTTTCGCATAAAACTCCCAATGGTTTGGATGGTCAACGGGTGTAACAAGACCATGTCTAAATAGTGCACATACTGGCATATACAGTGCGTAACGGAGGGCCTGGCTGTCGTGGCGTTCAACAGTCAGTCGTATCCACAGTAGAGGTGTGCTAAACTAGTGTTTGAAAATAGCAAGTACGAACGAAGCCGTTCCAAAAAATATAACACGTACAATTACCTGTTATTATATACCTATTATACATATACCTGTATTATATAATTTGTTATAAGGAATAAACAAACTTACATAGATTTAATATTAAATTATTGATTCCATTTTGTTTAGACAGATCAGTTGCGAAACTCAGGCAATGAAATTTAGAGTGCACGTAATAGCACAGCAAAGAAAGTCGAAAAAGTTACATGAAATGTGGAGTAAAGTTAAAATCATCTCCGAAATCACATTAATAAAGAGTACTAAATAGCCTATCAGCCACTCTGTAGGTTATCACACAATATAATTCGCTTTTTCAAAATTTACCAAGTTGGTGACTAGTATAAATATATAATTTGTTATTATAATTTGTATTATATGTCTGCATAACACACGAGAAGAAATGTAACATCAGTATTTTCATTTATTAAAAACAGCTTGGTCTCTTTAGCATGGAGATATTTTGAACCTCGCTGTTTTGCTTCGTTTCGTAGTTGTGTGGCAATCGGTACATGCGCAGAATGAAGTATCCAGCACCAAAAAGTGGCTTTGTGTACTCGTAATACTCGTAGTACTCGTTTGCTTGTTTATTCGTTAGTTGCGTAGGGGGTCCTGGGACTCGGAACCGCGAGGCCGCGAGTAATAGGGACAGGTATTTCAACTTTTCAGTCACTGTTATATCCGTTTCACAAAATTATCGTTCCAAAATGCCTGTTATAGTTATATTGGGCTATCTCTTATACACACTATGTTTAGCGTAGAACAAAACTTGTACGCCGCACGTGCAGTACTGTTCGACACCTATACATGTGCTGATAACGTGATGGGTTGCTAATGAAGACAAATAGTTTACTACTCTCTTATGTTAACTAACAGAGTCAGCTAATTACGTTATTACTGATTCTGAACTAGGACAGCTGTACGGTTTGTTGAATTACTGGAAGTACTGGAAAACACCGGAGTCATATTGTGACGTAAACTTGGAACTGTGGCAGATGAAATGAAATTTTAAGTTTACAATGTTGTAGTAACATTGAGATGTACAATGTACAATGTACGGAACACTGTACGCAACTTCATAAGAGTTTAGTGACGCGTAGCAAAATTTTTGTGCATGTTTTTTTTTTCTTTTGTGGAACAAGACCCTAGTGATCCGCTGTTATGAAACACCGCGGTCGCCGGATGACGACTTCGTAGATAATAATGAACACGGTAGTTAGTAATAACTGCGTGCTTTTATAGCGTGTCTTGGATCATTTGAACTAGGTTTTATGTCCATTAATATTACAAATAACAAATCAGTTATCATTTTACTCATTAAATGTACTGTTATAAATAATTAATTTGACGTGGCTCTCACTTGAATGTTTTAATGTGTACATTTTCGTGAACAACGATGTTTTGTGGGTTGAGCGCATGTATTTTAACTACATTATATCCAAACGTGTTACGATTTCTACAATGAACCATGTCTCAGTCTTAGTTTCAATATACCGATGAGGATGTGTCATCGTAGAATGAACGAAATGGTTGATGATCATAAAAACAAAACGTGTGCCAAACTCAAAAACTATTTTTTTTTTCAAATTCTCTCTAATACTAACCAATCTAGAAAACTTTGCTCAGTCCTAAACATTGGTGCAGTGGAACAGTACACGAAACGAAACAATCTGAACGTCGCGTAGATCGGCATATTGTTTACGTGTTGTACCGATATGATGCATCAACTATCAACGTGATGTCGATGTAATGGAATAAACGAGCACACACCAACGGTTTCGCGTTATTTCATGCGTCATCGGTGACCTTGACTCCAACCGTTATGATGTGGACGAGCCAAAAGCAGTTAAGGAAATATTTTGATGCGATTATTTTGTACGTTGCAATTACTGCCATGTGATAGTTAGTTATATTTGGGTTATTAACTGTGCCTCAGGAATCAGTTGACCTTCCAAAGGCAGCTGGCCCGAGGTACAGTTTGGTTTTCACACTGACCCCCTAATTACTCAGTAGATACACAAAACGCCTCCGGCATCAAATTACACTAAAAATTAAGAACAATGGTAACAGACGGGATGTGATTGTGACGTATGTGAACAAAATAAAATAAGTTTTGTATATGTAGCAATGATATTAGTCAAATGACAAGTACGGTACTTGTTAATACAATGAGTTCTAGGACTTGTGCCTGGACTTGCTTTCTATAAAATTTCATGTAGATTTGAGTAAAATTACTTTTTTGGAATAGTTTAACACTTTCCAAAGTTGACTCTGTGAACGGGAATCTGTAACAGATGAACCAATAATACGTAATAGTCCACTGAGCACGCGAACGTTAAAGCGACAGCGGCACACTCGGACTTGTAAGTCTAACCGTCTTCTCAGAGTTAATAATAAATTTGTTTATAAGTACATTGAGTGTAGTTTTAATTAAACCGGGCACAGGAATGCTTATCGTAGAGTGGGCGAAACATATGGTGCTGCCATAAGAAAACTGAAAACAGCGATTTAAAAAACTACTAGAGTTTACTAACGAGAATAACGAGTTCATTTATGGTCAGCCCCTATAGAGAACAGTGCTTAGTGGATTCTTAGTTCTATACTTAAAACAATTGTTGCGATGTAGATTAAAGTGCGATTTGTATAAAAGTGATAATCAAAACTCGTGACTGTTTTACTGTGTCTGGTGTTGATATATTGACACAGTGGAAGGTTGAAATACACGTTACAACATCCATTTGGAATTCTAAAGTTTCTCCAATTTCAACTAACTGGACGTAGGTTATATAGAGGCGTTATTTATATAGTATTCATTTAGTGCGTATGCTGTTAATCATTTCCCTTCTGAACTGTATAAATCTTGTATTCTCACGTTACTTTTGATTCTGTTTATGATTATTGTTTATGTTACGACCGATTTTGTGTGTGATAATGTTTTATTGAATATAACTGTTCTCTGTATTAAACCATCTTATATCACCGTATTCTATATGTTCCTTTAACATCGGATTATCCCGTGAAGGGACGGCCGGCCGGAGAGTTGAACAACTTGACTGATGCGACAGTTCGGCTTTATAAAATTGATCACCGCCAACTAAGTTACGAAGCAACATTGTTTGGGAACAAACTTTAAACCATTATTCACTGTGGCGCCGACCTTTTAGCACAGTCCGGTAACAAACTTACGCTCTTCTTGTGTTGGACAGTTCGTAATGATTTAATGTATACCTAAAGTGTTTATGATTTTCAAATAAAGGTGGCAATGAAATATTAGGTACGGCACTGTTAACTTGAAATAAAAATCCGAATGTTTACTTAAAAAATGTCGGTATGGAGAAACATAAATGACTTCGATGTTGTAAGATTTATTTTAAAATCATTTACTTGAATTCCGTTCGATAATTTCTAACAAGTTAGGTATGTTCCTTGTAAATCGAGTTTTATGTTTGACAAATTGAAATGAAATATTTCAATAGAAACGACTTCTTTGTTGCCGATAACGTAGTGCACATATAAAAAATTATCACGTCCCACTTCAACTATCATTTTCATTTATAGAAAATTACCCCTCCCCATTCAAATACCTTTTAGTTTATAGATATTTCATCTAGCTTTCTACAGTGGATTATTACGACCTTCTTTTCAAGATACTTTATTTATCAAAAGTAAGTACTTTACTCTTGTTAAAACGTAAAACGTTGCAGGTAAACTACCCCTTCCCCTAAACCGATCTTCACCAAAATCAAGAGGCATTGAGTCCTCTACAACTCGGGCACACATGCAAAAAAAGTATTTGATCCTGTTTGAATTTGCGGCAGTTATCGTTCGCCATAGAAAAAATTCCACACACACACACACACACACTTCGGAAAATGACTTTTTTCATGTTTTGAGGGTAGTACAATCAGAATCAGCCCTTATCTCGAACACGATTTTTTTCGCGGTCACCGTACTTTCCATTTCCTTACAGAAAATGGAAGTAATAAGGTTTACTTCTACGATAAAGTGCAGGAAGGAAAAGTCTCTACAATAGTCTCAATTCTCAAGAGACAATTCAATGAGAAGTCTCTTGGACAGTGTTGTCAATATATATGTACATTTCTAAATTTATTAAAAATTTAAAATTCTCATTGTCACTAAAATAGCACTTGACACACAAAAAGCTAGCAAAGTAGATTTACTTGAGCAAAATGTGGTGTAGTTTGTAATTGTAGTTTCAGGTTGTCGGACGCAATAACCGCGTTGTATGAGCAGCTACGTAGCTGACGCGCCGGGAAAAATCCTTATTGCCGTCTTGTGTGCGCACGAGGGTCAAAATGGTAGTAGCATGTCCTCTCGGTCGATGATTTATTGCACGCGCTGTCACCCCATTAATGTGCTATCGGTCAGCGCTCACATTGAGAGCGAGAATCCACGTAATCTCCAGACATTAACGTCAAGTAATGGTAGTTTAAACGACCCACCTTGCTCTATTGCTGTCGGCTTTTGTAACCAAATGCGCTTGCGTTTGAATGAGCTGTTTGTATTAAAACAGAATTGTATAACCGTACTGTACGTAATTTATATCACAGTTTATGTACGCGGTAGTGAGGTTCCACGTCTTATGTTTACACTGTCATGCCTACCTCGTCCACTGCTCGATAGATGCCTCCCCTAATGCTTTCAAGTTTGGTTTTGTCGCTGCTGTTCTTCGACCACTCAGTTCTGTGCTATACATTTATGTCTTCCATTCATTTTTTGGGAAGCCTCTGCTTCTTTCTTTGATATTCTTCTTTCATTTACCATTCTTTAGTTTACCAACATATTCATCACAACACCTCTACTTCAGTTATGCAACACGCTTTACAAGTTCCTTTAGCCCTATTATTCAGTTCCATTCTTTGTCGGGTCATATTGTTATCAATTGAATTCTAGAGCTTCTAGTAATGCCAAATGTGGATCTCTCTATTGTGCACTGAGCTACTCTCAATTTTTGTAGTGTTTTCCTGGTGAGAGCCAGAGTTTGTGTAAAGATAGTTATACTGGCGTTATACACTGCGCAAATATTTTCGCTTAATAGATAAGGGGATTTCATTGTTAGACAACGCGTTTGGGAGTTTCCAAAAGCCATGCATCCCTCACAGATTTGATTTTGGATTTCACTCATGAAGGTTGTGTTACCAGTAGAAACAAAAAAAAGAATAATTGTTGCGGAAATAAAGAAAAGTTTTTCCTAAAGCAAAAATAAAAATAAGAAAATTTATTTTAATGTTAGTTGAAATACAGGACATTTTGAAATAAAGCATAATTTAAGATTCAAATTTTTGTTAGAAATAAAAGTATTGTTATTCATTAATGTAGCGTATCTAGTGATACTTTACACATTTACTTATTTTCAAGAAGTGTTCTTAGTTTGTAGAAACAAAATCCACGCATTTCATATACTAAAATTTAACTGTGTTATTAGTGACTTTAGATATTTACACTGAGGTATTTCAACAATACAAGTGGAAGACGTCTTTATAAACACTAGAGACCTATCTGATTCAGTGACAATAACTACCCTTTACATTCAAGATTACTTTCAATGCCCCATTGGTAATGTGCAAAAAGTGTTTTTTGTTTTGTTTTAATTTACACTTCTTCGCGTTTTTCTACAACTGAGATTTCGGAAGATTACGTATTCATACTCACCCGACGTTCCGATAAAATTCAAATATTATAATATTGCGATGACGATTACGGAACCTTCTAGAGAAGACGAGAGTGTCGTTCTACGAGCTTCTCGACTAGCCCAGCGTGTGGCGTCAGTGTCAAGGCCGTCCACTCACACAGTACTCCAGAGTGTTCAAGAGCACTTGTACCTATGTAAATTATTCTGGCATAGCGCCAAAAGAATGGAAAATTATTCTAGAACACCTGGGGACCTATATAAACAACAGCATCCGGCTAGGAAGTCAGTTGCAGTGGGCGGTTTCTTTAGTGTGGAACAAGTGATTAATGGAAAGCGACTGTTTTGTTATAATTAGAGCGGAACTCTTATAGGTGACATCTTATTGCGTGTTGACAATTTTAACTTGAATTATTGTATGAGAGTACCTTTTTGATTACAAATTGTTAATTAAAGCTGGTAATTAGTGACTTCATTGGTGTCTATATTTTGTTTCCACTGTAGCATACGACGATCCATGAGACCGTCGTAACAATATACTCAGTTTATAATGTAATCATGACTCAACTGCAAAAATAAATACACAAAGAAAGATAAATAACGACGTAAAATTTAAAGATTGACCTTAAAATAGCACAAAGTGGAGAAAACGTTTACTATACTAGTATATGTAATACCACTCCGACTCTTGACGTTAAATGGCTTGTCAATGTCTGATTCACATGGTGTGACTAGCGACGTGAGCTAAATTATAATATTTCAAAAACCAAATTATCTATTACAAAATCAACCGATATGTAATATTCAGCAGTTAGTAAGATTTTGGTTTCTCCTTGCAATACAAAATATACTTTTACGTATAATAAGTATCCAGAATAGTTGTTTGGTAATTGAGTGTGATAGTTGAGTAACCCAAAATATGTATTCTGTTCTTCCATAAAAAATGAGTGTACCATTTGTTGGAGTGGAACGTATATAATACACACGTACCCACACGTGCTTGAGCGTACATATACACACACGCACTACGGTGCGCGGTTTGTTCTTACACGTTTATTAAATTCACATTATGTAGGGACGTTTCCCCTACACAAGTCATCATACTCGCGCAGTTTGTTGCACACTCACAACCACACACTGATAAATGTGCTTTGAATCTTGTGTGTGATTGTGATTCTCATTCCGTCCAGTGGTTTGCAACAGCTGTTCAGACTCGGCGGTCTTCTGCAAGGCTCTTAAGGACCGTGAAGCTGAGACCGCCGATATCTTCCAGTATCTGGTTGGTGTACTCCAGTCACGGTTCGACCCTCCACAGTGCCCTCAATGATGGTCTTGTCTTGCCTCAGGTCTTGCCTACAGTTACGGCTTTGGTGTCTCCGTCCTTGTCAAACTTTCCACTCTTATCACTTTGCCTTCTCAGAAAATCTTTATCATTCGCCGGTGACACTAAAACTCAATAGCTACTACTTTTCTGTTTTCCTGTTTTCCGATTGTACTTGTCTCACTACCACACAATTGCACATTCGACACCAAGGTCTACACCAGATGATTCCTGAGGTGCGTGTTCGCGTTTTTGGAGGTGAAGTGATTCCGCTTTTTGTTAAAGGCAGCATAGGCTGATGGATGCGGCTAATGATTTTTGTCTTACATCTCCCATCAGGTGTTACTTTGCATCCATGGTAGGTGAAGGACTCCACACTGTACAGGAGTTCTCCACTCAGCACCGCGCCGCGCCTTCTCACTGCCAGTTTTTCCCTATTCCGGTTCATGTTGCACGTGTAAGGTGCAAAGTTAAAAATAGATTATACTCTGCATGTTTAGATACGAAGTTTAAATAATACACGAATGAACAAAGTGAATGACAAAAAAGTTGCTAAACTAATTTAAGAATAACAAAGATATAAGTGGAGGGGAATGGAAAAACAATTGTATTTTACGAAAGGAACAATTAACATCAGGTGGTATGGTCAGTGATAAAAGTAAAGGGAATGAAATAATCTACGAATCTTGGTACAGATGCTAATAAAAGATATATGATAGAGTAAATCGAACTTCATAAAAATCATAGTTTAAATCACATATGCCTTTTGTGTATTTCAGGCACATCAAAGGTTTTCCAACCAATTTACACAACGGTGTAACGTCAAACAGCGCCGAATCCGAAGGCGTTCTTAACAGCAACCTCTGAAGACCTTTGAAGACATTTGGTTCGTTAGAGTAAACGGAACAATGTAATTGAAGTGCTGAAATGGAAAGCCCTAACTCGTTACACAGAAGAAGACGAAGAAGGAAAATCTAATAATACTGAGCTTTTTTCGGCTTCATAACCTTAGATTTTATACACGATTTTTAATTAAGTTTTACTTAAACCTGACTCAGCTTCCACTTGTTGGCCGACTTCTTCAGAGGATCCGCTAAGATACGGATCCGGCTCACCTCGATGTGACACCGTTGTTTTGTGCCGTAACTAGTCGTTACGGCGACATCCGAATGTTTGTTATATCGAATCTGGGCAATAGTTTCATTCATCTGTGTAGTTCACGCTATCGTGGACACTCCCGCCACCTATGAGTGGTTACGGCGACTTACGAAATTGTTATAATTGAATTTCGGCATAGATGCTTTCATTGGATCGTGGACACTCTCGCCATCTATGAGGCGTTACGGTGACTTAGGAATTTGTTGGTTGCTCTCGCTGCGATACTCGACCCTCACGCTATCTGTCTGAGACTTCGGACAACTTGACTTTTCGGTCCCGCTGCTTGGAGCGGGGTTTGTCGTTGAGTAGAGTGAGCCTGTGGTAGACTCGTGTTTTTTATTGATCAGCTGTGTGGAGGCATGCCAGCTGTTTTTGTCGAGGTCGGCTTTTCACGCCACGAGCCGTCTGACAGGTCTGAAAAGTTTTGTTTCATTTTTTTTTAATGCCGGTGTGTTTTAAATAGATCATGGAGAGCTAAATAAAAGGTGCGCCGAGGGGTTTCTCGGCCTGGCAACTGTGACCGTGTGAAGAGATCAAGATGTTGTGTGTAAGTAGTAAGGAACTCGGACAGCACGTGGTATTGCACAATTGAACAGGTATGCAAAGTAAAAAAGTAAAAATTATTAAATTTTGCCTGGGATGCGTTTTCGCACTGCTTGTGTTTAGGGTCAAGTGGGGCCTGGCTAGTTCTTAACAAACAAAAAAAAAGGGAACAACAGTTGCTTAATTCTGGATGTTTTTTTTAACTTCACTGTATACCTGGAATCTAATATGCAGGTTTCTGCAGTCATTGCAAATTCTTGAACGCAAGTTTTTTTTTTTAAGAAAAGTCTGCTGAACTTGACTAGCTTCTGATATTTCTTTCAAATGGTGAGCAGCTTCTCTTGCTGTTTGCGGTGACAGTGTATCTTATGTGCAAAACCTTTTTTTTACCTAAAAAAAAAAAAAAAAAAAATACTTAAGAAAATGTGTTAGGAATTGGCCGGTGTGATCATGGGGCCTAGTGAAGCAAAATTCAGCCGAGTTCCTTAATCTCTCTCTGTATGATTCAGTGTTGTTCATATAAATGTCTTGTGTTTGAATTGTGAAAGCATGTAATGTCCAGTATACATTTTTTTCCTATAATCTGTGTTGAACTTATATTGTGTCTGCCTTTTATTGGAACGTATAAATCTGATTATGAAAAGAGTTGCAGATCACCTACAATTGTAATAATACATTGCCCTGTACTAGAACTGTAATTCAGAAGTATTCCGCATGTGAATAAAAATGACTGAAATTTTGTAGATGTAGATACTAATATTTATTTTTATTCTCTATCAATGTACAGTCACTGTTAAAATTCTTTTGTATAAGTATATGCTCATATTTATTTTAATTCTCTATCAATGTACAGTCACTGTTGAAATTCTTTTGTATATGAATATGCTCATAGTTATTTTAATTCTCTATCAATGTACAGTCTGTTAAAATTCTTTTGTAGATGTATATACTCAGATTTATTTTAATTCTCTATCAATGTACAGTCACTGTGAAAATTCTTTTGTATATGTATATGCTCATAATTTTATGCACAAAATATTTATTACATATTGAGAGATATATACCTGATTATTTGATAGTTTTTTTTTAATAATGGTGCACTCTGAAATCAGTAAGCCATGGTGCTACACAAGTTTATACAAGTTTAAGGAAAAGTGAGCACACACGCACTTGTGAATTCCACCCAGAGTACATAATCACCTATCTTATGTTTACATTATACATTACTAATTATGTGATTCTCCTTTCTAGCTTTTGATTTAGATTTCAGAGGGCGCATGTTGTTATATAATATAATTGTTTAAATTGTTGTGGCTGTAATAAATGTTGTAGGATAGAATTGCTTGTTAAATGGTTTATAAAATTGTTTCTATTATTGAAAGTGTTTATAGTACAACCAGAGGGGGACTGAAAAGAAAGAAAGGGAAAAAAAGTCTTATTGTTATTAAATGTTATATTTCGAAAACCTCTGGATTTACTCTTTGTACTTATTAATGTTAATATAATTACTTCCAAATAAGGAAATCCTATTTGGTGAAGGTTAAAAGGTACTGTCGAGGCTTGTTGCATGTTAATGGTGATTTTGTATACCATGTAATAGATTTTAAATATTTTACATATTTTATATAATTCTAATAGAATACTTTCAACCGGGATACTATGAATCATTGTAAGTAAAACAAAAAACTTTTATAGAATCAATAAATTTTGTTATTTGCGGAATTTTAAAATTGAGGTCACCTCATTAGTCCAATTACCTAATGGTTACCCAGCATGTGGCTATTCTTCCACTAGGAGGCCCCTCCTAGTTCAAGTGAACAAGTGAGCCGGTCATCAAGGTGAGTTGTAGATTTTTATATTTTTTTTTTTGGTTGTCAAACTTGAAAAATGTGTCAGATTTGGAAAGTTGAAAATTGTGTTGTGATGTCTTTGGTGATGAGCGGCTCACAAATGATAGCAGAGCTTGGTTGGACGTAGTCCTGGCCACCTCTGAACCGAAATTTGGAAATGGATGAGGTGACCTCTATATCTTAGTTGGACATGTTCTGTCAGTTGTGATGTGTTTACTATTGTTGTAAATCTTGGTCTTTGGGTGCGGTTGCCGGGCCGGGACTCCTGGGTGGGGTGTGCCCAGTTTGGTGATTCCTGATTGTATCCTTGGGGTGTTGTTAAGTGTTTATTGTTTGTTTGTGCTCTTGTTTTGTCATTGTCTTTGTTGTCTTCTGGCACATCATCTTGATCTTGGTTTAGGAAAGGTAAGAGAAGGGATGGATGTTCGCGTGTCCTCTGCGCGGTCTTCTCTGCCTTGTGAATCGGGTCCGCCCACCCTAGTGTGGGGAGGTGGGCCAGCCATGTGTCAAGGATTGATGATGCCTTGTTTGCTGAACATGTCTGGTCGGTCCACGAGGTGGGCGGTTCTCGAAGGGTACTCGCATATCAAGGTTGTGGCACCTTGTTAGCCTTCGGGCGTGAATATGTGAGTACCAGGGAGAGTAAAGTGGTGGTCACCGGAGAGGGTGACGTGTTGGGGCGGTCCCGAGAGTTTGGCATGGAGGAGAGGACTCGCGTGGGGGATGGTCGCAGTGTGGTAGAGATTTTCAGTCCTGGGAAAGAGGAGGAATAAGGTCAATGGTCCTCGAGTTTGGTTTTCGGGGGGGCTTCTCTGGAGGGATTGGTTTTTAATGTTTTACCTTATAGCGTTTTATTGTTTTAGGTGGGGTTAATTGGGGGTTTTAATGTTTTATCGGTATTTTAGCTCCTCTCCTTTCCTTTCTTCTTTCTATTGCTTTAGGTGGCGACCGCTCACACTCCCCGTTTCTTCTACACTTACACACACCCAGCTACACACCCACACACACCTGGTCCTTCCTTCTGGTGTCCTTTCGTTTTCAACTTTCGCCGGATTTTATCTTTTTATTGGTTTTTAGTCAGTCCCCGCTTTCCTCAGATGGGGGCGGTCCCGGTGTCGTCCAACCCGTTGGACTCCTTTTGTTGTGGGGGTGTGCCGTAACTAGTCGTTACGGCGACATCCGAATGTTTGTTATATCGAATCTGGGCAATAGTTTCATTCATCTGTGTAGTTCACGCTATCGTGGACACTCCCGCCACCTATGAGTGGTTACGGCGACTTACGTAATTGTTATAATTGTATTTCGGCATAGATGCTTTCATTGGATCGTGGACACTCTCGCCATCTATGAGGCGTTACGGTGACTTAGGAATTTGGTGGTTGCTCTCGCTGCGATATTGGACCCTCACGCTATCTGTCTGAGACTTCGGACAACTTGACTTTTCGGTCCCGCTGCTTGGAGCGGGGTTTGTCGTTGAGTAGAGTGAGCCTGCGGTAGACTCGTGTCGTGAGGCATGCCAGCTGTTTTTGTCGAGGTCAGCTTTTCACGCCACGAGCCGTCTGACAGTTCTGAAAAGTTTTGTTTCATTTTTTTTTAATGCCGGTGTGTTTTAAATAGATCATGGAGGGCTAAATAATAGGTGCGCCGAGGAGTTTCTCGGCCTGGCAACTGTGACCGTGTGAAGAGATCAAGATGTTGTGTGTAAGTAGTAAGGAACTCGGACAGCACGTGGTATTGCACAATTGAACAGGTATGCAAAGTGAAAATTATTAAATTATGCCTGGGATGCGTTTTCGCACTGCTTGTGTTTAGGGTCAAGTGGGGCCTGGCTAGTTCTTAACAAAAAAAAAAGGGAACAACAGTTGCTTAATTCTGGATTTTTTTTTGTAACTTCACTGTATACCTGGAATCTAATATGCAGGTTTCTGCAGTCATTGCAAATTCTTGAACGCAAGTTTTTTTTTTAAAGAAAAGTCTGCTGAACTTGACTAGCTTCTGATATTTCTTTCAAATGGTGAGCAGCTTCTCCTGCTGTTTGCGGTGACAGTGTATCTTATGTGCAAAACCTTTTTTTTTACCTACAAAAAAAAAAAATATAAAAAACTTAAGAAAATGTGTTAGGAATTGGCCGGTGTGATCATGGGGCCTAGTGAAGCAAAATTCAGCCGAGTTCCTTAATCTCTCTCTGTATGATTCAGTGTTGTTCATATAAATGTCTTGTGTTTGAATTGTGAAAGCATGTAATGTCCAGTATACATTTTTTTCCTATAATCTGTGTTGAACTTATATTGTGTCTGCCTTTTATTGGAACGTATAAATCTGATTATGAAAAGAGTTGCAGATCACCTACAATTGTAATAATACATTGCCCTGTACTAGAACTGTAATTCAGAAGTATTCCGCATGTGAATAAAAATGACTGAACTTTTGTAGATGTAGATACTAATATTTATTTTGATTCTCTATCAATGTACAGTCACTGTTGAAATTCTTTTGTATATGAATATGCTCATAGTTATTTTATTTCTCTATCAATGTACAGTCTGTTAAAATTCTTTTGTAGATGTATATACTCATATTTATTTTAATTCTCTATCAATGTACAGTCACTGTGAAAATTCTCTTGTATATGTATATGCTCATAATTTTATGCACAAAACATTTTTTACATATTGAGAGATATGTACCTGATTATTTGATAGTTTTTTTTTTAATAATGGTGCACTCTGAAATCAGTAAGCCATGGTGCTACACAAGTTTAAGGTAAAGTGAGCACACACGCACTTGTGAATTCCACCCAGAGTATATAATCACCTATCTTATGTTTACATTATACATTACTAATTATATGATTCTCCTTTCTAGCTTTTGATTTAGATTTCAGAGGGCGCATGTTGTTATGTAATATAATTGTTTAAATTATTGTGGCTGTAATAATTGTTGTAGGATAGAATTGCTTGTTAAATGGTTTATAAAATTGTTTATATTATTGAAAATGTTTATAGTACAACCAGAGGGGGACTGAAAAGAAAGAAAGGAAAAAAAAGACTTATTGCTATTAAATGTTATATTTCGAAAACCTCTGGATTTACTCTTTGTACTTATTAATGTTAATATAATTATTTCCAAATAAGGAAATCCTATTTGGTGAAGGTTAAAAGGTACTGTCGAGGCTTGTTGCATGTCAATGGTGATTTTGTATATCATGTAATAGATTTTAAATATTTTACATATTTTATATAATTCTAATAGAATACTTTCAGCCGGGATACTATGAATCATTGTAAGTAAAACAAAAAACTTTTATAGAATCAATAAATTTTGTTATTTGCGGAATTTTAAAATTGAGGTCACCTCATTCGTCCAATTACCTAATGGTTACCCAGCATGTGGCTATTCTTCCACTAGGAGGCCCCTCCTAGTTCAGGTGAACAAGTGAGCCGGTCATCAAGGTGAGTTGTAGATTTTTATATTTTTTTTTTTTGGTTGTCAAACTTGAAAAATGTGTCAGATTTGGAAAGTTCAAAATTGTGTTGTGATGTCTTTGGTGATGAGCGGCTCAGTTTGAATTGGTTATAATAACCAATTTTTGTTGTGCTGATTTAAACCGTGTTTGTTCGTTTTGGATGTCGTTTCAAAAATAAATATCGGTGTGGAGAACCATACATGACTTCCATGTTCTAAGATTTATATTTAAAATCATTTTCGAAATGAAATATTTCCATAGACACGACTTCTTTCTACCTCTTTCTTCAGCCTTAACTACAGTACTGTGGTCACTAACGTATACCACCTCACGTTAGCGCACTCGATTTTCACTGATGATGGCAGTCGATGGCACTGCCGAAACGTCTGGTTTTGCAGAAAACATTAGACCACGGCCAAACAGCCCGGGAAGGAATTTTAACAACAAACTACTTCTTTGTTGCCGATAACGTAGTACACATATAAAAAAAAATTAAACTACCCCTTCCCCTTAACCGATCTTCACCAAAATCAATAGGCCTTGAGTCCTCTACAACTCAGCCACATATGTAAAAAATTATTCGATTCTGTTTGAATTTGCGGCAGTTATCATTTGCCATACTAAAAATTCTACACACAGACACTTTTCAGAAAATGACTTTTCTTCATGTTTTGAGGGTAGTACAATCAGAATCAGTCCTTATCTCGAACACGATTTTTTTCACCATCACCATACTTCCATTTCCTTATGGAACATGGAAGTAAAAAAATGTTCAGATCCCCCAAAATTACACACTTGCCTTCTTTCATATGAAAATCTTGTATAAAGATACCTGTTTCGAAAACAATTACAATCCTACGTACCCTACTGAAACAAAACAAGAGAACTGATGAGTTAATCACATAAATAACTAAAATCCCAGATGTAGTTACAAAACATGTTAAAATTAATTAAGTTAATAATTTCCTAACTTCTATTCTAAATTTCAAGAAAATTCGGCACGACGGCGACGAATCGGGAGGGCAGTTTCTCTCTGTTTTGCGACGTCAGTGTATCCGGAATCCTGTATCGTTCGTTATAAAAAATACAAATATAAACGCAGTGTCAAGTATCCGAATATTTAAACAAAAAATTCGATCGAAAGAATCATTGCGTCATTCAGTTTACGGTTGTTGTTTATGGACAGCTCTGCAAGGGTCTTGGCCTCTTCTTCCCCTTTTTTCGCCACATTGCAATGTGATTCTGAAGTCCACCACATCACCAGATCTTGCAAAAGCATGTGTTTAGTCTCTCCCTACGTTTGTAGGTCACCTAACACTCTATAGAGTATTATTAACCCATACTCTGAAGACTGTTTGGCATTATTTCTACATGATCAATACAGCTAGTTGTCCTTGCCTTTATAAATGTTACGATACTTTGATTTTGGACAATATTTTGTATCTGATCATTGAATCCATTCCTTTATATTACTTCATCACATAAAGGGGCCATATACGACGGCCCTTCTCAAATGGGTCGTATATTCTTTCCAAACCCTTGTAGAACGTGGTGTCAGTTACACTTGAGTTCCATACGAAACTTCACAATTGGTCTTAGTAAGTTTCATACAATTTATTTTCATTATTGGGGTAATCGCATTGGATTTGAAAACACTTACTGTATGCTAATAAAACAGATGGTGTAAGCCTCCAGCTCCGTTTCCTATGAACATTTTTTTTCAGTTTACTTATGTTTCACCTATGTAAAGTACTATATTTTGGACCCCTTTACATTCTACCATATAAGCAGTAAATGTTTTAAATTCTAAACATACACAAAAAAAGTTTGGTACCAACTCAAAAAAAATTCAATTACCTGATGTTCCTGCAAAAATACAGTACAGCACGTTAGTCAGTAAACTGACTAGTATCCAATGTTAGTATACAGCTGACTAGTATACAGGCAATGTCAGTAAACTTTAAGAAAAAATGAGATGGTACGTAAAGATAATAAGGGCTAGAACAGTGTACAAATTTAAATTACTGACGCTCTGTTACTGAACAAAGTGACTAGAATAGCCATCCGTATTTACAACTTTATATAAATTGATTTTACGTAATTGTATTACTCAAGATATGAAGGAAGTATATTCCATATAGGCCTGTAACTGAAAACGTAATGATGTGTGGGGAAGACGTGTGGCTTTACAAATAAAGAAGGGAACAAATCCTGACCGTGAAAGTACATATGAGAATCTTGAGGTCTTCTGTGGTGATAAATAAGACCAAGATAAATGTTGAAGACTGGGAGAAAGCAAGTAACCAAGAAGAGTCAAAGAAGAAGAACAACAACTTCGGTCATCGGTATTACTCGAGCAGTGGATGAGAAGAGTTTACGAGTTGCAAATTGGCCAGCCCGGCAATCAAGAGATTTGTGTGGGCGGGGGGGACGGCAACATCTAAGAGGAAAAGTTAGGAAAAGAAGACCTTTTCTGAGGATACAAGGCCGAAGTACGAAGTAAGTTAGTAGGGGAACGACAACTTTTGTGATTAATTACCACGAACTTGACACACTACGGTATCAGAATGAAATGGCGATCGATACCCCGGCTATGACTGAATCAACAGTTTCCTGCATATGGAGTCTTATCCCCTAGAGCAGAGGATCTCAACGCCAACCCATAGGCTTGCAACAAAGGCAGATATCAGTATAAAAACGGAAAAAGTAACACCTTTAAAAATTATTTATATTTTACTTTAATTTTTTTGTTTAGTCATGTATCCTTATTTTTGTTATTATTAAATTAATAATAGTATATATGTTGTTGCCACGATCACACGGATCGTATTGTAGTAGGCTAATAGTAGAACACATGAGCGAACACCAGAAAAATCAATTTTCACGATTTTATTAATAGTTTTAATAAAGAGCAACACTCGTATACAGCAGTTTTCCAAACTTTCAGCTACTCAGTACTCTGTATTGCAACAAAACAAAATTTAAAAAATAACGTCATCAGTAAAATTACAATAGGTTTTAAAACAATAAGTAGTTAACAGTTGACACTTTTACGAATCATAACCACTATGTGATCTGGGTGCTGTACATTTTAGACGGCAGAAACAATTACGATGTAATAAGGTTTACGAGAGGTTTCCAATTGTCGGTACAATAATCTCTCACCATCTTGAAGCCGCGGACAGATTGAGAACTTGCTACGCTGCGTGAGAGCGTTACGCTACTGATTCTGCTACTTACGCGTCATCCTGCGACGTGTTATAAAATCCACGCGTACTGCCTATAGTATCTGTGTAACAGTATTATAAATAAGAATGTATCAATTCGAGTCTTACTTGTTTTCAGCCCCTCCTTATTTGTGTAGTGTTCTTTTGTGTTAATGCAAATGTAACAATGGAAATTCCTTTAAAGAGGGTGAACTATTTGTAAGAAAATAAGGTCAAAAAGAATGCAACTGAAAAAAATTGGGAACCGCTTATAAAAATTAGAGTTTACTGAGCAGGGGCGTATTTACGGGGGGGGGGCGAACGGGACCGGACCATCCCCCAGAGGGTTGATAAAGTTGACGAATTTTGTTCATCTTTAATCTTTTAATTTTTAGGATGTTATATTATTTTTAGAGCTGTGTACGCTAATATAGTAGTAACTCTTTTATAAATATACAAACAGGTTTATTACACAGCATTAGCGTATACGTTTGAAAAATGAAATATAGGAAAATCAATTCAGTCAATAAATTTTTATTGTGTTATTACTATTTACTGTAATGAGACTGTAATTTACTTTAAAGATAGTAATGTTAATTATTCTTAACTTGTTTTTTCTTTTGTATGAAGCCCGGACCCCCCCCCCCCAAGCCACTGTTACTAAGGACAGAATAAGGAAAAGACGCGCACCAGATTGGAACTTCACACGGACGGAAGATTAGACCTACTACTTATTTCTTGTATGTAGCCAAGTTATAAGCCATGCTGTAGAATTCATCTTCGCATCTTCACAGTGTTTAGAAATACCTAAAGATGAAAACTAAGGTAAGAGTTACTTCATACGTATATAACCTCAAATTTACGTAGAACAGTAAAGAAGGATACTTCTCTCTTTTAATATAAATTTAATTGATTTCTGCGTTGAATACTGAGCTACTTTCAATTTGTGTACTGTTGTCCCGGTGAAAGTCACCACTATACATTATATCTGGTTTTACAGACTACTCGGATACTTTGCGCATCAAAGAAAAAGACACAGTGTATTTACTTAGTTTTGAACGTACGTCTGACATTTGAAAAGTCACTCATCCCAAACCCATTCGTCGCAGAATCTCACATGTAAGAGGAGTGTAACCAGATACAAAACAGAAAATGAAAGGGAGACCAATTTATACAAAAACGAAGGATACCTAACAGATGTAAAAATTAAAAAGTGGGATAATTTGTTATTAAATTAATTGAAATGGACGTTTAAAAATAAAGCAAAATTAAAAGTATAACTCATTACTAAGGAGAAAAGTATAGTACTGATAACATGTGTTTAGACGTAGCTTGTATTGATAATCAATTCTGTTTTTATCTGTAGTTCTGTAGTTACCTTTTTGTTTTTTCTCTTATTTATTTGCAGTGCCATTTTAACAACAAGATTGGTCAAGTACAATGTGTTTCGTGTTTCGGTCAAGTCTATGCCAGAAGTCTGACTTGCTGTAGGCCAGTCTATCAATCTGCAGACCAGAACTGTTCTTGGTTTCACAGTCGGATGAGACAATGGGCGAGACAATACGCTTATGTGGGTTTTACTTTCACTAATATTACGCGACTTCAAAACCTCGACCGATACAAATGAGGTACTGATAAGTCTATGAAATGTACACAGTAGTAACAGTATGTTAATTCTTCATATTTTGGTATATTTATTTTTAAAAAATTTACCTCAAGAACTCTGTTGAGGCGCTGCATACTGCCGCACATCCGTTTCCCGTGTTTATCGTACTGTGTTAATCGTGATGTTTCAATTAAGCATTGCACTGTTAATTGTACATAATCTTCTATTCTGTAATAAGTGCGTTTTACTTACATACTTACAGTTTTGGAGTTTTACCATTTATTTAATTTTCAGCGACGTGCTACACTCCAAATTTTAATATATTAAGAAATAAATTGTTCAAGCTGGGAAAATAATTACGAACAACACTCAGAGAGGTACACGCAAATCTCTTACATCTGGTGACTCAGAGGTTAGTTTCCCAGGACATTGTCTCGTACAGATAACGTACTTACATCTTCCATGTCTTGTTCCATCCGTTTCAGGCAGGGGTGCCGATCCCCCCAACCCCTATGACACTTCCCCCGCAAGTTTGTAAAAAAATCCTCCCCTTTTACTGACAAGACCTTTTTTCTCTTTTACAGTAAAATTTCTTACCTAATCGAGTAAAGGCCGGGGCTTTCTAACACAAAACTATTACAAAATATTACCTTTTACCGAAACGATATATTGATTGTAGGTAGTTATAAACTAAAAAAATAAGGATTTCTAATAACAAATCACAAATTAATATTTTCAGTAAAACGTGATTTGTTTTACAATACCAGTAAACAAAGTACGTCTGTAATCCCTAACTAGATTCGGCGGCACAATTATATTATATGTTCCTCAGCTTCCTTATCGACGTTCGGCACCCTCAATGCTTGCCATAAGCCGCCACACGGTGACACTTTGAACTCGATGTGTAGCCTGTTTGAAGCATCGAGTAGAAGACTAGATCCATGTTTCCGTGCACACCACGCCTACAGCCCGCTCGAAAAAGTCAACTGGGTAGATTTATTGTGTGTCTGATAGGCCTACGTGTCTGTTATAAGTTTTTTACAGTTTTATAAAATTGGGTAAGATTTTTCATGCAATAGTAAAAAAAAAATCCCCCCAAAATTGTCTAAATGTCGCCAATGGCGATACGATCCCCCCCTGTAGGCATCCCTGGTTTCAGCACATCATGAAACATCCCTTCCGTTGTTCTATCCAGGTTTCTCTATCATGTGTTTTGTTCATCCCGTCTATACTCTGTGTGAGAATCGGACGAGACAATGAATTGCATACATGACTCAGAAACATGGACCGATAAAAGTAAAGTACAGGATAACTCTGTAGTATTATTAAATGAGCAAAGTACTATTTTAATTCCAATTTTACATGTCCTGCTACAATTTCTACAAATTTTGTTAAAAACCTGAGTCAGAAAAATTAAAAGTTACTAAAACGTATTATTACTCAACGTATTAGCGTGTGTAAAAAGCATAATATTCATTGCGCAGAATGTATTATTACGTAATGCGGAAAAGTGCTACGCAATACGGAACGTTCTACAAGATTATCGAATGTTCGAGTGGAATCCGGCTGTAATGTGTGTGCGTACTTGATTCTCAACGCGTTAGTTATACTGTCAGAAGTCGCGCGGCCGCGCGTACTGTATCAAGGCCGCAATGAATTGAGCTCTAATGTTTTCCTTTATTGTTAATGCGTAGTAGGGATATTTCTGCATTATCGGCGGGGTATAAATACAAGTACTCAGCGACGTTCAGTTTCCGTTTGAGTTGCGAGTTATTGTCGGGCGATTACTCTGTGCGTTTAAGTGGTTATTAGTGAAAAGTAATAAATTATTGTGGCGAAGTGTTATGTGTTTTTATAATTGTGCGGGACAATTGTAATACAATTGTGTTTTATATTAGTGGACATTTTTTTATTGCGTGTGAACAATTTTTATTTGATTTGTTGTACGAGATTATCTTGTTGATTACAAACCGTTTAATTGTGATAATTAAAGCTGGTGATTAGTGACTTCATTGGTGTCTTGTAATTTGTTTTCACCTGTACCATACGACGATCAAGGAGACCGTCGTAACACTATCTATTCCTTACCAAAACTTGTTCCCTCATGTGCATCCGAATTAACAAAGTGGCGTAACGTAGTAGTAATAATAATTTGTGACAGGAAAACAACAAACAAATTTTATATCAAATTTCTTCCAATCGCAAAGCAAATGAGTAGCCTTCGAGAAATTTTTTCCTCTTGAATACAGACTAATATATTAAGCAAGTAAGTTGTATAGAATCAGTCAAATTTAATTTTTACTGAATTCGTATTGACCTATCTCTATCGCTTCGCAAATTATTGAGCGCTTCGTATGACTTAACGTAGAGGCGCGTTTCGTACTGTACTGTGACATTAATCATAACATGTAATTGCTAATGATAAAGCGATGTATTTATAATATACACACACCTATTGCTTACTAATGGTAGCTATAATCTCAGTCTTCTACTGTAGTGTATTCCTTGTTTATAGCCTAAAGATACCATCAAGCCTAAAGATGGTATCCTTGAACAATGAACGCACTACAACAGAAGATTGATGTAATTGCTAGTTCAAACAGTAGTGTACAGAAATCGTTAAAAAAATATATTGTAATTTAACAATTAAAACAATGTACAGTAATATCCCGTTATAACGGACTAATAATACCGAAAGTCCGTTGTAATATAGCAAGTACGCCTTATTTTGCGAATTTCTAAAGGCGGGTATGACTCATTTAAACTACGTGGATTAAAATAGAAACTATTTATTTTATTATATTTATATAAAATAGAAAACAGCACAGCAGTACAACAATAAAAAACAGTTATATAATTGTATAAAAGTATAAAAATCTGTATACATAAATGTAATAAAAACTTAGTCCATTGGAAAGAACAGTTTATATTTTACACAAAATATTCATAATTATAGTAAAAACTTTGTCCAATGTCTATTTTCTTAAAATATAAGGTGACTATGTGTCAAAATCACTTTTCATATTTACTGGATTAAAAAAATTACTAATTTTTCTTTGAGATTAATTAATACTTTAATCAATAACTCACGAAGGTGTCTCAAGTGATCATAATAGGGCCATACGTTTTCATTTTTTGATTGCTGAACATGTTCAGTGACAAAGTTCAAATTGTCTTCTACTTCGTTCATCTAGCAGTGGTTCCCAAACGTATTATGCCCACGGACCCCTTCTCATAGCAAAAACCTGACCATGAACCCCCAAGTGAAATAACTCTACACTACTGCATAATAGCAAAATTACAAAAATTTAACTTTGATGTCTTGAATGATGAATGGTGACGTAAAAATAAAATATAAATAAAACCTTTTGATATTTAAAGTAGTATTTATTGAAATTATAAATTTTGTTTTAAAATACAAAAACACATTATTTTTCAATGAGATGAGTGAACCTGATGGGATGATATGAGATTATTTATGTTCGGCTCGATGTTTGTGAGTAACATTCGTAAGTCTCCACGAGCACTAATTTGCAGTCGGTTTTTTTTTCGTGATGAAGGTCGTAACTGCACTGAATCCACGTTCTACTAAATAGGAAGACGGGAAAGCAATCAACAGCTTCTGTACAGTGACCTATAATGCAGGATATAAAATTGGTATCTGTTTTTGTAACCAGAATTTGTGGTATCCTTGTTCAAACATTGGTTTCAGCTCCTCATTTGTGGATAATTCAATAAGTTGCTCCTGTATTAGTATGGATTCATCTGAGTTTGTGGGTCTACTTGCAAAAGGGTCCAACACCCAATCGGGGATGCCCAAGTGAAGAATGTCTTCAAATCTTTGGCTGAGGTCAGAATGAAGAGCCGTTAAGTGTTGAAAATAAGCAAGCAAATCTTCATCTCGTTTTTGCAATTTTGAAAAATTTGGAAACTGAGAGCATTCTCCTCTTCCCAAGTTTTGTTTGTACAGAAAAAGTTTTGCAACAAACGCAGATATTATACATTTAGTTTTGATTAAATTTAATTGATCACCTTGTAACTTCAAATTGGTTTCGTTAAATTTGGCAAATAAGTCAGTCATATAAGCTATGTCATTTTTTGAATTAATTAAATTGAGCCGCAAATCATTGTCTTTGCTTTCCAGGAATTCCAACACTGAATCAAAGAGTGCATAAAACCGATCCAAACATGCACCTTTAGATAACCAACGAACTTCCGTGTTAAGTAGTAAACGATTATAATCTTCATCATTTTCCAAACAAAGTTGTGCAAATAATCTCTCATTTAAGCCATTCCTTTTGATTTTATTAACTGCTCTAATGACATAATCTAGTGAGCCATGCAAGCGTTCACTAAGATTTTTGGCGACAAAATGTTGTCGATGAATGACACAATGTACAGATAATATATTCGGTATAGCTTGTTTTAAGTATGCCAGAAAGCCTCGGTGTCGTCCTACCATTGCCGGAGCACCGTCAGTAGCAACGGAGAGGATATTACTCAAGGGTATAACTTTTGCATTGACAAATTTTTGTAATTCATTAAATATTGTTTCACCTTTCGTATCAGTTTCCAAACATTTGGCAAATAACAATTCTTGGGAAATTTTTTCTTCTTTTACAAATTTCACATAAGCTAAAAGTAAAGCTTCGATTCCTGGCAAAGTTGACTCATCAAGCTGTATAGAGAATTCAGATGTTTTTAAGTACTCACATAAAGAATTTTCTATGTTCTGAGCCATTTCGTCAATCCTTCTTTGTACTGTATTATTACTCAGTGGAATTCTTCTTATAATATCGGAAGCTGGTTTATGGAGCACGGTGCGTATTACCTCACTTACAGCTGGTAGAATAAGTTCTTCACCAATGGTGTGCGGCTTTCCGGACTTTCCAATCAGTAAAGGAATGTTATAAGAAGCACGCAGTCCATCGTCGTCTCACTCAGATGTTGTCGGGAAGAGTTGTTGCAATGACGGTGTTTTCAAATATTTTTCTTTGACTGTTTAAAAAAAAGTTAAACCTTTATCTTTTTTGTCGCTATGGACTTTTGTCAAATGTTCCTTAAGCTTAGAAGGTTTCATTGATTCGTTTGACAAAGTTTTATTGCATATAAGGCACATAGGTAAAGTACTATCTCTTGGTAACGGAATAAAGCCATATTTTAAATATTCAACACTATATTGTCTGCATTTTTTCTTCGGATCACTCATACAGTTATCTGGAAAAAAGGGCACAAATTTAAGATATAAGGGTAAAATTTTAAGTAAGTGTCACATATTGTATAGGTACGCATTTTTCACTATGTATTTATGACTATGGCCATTTATTTACGAGACTTAAATAATTAAATGTGTTACTACATAAAACACAATGTAATTTTTAATTTTAAAAATTGGTCGCTCGAAATTATTTTTCAAGAAAAATAAATAATTAAGTTTAAATTGTCAAATAAATTAATAAATAAATAATAAAATATAATATTGATAAATATTATATAATAAAACTATTAAATTAATTAACTTTAACAAAAGTATAACTTTGCTTAAATAAATTTAATATACAAGAAGATATCAAATGTATTCAAAAATACTTACGTAACGTACGCTATCTTCGTAACAATAAACAAAATGATACTGCTTTTTGTTCAAAACTAGGAAAATTTGTTACATGCACTTCACATCACGCACAAAACAGAATTAAATTGTTGATTAGATGCACGACTCTTTTATAGTGTTATATTTTAGACAAAAGTTATTGCATGAAATAAAATTGTCCTGTAGCGGCGAGATTCCGTTCATGTTCAAACCTGCATAGATGGATAGGCGGCCGCGGTCGGCCCGGCTCCCACCGTGCGATGCTTGCCATTACTTGTATTTTATATACCTATCGATACTTATATTTTACTCAGGACGTAAAAATGGCTACCAATTTATTTATTGCTATTTATTTTTAACTTTCATAATAATTAAAATGGGTCACAATTATTTTACTTTATATTAAACCTTTCGCGGACCCCTGACGTTGTCTACGCACCCCAAATTAATTTTAATTTGCCACGGACCCCCTCAGCGGTTCCAAGGACCCTGGGGGTCCGTAGGAACCACTTGGAACCACTGATCTAGAACCATATCGAGGTAAGAACAATGAGTAGCTTTAACACAAACGCGCGGGAGACAAGACCGTTGATGAACGGAATAAATGACACGACTAACCTGAAAACATTGTCCAGCGTTGCTAAGCGTAATTTTTGAGTCAGATTGTCTTTGACTTTTTAACACACTATGTTCTTTAGAGCTGTCCGTTGTAAGCGGTACCCGTTTCAACGGGGTCTGTTACGGAGCATTACTGTATTTCTTTTGAGTAATTTATAGAACCATAACTTGGACAAACATTTTACTCAATAAATATATTTAAAACACCGGCAAACTGCATATGTTCCCTATTGGAATGCATAATACTGTTACGACGGTCTACTCGATCGTCGTAGGTACAGTGGAAAACAAAATAAGTACAAGACACCAATTAAGTCACTAATCACCAGCATTAATTTTTACAGTTAAACAATAAACAGTTCGTAATTAACAACACAGTCTACTACAACAAATCAAATAAAAATTGTTCACACGCAATAAAATGTCACTAATATTAAACACAATTGTATTACAATTATACCGCCCGATTATAAAACGCAACACTTCACTAATAACTACTTAAACGTAAACAGTAATCTCGTCTGATAATAACTCGAACCGCACTGTAAATATATCGCCACTATACTGAACTGAGCGTCCCTGAATAATTGTATTTAGCGTATAGCCGCCGAAAATCTAGACGATTCCACATACTACGTATTACCTTTAAAATACGACGTAATTGCTTGCGGCCGTGACACATTGAGAGCGGCCGCGTGAAATCTCGCACCGTCTAGCTAATGCGTCTACAAGCACGTACGCCACACACGTTACATTCCGGATCCCTCTAGAACATTCGATAATCACGTAGATTGTTCTGTGATGTCGTAACAATACGTACAGCTTTTTTTTAGAAAAAAGTTTATATCATGTGCGGCAAGCTTGTTTCATGTTTGGAAAAAATATTTGAAAAGAATAATTTTTAATTATTTTAAACTGTTATATCTCTCTCTCAATTGGCGCTACAACTCTTTGAGAGCCTTGGGCTCCTGGACAATCCGCCTCCAGTCATCTCGATCCTCTGCTCTCATTCTCCATCTTCTTATACCGAGCCTGCTTAGGTCTTCTTCAAGATCATCCAACCATCGTTTTCTGGGCCGACCCCTCCTTCTTCTTCCACCAGATTTTCCTGTACAAAATGTCTTTAATATGGATGTCTCTGACATTCTCTGGACATGCCCTACCCATCGGATAAACTGTTAGTATAGTATGTATAGTATACATAATTATAATTCCATTTGGTTTAGCAAATATGATAGTAAGATCGGATAACAGAGAAAACGGCAGCTCTGGAGGCAAGCCTTCGGGGAGACTCGATACTACTTTTTACGCACACTATTATAAAAGTCAGTTTCAAAAACATTTACACACCTAGCCGCTGTTTCATCGGCTCTGATAATGTAGCGTTACATTAATATAAAACACAACTACGCGTCTGATTTTTTTTGTTAACTTAGTATATCTCATACGTTGGTGACAAGTTTATAATTTATGACTTGTCGAAGCACTAGCTTGATGTTTTCAGGCTGGGTTAGTACACAAAGTGCTTATTTTATCACCAAATTGTACAACACTACTGTAATGCTATAAATTGACGATTTCGATTGTAGTAATTGTGAGGTGTGACAACTCACGAACAAATTTTTTTACAAGATGTCGTGATGAAAAGAAGCCTCAGACTTGCTGTACGAAGTTTCAGTTGTTTATTGTTTCCTTTGACTTTGCCACTGCAACTGAGAACAAACAACCATTTTTCGTTGCAAATTATAAATAAATAATAAAATAAAACATATGATGATTACCTCGCCTTCTACCTCCTAAATATCGTCATCCTCTTCATCTTTAACAAGGATTATACCAAAAATGGTTTGTTCCGGTCCCAAGCTGATAGACTAAAGCTGGTCCCTCCAACGCTTCTTCGGACGTCCCACACCTCCCCAAGTTTTCGGCTTATAAATCAGTAGTCGTTTGCGGCAGTCATCCATTCGATTAAGATGTTACTACTATTTTAACCGATATTGGACAATCCTAATGATTATACTCACGATATTCAGTTCCTGCCGTATACCTGCAGTCCTTCTACGATTTTGAAGAGTATACCCTGCCACGTGCCTGAGATATCTCATTTCGGCCGCTTGAATATTTCGGTCTGGGATTTCGTTAAAGTTCAATTCTCAAGCCCATGGCGAAGTGTGTGTGGAGGAGGCCCTATAGAACTTTTTGCATGTAGAACTCCTAAATATTAAACATGTAGGCTTAAATGTAAAAAATAAAAATACGCAAGACTAAACATATAAAAAATATTTTAAGAAAAATTAAATAAAAATGGTGTGACGATCTGATTTATCCCACTCTCGCTAAATTTCTTTTATCTTTCAATAAGTTCAGGAAGAGTTGCAGCTTGGTAAACCCTGGACAAAAACTGGTAAAATAAAAACTGGATGTCAAACTTAGGTGGAAAGAGCATGTTAAGAAGAAAGGGGAAGAACTTAGATTAAATTGAAGAAAATGTGGTAGCTGCTTGGAAGACACTCTGAGCTGTCGCTCCATAACAAGCTGTAGTCATACAAACAAGTATTGAAACCAGTTTGGGTGTATGGTGTACAGCTGTGGGGTTGTACTACGAAACCTAATATTAAAATAATTCCGACTTTTCAAAATAAGGTTCTTCGCATTATTGTTGATGCACCATGGTACGTAAGAAATTATGACATCCATCGGGACCTGAAAAAGCATACGGTTCCTCACGAGATTAAACGGGTTGCGGATAAATATGAAAGAAGACTTCATGAACACGTAAACATTGAAGTGCTACAACTGCTTGATAATGCTGGACTCGTTCGGCGATTGCAGAGACAGAAACTAGCCTATTTGTACTAGTGAACAAAATGTGTATAGTAATTCTCAGCAGATGAACAAAATGTAACTGTACTGAGTAATGCTCTAACGGGAGCTTATACTACAGACTGTTAACTTATGTATTTAAATAAAATCGCTAGATAGTTTGTGACTAGTTCCAATGAAGTTAAATTTAAAAAAAATACTTCTTCGTCACTTATTGGTACCATCCTAAGACTGGGAAACAGTTTGTAATGAAAATAAAAATAAACTAAAATCAAAATGAAAGTAAATAGATCAAAAAAACTATTAAAGGAGTCTACGTTCACTTGCTCATCGTGTTCGCCTTAATTTGAGTACTATTCTTTCCATTATTGTAGAGGATGAGGCAGTTTCATTACGTGCTTTGACGTCGGGTCACACACTAGACGAGTCTGATGGACTGAATCCTGTGATGCAAGTACATAAAATTGCATATACACTGATGTGAAGGAGAGGGAATAGAATTTGCGATTTCAGCTGCGATGTTTTATTGACCTTTCGCTGTGATGCCGTACAATTGGATTACCCGGACAACCACAAAGCCTTTCCACTGTAAACGACTGTACCGCATACAAAACACAGAATATTCTCTGTCCTTACTTCGGGATATTCACGCACACATACACACGCGCGTCACATGATACACGCAGAGTTGATGATTATTTTTAATATTTCGTCGGACGAGTACAGTGTTTTCCTTGCGGTTTAACAGTTAATATCGTTTTGTTGATCGTAATTAAATTAATATTGTATTGTAGTGGCGAAGCTGTTGTAGTTTTCCTAACAGCAACAATATTAATGTTATCTTAGGTACCATACTTATCGTTACTTCCACAGGACTGGCTGACCGATGACCTGGAAACACACCTCTCGATATTGCCAGGAAATCGACCCGGGACCTCTAGGTTAGTAATCACATTCTAGCAATCCATAACCACTGGTGTGATACTGTGCCGAGTTTTGGAATACTCGGCTATTTCCCAGTTAATTATGTGACTGTCATTGCGGGGTTTGTGAATTAATTATCTGAGCGGGGTCTATGCTGTTATCTGCATGCTTTGTTGCCGATACGCGCGCGCTCTGTGGGGAGCGATACGCAGCGTTTTACTTGGCACTGCTCTGACCAGTTTTCGTCAGGCAGCCAACGCAGCATCAACCATTCTCTCTCCCGGCGGCGACCAGTTTGAATTTTTGTCTGCTAAAATCTACCATGCCTAGATAAACAACTACGCGACTTTCCGGGTTCCCGACCTAAGACGATTCCCGATTCACTTCAGCTGGTGGCCGAACATCTGCCACCAATGGCATTAAACGAGTGATTCTCCGTCTGTGCCGTCGGGAGGAAGAAATGGACAATACATCATGAGTATCTCAGGTTTTGTGCCGGATTATACCAGGTGAGATTTAACACAATTTTTTGGCCTCTACAATGTAGAACATCTGATTCTCTTCCTGGAACATCTCCAGTTAAAGTTGTTGGGACACAAGTCCAGCGAGACAATTAGTGCTTGTAAATTTTGTCAGTGTATTTTACTAAGGCTTAAGCCCCCTCTGAGTAAGTGTGAGCCCGGACGGGGTCATGCGTCACCGAATTTTGCTGCGAAATTTTCTTTTAGGGTAAAAGTGTGTGTGACTTAAGATTACCGATTTATAGGGGGGTGAATTATGCTTGCATTGATTAAGGGTATTCATAGCTCTATATGGGTTTTGTTTTTTTTTAGTAGATTTAAAGGTTTGGGGAGGTGCTGTAACCTGTGGACGTCACCTGTTGGTGCCGTTAACTACAGGTCTATAGCATGTTTTAGTTTGCTGGATCTGGTGGTGCGCATGGCCTCGCCTGTGGCCAAGCCAATTCTGTATGAACACCTCAAATGTGTTTTATTAGGGGCTGATGTTATAAAGTTTTTTCATTAAAATTGTCATTATATATATATTGTAAAAATTATGTTAACCCTGTAATAATTCAGTAATAAGTGAAATTTCATTCATTTCTTTTACTGCCATAGCCAGTGTATTACTAGTTCAGTTGTTAATATGAGCACACTATTGATTCTTACTTTCAATCATAAATTCTGTTATACATTTTTTACGGCCGTGCAGCCATGTTGACCTGGCGATGGCACATTCCTATCTGGGGGAACCTTTCTAAAAATTGAATACTTGTAATAATTTCATTGGTTGCAACGCAGTCATACCCGGACGGGTTAATGGATTGGGTTATGAAAAGTTTTTTATGGAGGCTGGGGACTTTACCCTTTTACAGTAGTTTGGGATGGGGGTCTAGGTCACTGATACTGAGGATTGTATTCTTCGGCGGCATGGTGAAATGTATATGGGCTGCCTGCCAGGTGAACATGTGTGTAATATATATGTGTGTATATAGATATTGTAACGCAACATAGTTGAGGTTCCCCAACGTTACATAAAAGACTGAATTAAATATGGTCAAAGACCATACCCTGACTTAAGGTTGTTCGATAGTTCATATGTTTGAGAAGGACCTCAAGTAAAAAGGAGGCAATGACTAATATTAAATGTATAAAACCCAGACTAATGAATGATTGGATGTAATGAAATGTTTGTTTTGTACTGTGACATGTTAAGGTCTACAGAATATTTATATTGTATGTTGAATGTGTTAAAAATGAAATGATGTTGTTTGATAATAATACTTACTCAATAATTATGTTTATATTTTATATTAGATTTGTTTTTATACAGCACAGTATAGCTACCAATGTTAGGCACGGTACTAAGTTGTCAGTATTGTATAAAATTGAAAGATACTGTTGTTCTAATTAATGTTTATAAACTGGATCAGGAGTGTGACCAGTGTTTCAAGTCTAACAAGTAGTTCTGACAATTATGTCATAAATTAATAAAGGGTTCCAGAACCAATTGATTAATGTAAAAACAAATAACCACCAGTAAATTAAAATTCATGTAATTAACTATGTAATCAATAATTAATTGTACAGTAGGTCAGGTAAAAAAGAAAATTAAGTTAAAAACCAAATAATGTTATAATGGTTGTAAATGAATCTATAGGCCTAAATTCCATATTAGTGAAATAAAATTAATACCTTTTTAGTAAACCCAGTCCAACGAAACTCTAGTAAAACATTTACTGTTTAATAAGGAAGGTTAGGGGAGAATTTTATGTGATTCAATATTAATCCAAGCATGGAGTATTTTATTGGAAAGGAGTAGTAATATTCTATAATACCGGCTCAAGGATATATAGAAAACCTGGTTGTTAGGGCAACTGATTTTGAGTAACTTGTTGATTTTGAATAGATGGTACTGATTGTTACAAGCTATTAGGTTGAGATGAATCGATATATTTAAAAATATATGAATAAATATAAAGAAAATATATATCCTAATTGAAAAAGCATTTTTGCAAAACAATTATACTGGAATGTTAATGAATCATACAAATTAAATAACCCTATAAATTATCAATGAATACAATAAAAAAGAACTGAAAGCGTCTCACCTCATTCACTAAACAATTCCGCTGAATTTGGTATCAAACCAATTCATGCTATAAATTGAAGACCAATAAAGAGTTGAAGCCTGAATTAACGGAAATATTTGGAAATACAGAAGATTCGGTTGACGAAATAACCTTCATTGGCAGCAGAAGCTGAGATCCTAATTCCAATTCACTGGGACCAAGACTTGTGAAGACCGCAAAAGAAGAATAGAAGCCAGAAGATCTCATAAGGGGTTACCAGTACACACCACCATCAATTTTATTGAAAATCAGAGCAGTTTCACTGGATGAAGACGATATAAACTGGATTTTGGCCGTTGTTGACAAACGTTCACCGCCTAACGAAGTTTCGTCGGTTTGGTAAAAAACAACTTATTTTCATTCCATTGTAATTTAAGTAAATAATATTATTTTGTAAATTGAACAACCTTAATTATGCGTTTTACCTGGCCTTACTAATGGTTCAAAGAACTACACGAACCCTGGTATAAGAATTATTTGTCATTATTTTCAAAGTATATATGTTTTTCTTTTTAGAATTCGAATAATTAAGAATCGATACATGTTGGGATAGTCGATTGTATTGTCTTATTGTTTGTCTGAGACAACGTAACTGGTTAAATACCAGAGAAAAATAAATAAAGTATATTTGTTGTATGAGATAACGCTTTAATCATTGCAGAGAAAATACTATATGTAATTCACGTAATAATTTATTAACAGATTGATACAAACACTCAGAATAACTAACCTATACGCACACTTATTTACAATAACAGCGCTCGAAGCTTGCAGCTGGTGAGACGGGAGATTGCTGAACTAACGGGTTTTGCCATACTAAATTTGAATGGAATTTTTATCGTTGAGGGACTAGGGTTGAGACAAAAACCACTTACATTCAGTAAATACTCCATATAAATTGCTCATATTAAACAACCACTGAGGATTAAATTAAGTCTACAGAATAATACCATTATAAATTCAGGAATATAATTCTAAGTTTGTGGACTTAATAATCTGTATCCTGAGGGTTTCACTGGTCACAACCGCAAGGTATATTTAATTAATAACATATTAATTAAATCAGGTAACAGCATTTTAATTGTTACGAATCGCTACCTACAACGTACTACTTGGCGTTTGTTACACCGGAGTCTCTTATAACTAATTACACTCATAGACAAGATCTCTTTATAATTTGACGTCTCCAGCTGGTATCATACATTATTACATACGTCCTCACATAATTAACAAGCAGTTCGTTACTAAATTGATTACAACAGTGGGGTTTGAATAAGACGGACATCTCCGCTAGCACCGTTACATATTGGTTTCTTTACAAATTGGCGCATAACAACGTGGAACTTATTTAAACACGTACTCAACACATCCTATATATTTAATTTTATTACAAATTGACGCTCGCAACGTGAGGCATCATCGTCGCATCTTAACACCTAATTTTTTCCATCTTTACAATATATGTGTGCTATGTGTATTTATGTAACTATATTGATTGATGTTCTAGTTATGTATATTTGGGAGAATTTATTATGCTGATGTTTACATATATTCTAATTTTATGAGATTACACGTGTATATTTTCAGAGGATTGTAATGACAGGGAGGGGAGTAAAAGTTTGTAACGAAGTTTTTTCAATTCTGTAAAAGTATATTGTATACTGGGAGTGATACTTACATGTTATTTGAAATGGCTGAATAAAATTGTTATTGTTGCTTAACAACGAGTTTAATTGCAAGTTCCGTCATACTGGACCCAGCGCATTTTTGGCTTCTCTAGGCTCTTGCCTAGTTTTAAATAACTAGTGGCCCCTCTTTAAAAAAAAAAAAAAAATGAAAAGGTTTTTTTTTTATAAAGCCTAAAAGTTGGAAAGAGGGGTTGCAAATGGTAGCAGAGCGCGATCGATTCTTTGGTCGAACCCTTGGGTCCTTTGGTGTGACGGGGCTTGCAAACTCGGAAATAGTTTGGAAAGAACATCAAACATCAGAAATATTTGAAAATGAAAATAGGTAGATGCAATGGCAGGTTTGATATCGTATGTATGTATACATGTATTAGATATGAATTATTGCTATGTGATTTGAATTGTAAACCTGGTGCCGCCACGTGGCATGCGTTTCAGTTGGGGTTTTGTTGTTGTTGAGATTGGACCTTACCGGAGAGTACGGGGGGAATGGGCTGCCTTATATAAACAGTTATGAAGTAATAGCGCGAGAGGTTAACTGGATGCGGTGTGGCCTGACCGGAAGTCGGTACTGTCATTGACCCGACTTAGTCGCGGAAGTTATAATAAATGTCTTGTTGAATTGTTATATGTTGTGGTAGTTGTTCGGTGGTGTGGATTGTATGTTGGTGTTAGTGTCTGATGTCGTTTCTTCTTTTGAGTCTGGCGGCTGACGGAGAGTTGGTTCTGGAGTGGATCGGGTTTTCGCAGCGCTAGGTAACCCGGGGGTCCTCTTGATGGAAGAGAGAGTACTCAAGATTTTCCTTTTGTAAGTCATGTTTGTGTGTTAGGTGTTTCGTGGAAATTTATGTTTGTTGTTGTGGGTTTTGAATTGTGCAATTCTGGCGGGGGTATGCTACCAGAAACTGCCCCACCCCCTTTCAGGAGTTCTTCAGAAACTTTCAGTGTTAGATGGAGTAGATGAGGACAGGTTGCTGGTCTTCTTGGACCTAGTCCTGCAGTTGGCAGATTTCCCGGGTGTGTCCGATGAGGAGGTCTTGTCCCTTATATACCCGTATTGCCGGGGTTCATTGGCATGGCTGGTCACCAGCACTCTGCGTCGGGGCTGCAGTGTCGACACTTTCCATGCGGAGGTGTTGGACTTCTTCATACCCCGTCGACGACAAGACCAGTTGAAGTTTAAGTTATTCTATCGTCTACAGGCCAACGGAGAAGCATTGGGGGACTTCGTGCATGATGTAAGGATTTAAGGAAAGCTGCCCGTATATTAAGACTGGGGTTGCCCGAGACGGAAGTCATACAGGTAATACGAGAAGGTCTGAATCCCCAAGAGAGATCCCGGCTGGTTTTCGCAGATCCTCCACGTTCTTTTGCGGACCTGGACCGGTGGTGTGCGCATGCCAGGACTGTCCAGGCGAATGACGAGTCTCGGGGAAGTGCTGCCAGAGATGTCCAATACTCAAGTAGTTTATTAGGAAGAGCTGAAAAGGACAAACATGGTGGTCGGTGGAGAACACAAGAGACAGTCAGAAAAACTGAACATTCCGGAAGTAATGGAGGCTACAAGGGGGTGGCAAGTGAGAAGACGGTAACAACAGCTACAGCACAGAAAACAAAGAAGTATGAAATTAACAGGGGAAGAAGAAGTTATGTTAGTAAACAAACATCGGCAAGTAGGGAGCCGGTAGCAAGTTATTCCTATTTGGAGAGTAAGGAAACTTTAAAGGTTCCAGAGGAAGTACCAGTCCCTAATAGAGTTGTGGATGAAGAAGGTGAAGAGAAAGAAGAAAAGCGGAATAACTTCTGTGGATTAATACAAGACGACAAGAAAACGTCTGTTGATACTGAATTACAGGACTCAAATAGGGCGTCATGGTTGAATCCAGAGGCCGCAGAATTTGTTCCGGTATCTCCATCTCGGTTCGTGAGGGATCCAGATCCTGTAACATCATCATCGCCTACGCCGGGATATGAGAAGTCACTTGATGGTGTAGCTTTACCATCGCCGGTAGAAATTAATTTAGTCATTGCACATGAACCTGGACAGCTGGATCCCAGGGTGGAAAATGTCGAGAATGTTGTAGTTGCTGAGAGTGGTGAAGGAGAGGAATCGAAGGAAGAGGCAGAAGAGCGGTCTGCAGATGCTGCACAGGGAAGTATAGTTGTGGGTGTTAGAGAGACTGAAGAGTCTGAGTTTGCGAATGGACCCGGCGATGTCCAGGCTGCAAGTGTTTTTGAGGTTGCGGATGGACAAGGGGATGTCCATGCTGCAAGTGTGGTGGAAGGAGATGAGGTAGAAGTTGAGGAGAAATTTGGTGGCAGCGTTGTGGAGTGTGTGAGTGAGAATGATGTAGTGTGTGAAGATGTACAGACGCCTTCTGTAAGTAATGTTGAGGATTCCGAAGAACGGAAAGAAGTTCCAGGTGGAACAGATGAGCAACTAGATGATGAAGATGTGCAGTGTTCGAATGGTGGTAGTGGACGTGATGGCGATGATGTTGATGATGAACGTGTTGATGAAAAGGAGGATGTCAATGAGATTGGAGAAGAAGTTGGTGAAGAAGTTTGCGAAGGAGCTGGTGACGAGGGTGATGCAGAAATCGGTGAGGAGCTGGGAGAAGATGCGGTGGAAGATGGATCAGGTGAGCAACTGGAAGGTGGTGAGGAGGTGCAGTGTCATGAGGTTGATTTGGATTATGGGGACGAAAAAGGGGAAATTGCGGAAGAGGAAGAAAAGGAAGAAGTGGAAGAAAGAGAAGCAGGGAAGGCAGAAGCAGAGGAGTTAGATGATGAGGATAATCCAAATCGGGGTGAAAGTAGTGAGGTAAGTTGCCTTGATCCTGATTCCGAGGAAACAAGTCAGTACAGCTCAACACGAAATAATCTCTCAGAGAGTGGTGTACGAAAGTAACGAGTCACTAAGGTCCGTCACAGAAAAGTAAGAAGAAGCGGTTAACGGGTAGCGGGTAGATGTTCACCACACTCCCAGTGGTGTTGTCTACTTCAGGGTTGCGCCCCTGCCCACGCGAGCCTTGGTTTTCTCCAGTCATTCTCCTTTTCGGAGGGAACCATGTCCTTACCCATAGTCCTAACTATTGACCGCCAAATGATCCTTGCCCCGTTTCATCTTCCCGGTTTCATATCCCTCCCCTTAGAGTAAAAAAAAAAAAAGAGTTAGAGAGACTTGCTGGAAGTGATTAGATTGTGGTCCTGGAGATTTTCAGTTTCCCCTGTTCTGGAAGGTTATCATGGAGAAAGTTAGAGAGTTGGAGATCGTCAGTTTCCCCTGTTTTAAAAGTTATGATGTAGAGTGATAGGGTGCTGTTGTTTCGTTGTTGATTGTTGTAAATTTTGATTGTGGGTTGTTGTAGGTCTGTTCTCCTGAGAGCCAAAACCTATATCAACTCGAGTATGGAATATAAGGGGGGTACACTGCAGGGTACCACTGAGTTCCAGTTGGGGCAACCATGTTGCCCTTTTGGAGTGGGGGTGTGCCGAGTTTTGGAATACTCGGCTATTTCCCAGTTAATTATGTGACTGTCATTGCGGGGTTTGTGAATTAATTATCTGAGCGGGGTCTATGCTGTTATCTGGATGCTTTGTTGCCGATCCGCGCGCGCTCTGTGGGGAGCGATACGCAGCGTTTTACTTGGCACTGCTCTGACCAGTTTTCGTCAGGCAGCCAACGCAGCATCAACCATTCTCTCTCCCGGCAGCGACCAGTTTGAATTTTTGTCTGCTAAAATCTACCATGCCTAGATAAACAACTACGCGACTTTCCGGGTTCCCGACCTAAGACGATTCCCGATTCACTTCAGCTGGTGACCGAACATCTGCCACCAATGGTATTAAACGAGCGATTCTCCGTCTGTGCCGTCGGGAGGAAGAAATGGACAATACATCATGAGTACCTCAGGTTTTGTGCCGGATTATACCAGGTGACATTTAACCCAATTATATATATTTTTGGCCTCTACAATGTAGAACATCTGATTCTCTTCCTGGAACATCTCCAGTTAAAGTTGTTGGGACACAAGTCCAGCGAGACAATTAGTGCTTGCAAATTTTGTCAGTGTATTTTACTAAGGCTTAGGCCCCCCCTGAGTAAGTGTGAGCCCGGACGGGGTCATGCGTCACCGAATTTTGCTGCGAAATTTTCTTTTAGGGTAAAAGTGTGTGTGACTTAAGATTACCGATTTATAGGGGGGTGAATTATGCTTGCATTGATTAAGGGTATTCATAGCTCTATATGGGTTTTGTTTTTTTTAGTAGATTTAAAGGTTTGGGGAGGTGCTGTAACCTGTGGACGTCACCTGTTGGTGCCGTTAACTACAGGTCTATAGCATGTTTTAGTTTGCTGGATCTGGTGGTGCGCATGGCCTCGCCTGTGGCCAAGCCAATTCTGTATGAACACCTCAAATGTGTTTTATTAGGGGCTGATGTTATAAAGTTTTTTCATTAAAATTGTCATTATATATATATTATAAAAATTACGTTAACCCTGTAAGAATTCAGTAATAAGTGAATTTTCATTCATTTTCTTTTACTGCCATAGCCAGTGTATTACTAGTTCAGTTGTTAATATGAGCACACTATTGGTTCTTACTTTTCAATCTTAAACCTTATTATATATATTTTGTAAAATTTATCTTAACCCTGTAATAATTCAGTAATAAGTGAATTTTCATTCATTTTCTTTTACTGCCATAGCCAGTGTATTACTAGTTCAGTTGTTAATATGAGCACACTATTGGTTCTTACTTTTCAATCTTAAACCTTATATATATATATTTTATAAAAATTATGTTAACCCTGTAATAATTCAGTAATAAGTGAAATTTCATTCATTTTGTTTTACTGCCATAGCCAGTGTATTACTAGTTCAGTTGTTAATATGAGCACACTATTGGTTCTTACTTTTCAATCTTAAACCTTATTATATATATATTTTATAAAATTTATCTTAACCCTGTAATAATTCAGTAATAAGTGAAATTTCATTCATTTCTTTTACTGCCATAGCCAGTGTATTACTAGTTCAGTTGTTAATATGAGCACACTATTGATTCTTACTTTCAATCATAAATTCTGTTATACATTTTTTACGGCCGTGCAGCCATGTTGACCTGGCGATGGCACATTCCTATCTGGGGGAACCTTTCTAAAAATTGAATACTTGTAATAATTTCATTGGTTGCAACGCAGTCATACCCCGACGGGTTAATGGATTGGGTTATGAAAAGTTTTTTATGGAGGCTGGGGACTTTACCCTTTTACAGTAGTTTGGTATGGGGGTCTAGGTCACTGATACTGAGGATTGTATTCTTCGGCGGCATGGTGAAATGTATATGGGCTGCCTGCCAGGTGAACATGTGTGTAATATATATATGTGTGTATATAGATATGTGTGTGCTATGTGTATTTATGTAACTATATTGATTGATGTTCTATTTATGTATATTTGGGAGAATTTATTATGCTGATGTTTACATATATTCTAATTTTATGAGATTACACGTGTATATTTTCAGAGAATTGTAATGACAGGGAGGGGAGTAAAAGTTTGCAACGAAGTTTTTTTCAATTCTGTAAAAGTATATTGTATACTGGGAGTGATACTTACATGTTATTTGAAATGGCTGAATAAAATTGTTATTGTTGCTTAACAACGAGTTTAATTGCAAGTCCCGTCATACTGGACCCAGCGCATTTTTGGCTTCTCTAGGCTCTTGCCTAGTTTTAAATAACTAGTGGCCCCTCTTTCAAAAAAAAAAAAAATAATAATAATAATGAAAAGGTTTTTTTTTATAAAGCCTAAAAGTTGGAAAGATGGATTGCAATACTCCCTGCTCTTATCCAGTGTACAACAGTGGCGTATTTAAGGGGGGGAGGGAGACGAACGGGACTGGCCCTCCCAGAAGGTTGAAAAAGTTGACAAATTTTGTTAAGCTCTTACTTTTTAGGTTGTCTTATCATTTTTTTTTAGTTCGTTAATACAGTAGTAATTCTGTTTAAAATATAAAACAGGTTTATTACACAGCATTTGTGTATACGTGAGAAATATTAAATATAGGAAATTAAATGCAGTCAATAAGTATCTTCTAAACAATGTTCCGATAACGCGTATTTTTATTGTGTTATTACCGTTTACTTTAATGGAGTTCATTTCAGGATGTTATAGCACGTTTTTCAACCACTTTAAAGATAGTAATGTTTATTAGTATTAACTTGTGTTTCCTTTTGTATGAAGCCGACTCAACCGGACCTCCCCCCCCAGGCCAAATTCTCGATCCGCCACTGGTATAAAAAATAACAATTTCAATAACTGTAACACAATAATAACATTGTTTTACGCTGACACTGTGACAAACATATATATTGTGCTCTTCTTCCTACAGTTAAACAAAATGCTAATTGAAATTAGGATTTTATTTTTCAAGGACGTACAAACAGATTCTTAATCTCAGAGCAAACATCACAAATATATTTTTAAAAAGCAAACAGTACACTAAATGCGCTAAATATGACGGCAAGCTTTTATTACTCTTCCAGTTAAAATTTAATCGTTAATGTTTATTTTACACAGTCTGGTTTAAATGAATATTATTTTGAACTCAACACTATTCATATGACACAATAACATATAGGTCTGCTGTTTAAACAAATATTCTGTTTTATCAGCCGATTTCACAGACGTAGTGTAAGTGTCCAAATTTGGTGGTTACAATTCAGTGATTATGGAATCAAATCTGTGTTTTTAAAATAATGTATTACTCTTTACCTGGTAGGTGCATCTTCTTTTTAATATTACTTAACTTATTGATTTTTACTATTCACTCTTTTATGTTATTAATTATATGTTTTCTTGCTTATTACTTTCTGTCTGCTTTGTCAATTCTGTCCTTATTTACTGCAATGGTTTTACTTTACTCTTAACTATTAAACTTATATTTTATAATGATAAATGACAATTTAAGTATTTCTTTTAGTATTATGAAGAACTCTTCTTGTTAGAAGTTCTCCTCTCATCAAAAGTTCATATAAGACTGAATTCGCTTCTTTTTTAAATTTTACTGTTGTTGTAAAATAACCTTCTTCTTATTTTAGCCTATTCTTACCCTAGTTAATAAGTTATTTGAATATCTAATATAAAAAATTTAATATAATTGTTTATGATTAATTATTTTAATACGACTTCCATATTATTGACCCTTTTAAATAAAAGTAGGCCTACGGAATCAAAATCTTTCTCTGCCATGTTGCATTCGCCATTTTTGAAATTATCGAAAACATTCCTTTCTAAAAATTGTATTGCTTCCTTAACAACGGCTCATTTAATTAAGCCTCCACTACCCTGTATCGTATGCAACAGAATCTTCCACCTTTAACTGTCCTATCTCCTGTAGAGCTCCTGACTACCGTGCCACGTCGACCTCATGCGACGACTGTTTACGTTTTGCATTACAAGTGGATCTACATTGCATTTAATCACACGACCTTATCATCGAGTAAGTACCTGGATACTGAATCTGTTTGGAAAGTCATGTTGTATTGAAACATCAGGTTTGCAGAACGTTTTGGCAGACGGAAAAATTTTGAAACATAATTCCTAGTGTAGTAAAATTGCGCGTTTTCTGATAAACATATTTAATTAATGTAACATCATTTCCTGGATGATTCCAACTTTAGGTTCTATTGGTAACCTTTGCTAATACATTAACATACGTTTTATCCCGTCTACACTCTTGTCTGCCTCATGTCCCTACCGGGAGCTGTGTCGTCTGCTGGAAGTTAACGAACAAGAGCAAGCAGCTAATTAACATCGCTAACATAACCAGAATTCGATTATAATTGTCACGCTTGCATACCCGAGTTATCGAAGAACAAAGTTTGCAGCCGTTCTCCCTTGTTTCAAACACGGGTATACTGTTGAAAATTAAAGTTTGTGACACAGTGTATGCACATTAATGATGAGTATGATAATGGAGTACTGTTTCGAAACCATGGAAAACAGATTGTGAAATAGATCCAGAGAAAGATAATTAGAGGACAAAGTAAACCGGAAAAGAAAATCTTAGAATATAAGTCTGAGTGCACAGTATGACGATTTTGAAAGGAAAATTTATACGAAAGATGAAACCATATTCAAAACGTGCCGCATGCAACACTTAGGAAATGCTAGCCAATTGACGATGTTCGAGAATACATGATAAATACATAGTACATTCTTAATAATGTATATTATGTGTACAACACATGTGTGTTATGTGTTATTTATGTGTATAATGTATATTTCAATTCATGCATACTCGTATTGGGACGTTACGTGAAATGAGATAATTAAGATTAACCTAAAAAAGAATTAAATTGTATTTCAAGTAAAACCAAACTAAAAATGTAAAAATATATGCCCCTTTTCATAATGTTGCATGTATGTTATAATCACAGCATGTAATAATCGTCATATTAATGACTTACATATATAACTAGAAACCTTGTATTGATACATAATAAAATTAAAATGTATTTTACTTTGGGTGACTGACAGACTACTAAATCACTGACAATTAACAATTTAACTATTTAACTGACAATTTATCAAAGTAAAATTCTGATAGTAAATATTTTGCAAAGTAACTCATCCTAATAACAATAATGTGCAACCAAAGAATTAACATTCTTAGAGTGCTCAATTAAATCTTCAAGCCAAATATCTTACGTTATATAGTTAAAAAAAATTTTATATTATTTAATTATACTACTTACAACTTGTAAAAACCAGATTTATATTTTTTACAGGTTCTTTATTCTACAATTACTGTATCTGTTTGACATTGACTGTTTATTTTAAAATTATCAGTTCATCGTCATCTGTTATTATCGATTACTCTGTCCTGTTGTCTGTGTCCTTCTGTTGTCTGTGTTGTGTGGTGGTCCTTCTCGCGCGCCTGAGTGTGTGTGAGGGGGCAACCTCGCAGACGTGTCGACAATACGCGTTACACCAGCGAAATTTCATTACATTTGGTGGTATGAATTTCAGACACACAACATCAGTATTACAAATTTGACAGAAACCAGGAATACGTAACTGTGAACATGCGGTAGTGCGATAACCATATACAAACTAATAACATGGACAATCATCATCATCTATCTGTCCAGGATTAGGCAGGTCGCCTGTTCCGGCTTCACCATCTCCGTCTCGGTCTGCCAAGATTCCTTCTTCCGGTTGGCTTATAATTCAGGCTTTGAGTTCTTTCTGGAGACATGCGCATAACATGCTCTTCCATCTTTTTTTATAGTTTTTCGCTAGTTCCGTTACTGGTTGTACTTTTAATTTCTGTCTTATATCTTCATTCTTTATGTGATCTAATCTTATACAACCTTTCACAGATCTAAATTTCAGACGTTTCCATCTGTCTATAATCTTTCTTTCTTGGTGCCCATGATTCGGACCTGTATAATAGCATGGGGACTGCCATCACCTTATAGAATTTTATTTGTGTATCTTTCGTGGTCTTTCCTTTGAGTGGTCTCCGTAATGTCCCTCATATTCTTTGAAAGTTGTTTGTTTTATTAAGAATATCTTTATCTTCTTCATATGTAATATCACATCCTAGGTAATTGAAATGTGATACTTTTTCTAAAATTTTATTTTCAATTACAATTTTTGTCCGAATCGAATCTTTTCCTAGGAATGCCATGGTCTTAGTTTTTTCTATTGAAATGTTCAAATTATAACCTTTTGATAACAGATTTAGTTTGTGGATAGCCAGTTGTAATTTATCCTCACTACCTTGGATTACAAATTGATCATCGGCAAACAGCATAATGTTTAGGAACTCGTGTCGGCTAATCTGTATACCTAGAGGAGCACTTTGTTTCCATTCTCGCACGAGGTCATCTATATATATTGCAACAAAACACAGGATGATGATCTATGAATAAGAATATCAGAGCATGGATGACGGACATTAACATGTTTTAAATTGATTTATGCAATTTTATTTAGTGATGGATAAGGACTTATGTTATACCAAATTCTTTGTAAATTTTTGCTCTATAATGTCATGTACTTTGGTTGTGATTATGTGCACGCGTTCGCGTGTGGTGAACCTTCGTTGTTATATCTTCCGCGTTAGTTAACATAACGGCTTGAAACTTGGACAGTGATTTATTTATGAAAATAGCTACATATTCTATATACTCTGATGTTCTCAGCTATTTTTTAAATGTGGTTTTTTAGTAATTGAAAACTCGACTTTTCACACTTATCTATTGAAGAGTAATAAAATTTCTAGATAAAATCTATGCAGGCTCTCGCAGATTTATACAAAGATTTGCCTGCAACCCGTGTATCTTTTGTTCAATCTACCACGTAGACAGTCGATTGACCAATCAGAAGCCCCTAATTTCAGTCAGATCCGGCCGTTGTCGGGTGTACGTCAGGCAGTTAATCCGAAGCCGTTGCTTAGTGAACGTGTGCTCTTCATCAAGAGTTTTTCTTGTTCGAACTGGTTAATCTAATGTAACTTTAAGCCTTGGAACTCTATTCGAGTTGTTCGATTAGAACCAAGCGAGTGAATTACATGATACCCAATATTATTATATTAAGTGCTATTCCGTGTTAGTAGAAGATTTCCGCTTAGGGAGATTTATCTACCGGGGTAAATCTTATTAACGCGGAACACTTCAACAGTAGCCGGAAGGTGTAAGCCTAATACACCGATTTTATAATTACAACTCATTACAACCCTGAGAATCAATAATTCATAACGATTAAATACTAATAATAATAAATTCCGAGCGGTACAAACTAACAATTCGGAAAGTGACAGTTTACGTGTGGCATCTGCAATTAATGTTACCAGTTGTTCGACGAACCCAACATGCGGAGAGAGACAGAGAGCGAGGGAGATAGCAGAGCGGCGGTCAGTGCACAGAGAGAGAAGCCAGCGGAGCTGCGAGTGACGTCACGCCGAGTACAAGGAATTTTACCTATCAAGTAAACTCATCCAAACTGAACTATATAAACTCTTTTATAAATAATAAAGACTATACATGACATTGTTTAAATTTAAATATAGCATATGAACATTATTTACTTGTGTGCTAATTTGTCTACACCTCCAATATAGACTTGTTCATAATTTATACACATACAGCTATCCTATGCGAAAGTATTTATTTGTATCGTCGCAATATATATTGTTAGATGAATTACAAATAGTGTGTTAGTTAGCTTCTGTTTACGTTGTTTGCCCCAAGTTCTTGGTGCCAAATTTGTAAGTAGACTCTTATTGCTAAAATAAATAATCAAACTCCTTATCGTTCTTGTTTAAAATTCAATTATTTTTATTCATCTTTTTGAAACTCATTTCTGTTGTAGAGAATGGAAAATCTCAATCTCAGGGTTGATGTATAAGTCACGTCAAAGTATAGTACATAAGTCTTAAACATATCATAAAACATAATATTTTTAAATAATGTTTGGTAATTAGATGTTGTTGATGTATGTTGTGTATCAGTGGGTTCTTTGGATCATACAAAAGACAAATGAACAATTGAAAAAAAAATCTTAATACTAATAATTATTTATGTACAATTAGAATTCACTATTATAAAGTTTTTATAGTTTTTGTGATAGTATATCGCTGTGACTCGATCTTTAAATGTTAAAATGTTTTCAAATATCTTGGTGGATTATTGGAGAGATCTCACCCATCTGGTAGTTTTCTTTACGAGCTTCGTTCTTGATCCTTTGCGTCTGGTCTTCAAGTTTTTTGGACCATCGATTAAAACATCATTCCTCTATTTATTTTCATAGTTTATCTGTATCATTTCGTCTCGTATCAGCCTTTAATTTGTATAAAATCCTGCAGTAAAATTGACACGTTCTGCCTGGTTTCAATATTTTTCCAACAATACCTTCCTTTTTACTAAAACACTAATTTATTCAGTTAAGGTCTTGGCAATGATATATTTATGGGTCACAGGTTCGGTTTCCCAATTTACAACTAATATTATTCCGTAGGATCTTATTTTATCGTCGTCACTATTACATTATAAGTGTGTAACGAAAGATTCTTTATTTTTTAATTATTTACCCTTGGTTTAATCTCACTATATGAGTTACCTTGATGTTTCATATAAATTACATGTTTCATGCAATGTTCATATTGTAAATATGTTCATTCACTGACACTATACACTGTTTTTTCTTTTTAAAGTCTATCACCGTTGTTCTCACCTTCTTACACTGTTACACTCCCTAACTTTTATAATTATTGTTCAATATTATTATATTTGTAATTTTATATTAATCACAGTCTGCAGTTCCCTTACACAAAATAATTTGTTTGAGGTTCGCAGACCTCCTCATAGTTTTAATCTAAGGCTATACTCAATGTCTTATTTCTTACATACTAAGTTTAATATTTGTACATTATAATTGTTTACTAATAACTATTTACATTTTTTGTCATTTGATCGTCTCTTCTGGGTATAATTGTCATCGTCAGTTATTGTTTTGCCATGTTAATTGCATTATTTAATTCCTAAATTTGCATTCTCTATTTCCCTATTTCCCAATGATTTATTTATTAGAATATTTCCCTTTTTGTTTCGATTACTTTTTATTCCTTGAAAATATTAAATATTTCAATATATTGTCTCTTCATTTCTGTATTTATTAAGTTTATTTTATTTTTCTATGTCTTTTTGTTACTAAAAGATTGCGTTTATGCATATTTCACAATGAATTTTGATGGTATACTTGTCTTTTTTTGAAGGTGGAATCTTGTTACCTTAAAAAACATATATATATACACGCATATGCTTACATACTCCTATGCTTCATACGATGCCTCGGACATGGACAATAAAAACCTATTTACTGACTTAATGGACTGATTACGGTGAAACGGACCAAGACCTGTGTGTTGTGTAATTGCGACAAAGTGTTATAACTGAAACGTGTATAAGCGAAGTTAGTACAGAGATATGTTCAATAAAAAATGTTATGGCCTGGTACAAACCGATGCCACACCAGGTTAGGATAAAACTCAACAGGTTTCGAATGGCTTTGAGTAAACTGGAACCGGTTTTAAACTTGCTCTAAATTACCAAAGTGTGCGTTCTCTCAAAAATTAAGTATTAATGGGTCAGTATGTTGATTGCCCACGTGTTCCAGTATCTCAAACGATCATAATATCATAAGTAAACTTTTAATACGCCGTAAGCATTAGTAGCTAACTACGAAACTTAACTGCAATTGAGTAGCATGGTCATCTGAACTCACACGAGCCTCCCTGGGTTGCAGTTGTAAGGACAACTTTATACCGGCGGAATTACTGCACACTCAGAGGAATTTCAACTGATCATAACCTTCATACTTCGGATTTGTGAGGAGGTATTCAGAAAACGTCGACCAGAGGAGACGTAGCCTCTGTGCGAGGTATAACGAGCTTCACCGTCACTTTGAATTACATAATTCGTTGAACTTTTAAATTCTATATTGCAGACAATTTAAAATCCTATGTAATTGGAATAATAATAATTATATATTTGATAGTACGGATCAGCGTTGTATAGTGCTCTCTGTGTGAGTTGAAGGTGTCTGCTTAGGTAAGTTATAACTCATACGGAGTTATAACTTGTTTATACGTGGGAACACTTCAATACTACGGTAAGTGCAAGTGCAGCGTGTAGACCTAGCACACGCTGTTCAAGTTACTAAACCCCTAGAAACAAACCTTGAGATAATGTAATTAACTAAATACTTATCGGATCGAAGGAATAGATGTGCGAAGTTAAGTGAACCCACACCGGATTACAGCGACGCCGCAACACACTCAAACATAAGGAGCTAAGGCTGGAATTCATCCATCAAGTAACATCCAACAATTATAAAGACTTTTAAAACATTTGAAACACTTTAATTATAATTTCTATGTGTCAAAACAATAATTTTATTTTATTTATATAAGCTTATTACAGACAATATAAGAGAATTTAGTTAAATTAATTTTTTATAAATATCAACCTACATAATAACAGATATTATTTATCCATGCAACCTATATCTATCATTACAATGTGTGTGTGTGTGTGTGTGTGTGTGTGTGTGTGTGTGTGTGTGTGTGTGTGTGTGTTTGTGTGAAACTGAGTTATATTTTCAGTGGAAAACACAGGGAAAAGCAACATATGCTTTAAACATAGACATTTTTATTAATCACGTTATTTAACAAAAACGTCAAATGGAATTTGCTAGAACTGGAAACAGGCTTTTGGAAAGCACATGGTTCAGATGATTTTTCTGAAAGCCAGAGATAAACTAGACTTCTGTATAACCTAGAACAATTCAAATTTTAACAGACATGCAAAGACGTCGCTAATATCTAGAAGCGAGCAGAGATAAGCTACAATTGGCTTGTTCAAAGCGAGCAGATAGTGCAGCTACCACGGTAACCTGTTAGAGATTTTTAGCCACTGATTTCTGTAAACATCCTAAGGACCTTGTAGACGATCCTGGAGGAATAGCGTACGTGGAGCAAAGAGACTTGAAGTTTTTGACTGAAAACATGCGATGCAAGATTTAGAACCGAGCCACTAAGGTACCTCAGCCTCAGGTAATACCGACCGAGGTCATACCTCGGAAACCATAGACACTTTAAACTATATTCTCAAAACAGTCAATTCTGAAAAAATAATAATTCAGTTTATAGAACATTCGAATTGTGAATTGTGAAAAATTAGCAGTCATTCGATTTAGTAGAATGTGTAGTCAGAAAAGCACTTTGGTGTTTAAATTTTATTCATTATATTTATGTTTATATAATTTCAGATTAAAAAATAATTTTTTAAAATTTTGTTTACGCATATAAAACTATTACTTTTCTATACCAATCTGCTCAACCAACAAGAGAATCGATCACTGAGTTGAATAATGGTAATGACTAATCACAGGTGTTTCTCAGATTTGCATGTAACGTATCTGGGAAATTATAACGCATAAAAAATATTTAGAAAGTTGACATGTCGGGATCCTAAATACCGTACAATAAGCGTTGTATAGGTGAGGTAATCAATGTTATAGTGAATCCCTTGCGGTTTGGTCTGCTGTCGTCTAGGGGCGATCTAGATTACACGAGACAATCCAATTAACACTGGTACTCGATTAAGAAACGATCAGTGTGGCAGCGTCGAGGTATAACAGCTGTTGGCTGGAAAGTTAATGTGCGTGAACGTACCTGTATGCCCTGATCTCACGGTTAATCGTTACCTTAACGATTATGTACTGGTTTCTATGTTACAGTATTGAAAGAGCAGAGATACGAGTACATAACATCACTGAAATATTATAGGTAGGCCTATATATCTTTTAAGTTTTATCATCGGCAGGGTTTAACCTTCGTGTAATATCAAGGACACCGGGAATTGGTATAATAATGTATTAAGACCAGCAAAGTCATATTTGACAGTAGAATTCTAAACACCGCTACTGAAGAAGCCGCTGGGTTCGATTTCTTACAGTCCATTATCGCATTAAATGTAATTTGTGAAGGTTATTGTGATTGTTTTACTGTCTCTGGAATCGATACGTTTGTTTGAACAAAGCTCTCCACGTAACAATAAGACTGTAGATTTTCTACATGGTGCAACTGTGACTTAATAAGTCTTTTTGAAAACTGAGAAAGATCCAGCTTAAAGGCAGAAAAGCTTATCAAAAACCAATGAATTTTATACCACTATGGTGTTATGAGTCTGCTGTTTCTAGGGAAGTGGGAGAACTTTTGGCATTAACGCTTACACATTACAGTACACAACTGGGGTAGTAATTCGTCTTCATTACAAGGAACTGCGGATGTGTGTATCGAGATAGTTTCGTCGTTACTGATCATAACTGACAGAAATTTAAGTAACTGTTAAATTCATATTGTCTAATTTTAATTAATTATTCAAAATAAATAATTGTGAGTAATTACTGACACTTAGTAACTTTTTGTTTTCTTCGTTCGGTAAAGAAATTTTCGTGATAGGATTGTTTACAACACAATAGAAGCCAAAATAAAGCTTACGTAATAAAATTCTACTCCTTAATTTACAAAACAGAGGGTCGTTACAGCCAAATGGGCCTATAATGCGGATACATTAAGAAACGATATCCGATTCCGTATACTGTCGGAAGTCTGTACAAGTTAATTGGGACAGGAAAAATTAATTGAGTTATAAACACGCAGATAACACAAGTAAGCAAAACCTCTGAGTGAGCTCATAAAATCAACATTTCCATACTTTTCTGTTCTTGCGTTGGTTAGTTGTTATCTGCGTAGACAAAGATGTTAGTTGGAATTAAATTGTCTATTAATGACTGTGCTAGTTTTATTCAACCGTTTCACACACACACACACACACACACACACACACACACACACACACACACACACACACACACACATATTGCAACAGATCAAATTTTATTATACTAATAAGGATATAATGAGTGTGTAAAAATCACAAACAAGTCTATTATGGAGGAGATGAAAAATTATTTATTATACACACAAATATTGTTTTTAATGATGTATATTGTATTTTAAATTGTCATGTATTGATAATAGAAATAGTGGTTTGTATTGTTCGATAATATAAATCGATTTTACTTGGTTGCTGCAACGTCCTTCTCTCCACTCGTCGCTCCCGTCCTGGCGTCCTCTTCTTCAGCGTCACTCCTTCCTGGTGTCCTCTTCGTCCTGGCGTCCTCTTCGTCTCGTCGTCCTTTTCTACAGCGTCACTCCTTCCTGGCGTCCTCTTCGTCCTGGTGTCCTCTTTGTCCTGGCGTCCTCTTCGTCTTGTTGTCCTCTTCTACGTCAGGCGGCTACAGCGGCGATATTTCAATGAGTCTCGTTGTTATGTTTGACTGCTAACATTAATTAGTTTCTTCATACACTCGTACAGTTTATTTTCAATTCATACTTTCTATTTTCTTAATCTCAGGATTTATATGGGTGTTACTTAATGCGGTGCGTTTAATGTACACCTTCCACGATATCTTGAAGTGTCTTTAAATTCCCTAAGCGGATATCTTAACTTACACGAAAACAGCACTGTATTATATTTTAAATTTTACCTAAATATTTTACCCAGTCGGTTTTTAACGCAAAACTTCGTTAAGAATTACCACGGTTTATTTTATATATGATATTTCGACGTTCGTAAGAGAACAACTCTCTTCACCGGGCACAACTTCCCCTTGCAACTTCTACAGACAGACTGTGTCCATCCTTGCTCTACAACGTATGAATCTCACTGCATTTAGTGTATTCTGATAGGCTAAGCCCATGTCACATGACTGTTGGAACAAACAGATATACGAATTTCATGAAAAACTTTGTATAATTTAGCAAAATCCTGGATGTAAATTATCTCCAAATTTTATTACCCTATCATTGAGAAGAGTTACAATTGAGTTTTTCTTAACTTAAAAACCCATATTTCTAAAATAGTTATGAACCTCAGAATATACACAAATTGAAGCTATTTACCAAATAATTCCTTGTCAAAGTTTCACGTCAATCGGTTAACTACCATTGAAGCTATAGCGCTCGAACATTATCACACCCGCACACGCGCACAAATTCACACAAAAAATACATGACAATATAGAACACCTTTTTATGAAGAGTTTGGTATACCCTACATGCTTATCCATTTCTAAATACAAAACTTACGAATAAAAGACAAAATATTATATAAAACAAATTTAAACAAGAAAATGCTCGTCATCCATGTGCTCTGATACAAATAACATAGCTTATCATCCTGTGTTCCGTTGCAATATATATATATATTGTAACGTAACTTACAAAATAATAATAATTAATAATAATAATATTAAAAAATTATTATATTTTCTGAAAAATATTTGTTTTCGTGTTTTTTGCTGTAGGTATTTAATAAATAATTTTTGTATTTGTATTATGTAAAAATTTTAATTCTTTTATGGTTGTTTCTGTTGTTGTATCACTTTTTTGGAATAACTCCTGCGTTAATATAGTTATCTCCAGTACTGGTCGATAGACGGTTCTTCTTCTTCCTTCGTATTCTACTTATTTCTTGGTAAATACCGCCTTTCGGATAGTCCGTGATCTTGAATTACCTTATTTTTAATTATATTTATTAAATTGATAAATAAATTTCAACCAATTTGCAGAATTAAATGATTTATTAACAATTCTAGGATATATCGATGGTTAATCGATTATTAACAGCAATATCGACTCGTCTCTCAGGGCCGATAGATAAATTTTTTACATGTACATTGTATATTAATTATTTGGTTCTTTTAACGGTTATTTTATAAACAGCCAGAGAAGGGTAATGCCATGAAAGTATAACACTTACAGTTAAAAGTCTTAAAATTAAAAATTACAAGGTTATTAAACAATATATATAATGTGTATATTTGATAAAATTCGAACCAGTGATGACTCGATGTTCATTTGGTCAAACTCGCATAGGATGCTGGGAAGATAAAGATGGCCGCCTGTCGACTGCGTAGGTTAACGTCAGTCGCCTCGACAAATATTACTTGCAATAAATGATGCCTTTTCACCGATTCCTCGTCTCCGCAATTGTGAATATTCGTTCTGGTGTTAATTGAGTGTTCCTGGTTCAGTGTTTCGTAGTTCACTTTGTTTAAATGTGTGTGATAATGTCTAACTTCACTTTGGTTAAATAGGTCGTAACTAACACTTTTCGTTTCGTCAGTAATAATTATTGGTGCTTGTGTTAATTTAATAATTTAGTCATATATTGTTCCGTTTTACTGTAGTTTAATAGTGTTCTGGTTTGTGGTCACTGATTCTAAGGTTTAAAGTCAAAAATTAAAAAGTTACAAATTTTCACTGAATACTAGGTTTATATACCGCACGCCATTTCTGCTTCTTATATAGGTTAATAGGAGCAACACCTCGTTCAAGTGTTCGCTACAACGGATAATAATTAACTGTTCTCATTTCCTTCGTCTCCTGAAATTCTTAGCCAATTTAATATGCATAATACATTGTTTCAATTTCCTTTGGCTTCCGCTACATCTTTAAAAAGTACATTATATCACTGAATATATTTTCGCTATTATTTACTTTTATGAAATACTAAATACATAATCGGTTTCTTTAATTCATTTTGCTTAATTTGGTATCAAATAATATAGTTTCACATAGTTTTTTATTAAAAATGCTATATTTCTTTTATTTTGGGAAAGTAGGCTCGAAGTTTTATTTCCTGTTCTCCTCCAAATATTAGCCATTTTATCTGTTATAATTATTATTATACTGAATCTCAGATTGATATAATTGTTTATCTTTCTTTAATTTCTTGCAATTTTCTCCATTGATTATTGTTTTTAAATATAATTCATTAATCTATGACTCCCCCTCTGAAAATTTAGTTAATACATTTGCATTTTTTTTCATAATTTTACCTATCTTCTGACAATATCTTTTTAAAGTATAAATTACATTATATTACTATGTGATGGGTTTATCTTGCATAAATTTCATCAGTTTAGTTGGTTTATTGGACTGGATTTATCAATTATAATGTAGTTTAGATTTACCCTTTGGCCTATTTTTTATCTGATATTACATACAAATTTTTAATAATACAGTTTTTTTATACCCTTTTCTGACCTTCTATTCTAATATAATATTCATTAATAATTCCTTATTTTACTATAATAACATTTAGTTTTGACATTAAACATTTAATACATAACAATTATTTGACATTAAAAATGGTATTTAAATTCATACCCTTTGGTACTAATTATTTATAGTACAGTAACTCATACAAACAGTTTACCATATAAGAATTGTATCCACATTCATTCATTGCATTCCTGATTCAAACTATTAAACATAATAACATTTTATAATTATAAGAACTACTCTCTATTTACAAACCTTAGGCATAGAGTTCATTTATTGTAATTGGAACCTAACATCTCTGTTCCTTTATTTTTAAAACTTACTTAAAATTATTTGGGTGCAGTCTTATCTGTTTTTCTTTAATTTTAGGGATGTAACCCTTGTCACTTTATGGATTAACTCCCAGCTCTCTATTTATCTTATTCACTCCATTGAATGTTATTACATAAATAGTGGCACTTTATTAGAAATATTAGTCCTTGCTCTTTCACCATACTATTTATTAAATAGCACTCATGATACTAAATTAAAACTTTTAAAGTTATTTAAAGGTACAGTATTTAATGTACTTTCTCAAAGTATATTTATTACAATATAATAACTTGCACTTGTCACCTGTTATTTCTTGATACTATCACTAGTCAGTTTTATAGTTTTATATTACCAAGATGTTTAATCATGGGGGACTATTAAGATTTGTCTTTATTAATTATACAATAACTTTCTTGGGTGCACTTTTACTTAGCACTTTAAACACTTTTGTTTTCATTTATTTTACATGAGTTTCTGGTTTTTTGGGGTGTTATAATTTCAATAGTGACATTTAATTTCTTTTGGGGTTTTTGTTTTCACCCTACTGGGTTTCCTTAGGGTATTGGTCGTATTCTTCTCCCTCTACTATCTATTATCTTCAAACTTGTCCCTGTTCATTAGGTATGTTGGTTTGTTCTGGATATCTTCCTTCTTCATTTTTGGTTTCTTCAGTACAATTTCGTTATTATTATTTTTCTTTGTTCTGGGTATCTTCCTTTTCGTTTTCGGTTTCTTCATTATTATATTGTTATTTTGTCCGTTGATTTGTTCTGGGTATCTTCCTTTTTCGTTCTCGGTTTCTTCATTATTATATTGTTATTTTGTCCGTTGATTTGTTCTGGGTATCTTCCTTACCTACTCCTATCCTACCTGGGTATTATTCTTATTTTATTTTAGTTTTTTGGGGTTTTATTTTGCTGTACATTTATTTTTGTTGCAGAGTTTTTTCTTTATATTTACTTTTTCAAGTTATGGTGATATTTTATTTTGATACTTATTTTGTTCTCATTTGGATTTTTCTTGATATTCCATGTAATTGATTTTTACTTATGATCATATGGTATTCTTTATTAAGTGGATTTTCTGTCATGCTACAGATTGCTCTCCTCCAGAAGTGATTGGTTCAGATCATACTTGGTTTGTCTGAAATAATTGCTTATGATATTTATTATAAATTACATTTCTTTACTTCCTTCCCATTTCTAATTTTGCTTCTTTTTATTTTTTTGAGCTTACATATATTTCATTATTAACTTGATTTTCCTTGATAGTAATAGTCATCTGAGGTTTATTATTTTTTATTTTCCATTTTTTCTTAACTTGGTTTTTTATCCTTGGGATATTTATTCCCTAACATTCCCTAACACGTGAGATGGGGCAGTTCAGAGGGGCACTGTAAGCTACATACTCTGCTGGCCATACTACACTTCTCATTGGGTACAGAGGCAAATCATCTCTGCTCAACATAATAATACTGCTGGACGTATCTACAGACAGTTATTAATAAAAAGTATATGAGAATAGTCTTTTTTATGACTATTTAAAAAATATCTTTGGATACTTCACTTCGTATTTGCTCAGATCTGTTAATATTTCTATCTCATTTATTTTCTATCTCAGTTATTTTTCTTAATGGTTAGCTCTGCTGGTATTTTATTTCTTATTATGGTTGGAAGCTTTTTTAATATAATTATCACTTGTTATTCAGTGTAAAGTTTTTTATTTTAATTATCTGTTATTCCTTGACTTGTTATTACAATCTTCTTCTGGTCATTGGTAGCATATATTTTGTATTATATTTTTGTTTTTCTTAATTCTTATGAATCGTTCCACTAGTTTTATGTTCTTGCAATTACTCTTCTAATTGTCCTTTTTATAATTGACATTTATTTTATGATCATATTCTTATTATGGATTTATTTATATATAGATATTTCTTCCCCTTTCAAAAATTTATTCCGCTCTTGCTTTTTATCCAAATGAACTCTTTAATTATCATTTTTATGTGGTCATTGTCTCTGCTTATATTGCGTAAAGGTTTTATTATTTTTACTTCACAACAAGTTTATTCATTTTAATTGTATCAGTGGTTCTTACGGCCCTTTCTTTATTCTCAAAAATTTTTTATAATTAGTTCCATATATAATTGTTTGTAATGTGAACTTACTCTTCCTTTTGAATGTTGTAGTTATTCTTCAAAATTCAAATTTCTTTTCTTTTACTTTTCATAATTAGTTTTTCATAAATTCTTGGTATCAATTTGTACTCACTATGTTTTTTAAATTTAGGTATTTTATTTCAAAATTCCTTTCCTTTTATTTTCTTTGTTTTTCAAAATTAGTCTCATAAATTATAGGTAGTAAGTTGTACTTATTTTGATTTTAAATTTAGTTAATTTTTTCTAAATTCTCTTCTTTTATTTTTCCACAATTAGTTTCATAAATAGCTGGTAGTAAGATGTGCTTACTTTGTTTTTTGAATTTATTTAATTTTTGATTCCAAAATTCTTTTCTTTTATTTCTCAAATGAGTTTCATAAATCATAGGTAGTAAGTTGTACTTACTTAGTTTTAAGAAATTAGGTTTTTTTTTCCAAATTCTCTTCTTTTAGTTTTCCACAATTAGTTTCATAAATAGCTGTTAGTAAGATATGCTTACTTTGTTTTTTGAATTTATTTAATTTTTTACTAAATTCTCTTCTTTTAGTTCTCCATAATTAGTTTCATAAATAACTGTTAGTAAGATGTACTTACTTTGTTGTTTTAATTTATTTATTTTTATTCCCAAATTCTTTTCTTTTATTTCTCAAATGAGTTTCATAATTATTTGGTTGTAAGATGTGCTTACCTTGTTTTTTGAATTTAGTTAATTTTTTTTTAATTTTTTTCTTTTTATTTCTCAAATGAGTTTCATAAATATCTGGTCGTAAGATGTGCTTACTGTGTTTTAGAATTTAGATATTTTTTACTAAATTCTCTTCTTTAGTTTTCTTTAATTCAAAATTAAATTCATTTATTATATTTTCTTCTATACCCAGTATGGATGATTTTCATTAGGTCGCTCAGTTGCTCATATTTTCATTTGTAAATTTCAGTTTCTTAAATAATTTTCCTTCATAAATCCCAGTTTTGTTTCTTTGTTTGCTATTCATTTCATTTCTCCTCAATGGTAATTAATTTTCCTTTCTTCTGAAATGGTTTTCTGCCGTCGTCGGTTATCATGACATCCGTCCCTTTTCTTGATGGTGTGTGGTATCTGATTCAACCGTGGTCCATCACCTCAGTTGCCCTTACTGTCCGGACGACCATTGTCTTCGTAATTGTTCCGGTACTAGTGACATCTCTTTTTTCTACTTGGTACTTCATTTTCCCTGCTGTTATTCCTTCATTAGCTGCAAGGCTTACTCGAATCACCCTATCATATCGTTTCTTACACCCATAGGTCACTGGTCCATCAATGATTAATGATATCATTGATAATCTACTATATATTTCTATTCTTGTTGTATTCCATTTACCTCTAGTCCTTTCCCATTGGTAAACTACTGTTTGTTGGTAAATCATCTCTGAGATTACCTTTAATTTACTTCCATAATCTCTGGCATTCATGATTTCCTTTTGGTTGGTAATTGGGATATTATCGATATCAATCAAACCATGGTTCATCATCTCCATTTCTTTCTTTGTTTTTATTAAAATCCTTTGATGGATTCTTCTCCTTTTCCCTGATTCCCCTTTCATATGTTCAGTATTCTCTTGGTTCCTATTAGGTTTAATTTCTGATAATAATGTTATTTGTTCCCTTGTTTTATCGTTTGGTATTTCTTCTGTTTCTGGTTGTCTATCATTTTTTATTTCTTTGGTCCTATCATTTCTTAATTCTTCTTTCCAGGATTCTATGTTTTTGTTGGTAATTCCAATGTCCCCTTTCAAATCTTCCATCTTTTTACTTAAGGATTGGTTGTCTTCCTTTAATTCCTTACTCAATTTCTTACTATTCTCGTCCATTTTCTCCATCATTAATCTGAACATTTCTTGCATTGCCCAGTTCTCGGTTCGCGTGGGTTTTTCTAATTGTTCCTCTCGGACATTGTCTTCCCTTGTTTGTGTGTGTTGAATCTCTGGTGGTGCGGGTTGTTTAGGTTCCACTGGGGTTAATAATGTTTCTACATCTTCCACGGGTGTTGCCTCCTTGTCCTCCATGTTAATTTCCTTTTCGGCCTCTGCCGCCCTTTTCTTTGACGTTGCTCGACGTTGCATTTTTCCTGTTTCTCTGGCTGGATTACCGCTGCCAAGCTTGAATTAGAAATTGGGCGAGTTATAATAGCCTTTCAATCCCTAATTGAAGCCCCTTAGTTGGACGCCAATTTTGTAACGTAACTTACAAAATAATAATAATTAATAATAATAATAATAATAATAATTTTAAAAAATTATTATATTTTCTAAAAAATATTTGTTTTCCTGTTTTTTGCTGTAGGTATTTAATAAATAATTTTTGTATTTGTATTATGTATAAATTTTAATTCTTTTATGGTTGTTTCTGTTGTTGTATCACTTTTTTGGAATAACTCCTGCGTTATTATAGTTATCTCCAGTACTGGTCGATAGACGGTTCTTCTTCTTCCTTCGTATTCTACTTATTTCTTGGTAAATACCGCCTTTCGGATAGTCCGTGATCTTGAATTACCTTATTTTTAATTATATTTATTAAATTGATAAATAAATTTCAACCAATTTGCAGAAATAAATGATTTATTAACAATTCTAGGATATATCGATGGTTAATCGATTATTAACAGCAATATCGACTCGTCTCTCAGGGCCGATAGATAAATTTTTTACATGTATATTGTATATTAATAATTAGCTTCTTTTAACGGTTATTTTATAAACAGCCAGAGAAGGGTAATGCGATGAAAGTATAACACTTACAGTTAAAAGTCTTAAAATTAAAAATTACAAGGTTATTAAACAATGTATATAATGTGCATATTTGATAAAATTCGAACCAGTGATGACTCGATGTTCATTTGGTCAAACTCGCATAGATGCTGGGAAGATAAAGATGGCCGCCTGTCGACTGCGTAGGTTAACGTCAGTAGCCTCGACAAATATTTCTTGCAATAAATGATGCCTTTTCACCGATTCCTCGTCTCCGCAATTGTGACTATTCGTTCTGGTGTTAATTGAGTGTTCCTGGTTCAGTGTTTCGTAGTTCACTTTGTTTAAATGTGTGTGATAATGTCTAACATCACTTTGGTTAAATAGGTCGTAACTAACACTTTTCGTTTCTTCAGTAATAATTATTGGTGCTTGTGTTAATTTAGTAATTTAGTCATATATTGTTCCGTTTTACTGTAGTTTAATAGTGTTATGGTTTGTGGTCACTGATTCTAAGGTTTAAAGTCAAAAATTAAAAAGTTACAAATTTTCACTGAATACTAGGTTTATATACCGCACGCCATTTCTGCTTCTTATATACGTTAATAGGAGCAAAACCTCGTTCAAGTGTTCGCTACAACGGATAATAATTAACTGTTCTCATTTCCTTCGTCTCCTGAAATTCTTAGCCAATTTAATATGCATAATACATTGTTTCAATTTCCTTTGGCTTCCGCTACATCTTTAAAAAGTACATTATATCACTGAATATATTTTCGCTATTATTTACTTTTATGAAATACTAAATACATAATCGGTTTCTTTAATTCATTTTGCTTAATTTGATATCAAATAATATAGTTTTACAAAGTTTTTTATTAAAAATGCTATATTTCTTTCATTTTGGAAAAGTAGGCTCAAAGTTTTATTTCATGTTCTCCTCCAAATATTAGCCATTTTATCTGTTATAATTATTATTATACTGAATCTCAGATTGATATAATTGTTTATCTTTCTTTAATTTCTTGCAATTTTCTCCATTGATTATTGTTTTTAAATATAATTCATTAATCTATGACTCCCCCTCTGAAAATTTAGTTAATACATTTGCATTTTTTTTCATAATTTTACCTATCTTCTGACAATATCTTTTTAAAGTATAAATTACATTATATTACTATGTGATGGGTTTATCTTGCATAAATTTCAACAGTTTAGTTGGTTTATTGGACTGGATTTATCAATTATAATGTAGTTTAGATTTACCCTTTGGCCTATTTTTTATCTGATATTACATACAAATTTTTAATAATACAGTTTTTTTATACCCTTTTCTGACCTTCTATTCTAATATAATATTCATTAATAATTCCTTATTTTACTATAATAACATTTTGTTTTGACATTAAACAATTAATACATAACAATTATTTGACATTAAAAATGGTATTTAAATTCATACCCTTTGGTACTAATTATTTATAGTACAGTAACTCATACAAACAGTTTACCATATAAGAATTGTATCCACATTCATTCATTGCATTCCTGATTCAAACTATTAAACATAATAACATTTTATAATTATAAGAACTACTCTCTATTTACAAACCGTAGGCATAGAGTTCATTTATTGTAATTGGAACCTAACATCTCTGTTCCTTTATTTTTAAAACTTACTTAAAATTATTTGGGTGCAGTCTTATCTGTTTTTCTTTAATTTTAGAGATGTAACCCTTGTTACTTTATGGATTAACTCCCAGCTCTCTATTTATCTTATTCACTCCATTGAATGTTATTACATAAATAGTGGCACTTTATTAGAAATATTAGTCCTTGCTCTTTCACCATACTATTTATTAAATAGCACTCATGATACTAAATTAAAACTTTTAAAGTTATTTAAAGGTACAGTATTTAATGTACTTTCTCAAAGTATATTTATTACAATATAATAACTTGCACTTGTCACCTGTTATTTCTTGATACTATCACTAGTCAGTTTTATAGTTTTATATTACCAAGATGTTTAATCATGGGGGACTATTAAGATTTGTCTTTATTAATTATACAATAACTTTCTTGGGTGCACTTTTACTTAGCACTTTAAACACTTTTGTTTTCATTTATTTTACATGAGTTTCTGGTTTTTTGGGGTGTTATACTTTCAATAGTGACATTTAATTTCTTTTGGGGTTTTTGTTTTCTCCCTACTGGGTTTCCTTAGGGTATTGGTCGTATTCTTCTCCCTCTACTATCTATTATCTTCAAACTTGTCCCTGTTCATTAGGTATGTTGGTTTGTTCTGGATATCTTCCTTCTTCCTTTTTGGTTTCTTCAGTACCATTTCGTTATTATTATTTTTCTTTGTTCTGGGTATCTTCCTTTTCGTTTTCGGTTTCTTCATTATTATATTGTTATTTTGTCCGTTGATTTGTTCTGGGTATCTTCCTTTATCGTTCTCGGTTTCTTCATTATTATATTGTTATTTTGTCCGTTGATTTGTTCTGGGTATCTTCCTTACCTACTCCTATCCTACCTGGGTATTATTCTTATTTTATTTTAGTTTTTTGGGGTTTTATTTTGCTGTACATTTATTTTTGTTGCAGAGTTTTTTCTTTATATTTACTTTTTCAAGTTATGGTGATATTTTATTTTGATACTTATTTTGTTCTCATTTGGATTTTTCTTGATATTCCATGTAATTGATTTTTACTTATGATCATATGGTAATCTTTATTAAGTGGATTTTCTGTCATGCTACAATATATATATATATATATATATATATATATATATTATAACTCTACTTCTATGCGTTATTGTTATGTTGTGTTGTGTGTGAGTACCCACCTGCTGTCTGATCTTGCAGATTCTTCCGACTACGGCGTGTGGATTTCGGATTTGAAGTTCGCAAGCTAGTAATCTCAAATTTATTACAACAACACACAAAATAGGTTACTTTAAAGGGGGAGAGTTTTGTGAGACTGGTAGGCTTTATCGTACAACAATAAAACACTGTTATATGGGGTAATAAAACGTTGTTTATTACACCAACAACACACAAGAATAGAATGGTTATTATTTTATGATTTTCTTATAGTCTAAACAATGAATCAATGTTTTTCGATTGGTCAATAGTTGAAAGAAACTGAACTCATTCTTTGGCGAGTTAATTGCAATTTAAATTTTACTTTATAATTGATTTGAATTTAATTAAATTGAATCTAAGTGTTCATGAAACAAAATATAAAACTCTGAAATTAATTATAATAATTAATTAAAATGAATTTGACGTGACAGTCTAGTTCACGTTATTTCATTTCTAGTGATTCTACTTCTGATCTACTGCAGTATGATCTAAGATTAGATTGTCAGTTAAGATTTGTATAGCGCTTTTATACTACTTCTATTTCTTAACTATAACTTACTAAAGCCTTAAACTGCTATACAGATTATCACAACGAATTTACTTTTTAATTACTAGAGTCTTTGCTTTTTGTTTGGCACCTGAATTATTTGAATTACAATGTTTTAATTGAAAAATAGAAAATTTGATCTGAAAAATAAATAAGTGGATTTTGCTTTCCTGTTACTGAAGAGGATGTCGTCCCGATTTGTCCCTCGTCGATTCGAGTCCTTGGTTAGAGAAAGTAATCTGCTTAGAACTGCTGGATTTGGTCGTAGAGTTCAAAATTCGGCAACACTCTGCTTCCTTGCTGTTTGTGAATATTTTAACGTCTGCTACTGTCCGCTGGAACTGTTTCCTGTCCCTCGTCGATTCGCACGTTGCACGTCAGCGTGTGTGTGTGTGCTTCGTTCGGGTGGTCGCTCTGCTCGTCAGCTGTTCACCAATGATTTAGACGGCCTCTCTGCTGTATTCTTGAAGTCTGGTCATGAAGTCTGGTGGATCTCTTGCGTGCTTATGACTAACTGGTAGTACACAATAAGCTTGGTTGATGTACTGAAGAGTATCTCGCCTTTACGCAACAATTACGAGCTATACAGATGATCTGTACTTAGTGTGTTCGTAATTGCGTGTGTGTTGACCACGTAGAGTCTTCTTGTTGATCTTCACCACTTTGGTTACTAGACGATCGAAGCACTACGTCTTAACTTCGTGAGTACTGACAGAAGAGTGAGGTTTCAACCAGAAAACACCGCACTAGCCGGGGCTCGCGTGAAATGATTTCATTGGCTGACACACTCTCCCTACCACATAAAATTTTGAATTCCCTTGGTCCGTGAGAATGAAGTTAGGTTCCCACAGACGGAGAATTGATATTATTATCTAATATAATTATCCGGCGGAACCAATTTGCCGCTTCGGATATCCTGTGCTTATTTAATTTTGCAATAACTTGGTTGGAAACCAAGTTGTGTGAAATCTAAAATATACAATCTGTCAGAAATTATTATCTTTATAACATACTAAAATCTCATTACTGTAACTCTATTTTTACAGAAGTTATTCAATTATTTTAATTAACTCTTTCATTTGTTAATTATATTTCATCAAATTTGCACACGCCATTATTAATATCTCGGCAAACATTTTGGCTATATTGGATTTCGCCTTTATTTATTAGTTTCCGAGATATTATTAATTAACTGTTTGGGTGTGGTCGCTTCCTTGTACAGCGAACTGATTACATAATGACCACGTGTGCGTTGCTTTTCAAAGCATTATTTTCAATGCTCTACATTCAAATGGAGTTTTGACTGTTACTTTTTATTTAAATACGCTTTCAGTATGCGGTAAACATATAACCCCAAATAGTTAATTTTCGGTGCTGTTATAATATATATATATATATATATATATATATATATATATATATAGGTTCATAACGTTATCCTACGTCTTCCGATCCCTAGTCTCCATTGGTCTCGATCTAACCAAGATTCTTCTTCCAATTTCCGGTTTCTCATTGCCCGGTTGATCCCTTCTCTCCAACTCAACCTAGGTTTTCCTCTTCGCCTACGACCGTATGGTGTCCATCACAAAATTTGCTTGGGGAGTCGATTATCCGGCATTCTTTGTACATGCCCAAACCATCTTAGCTGTTTTTTTTTATGTCATCGACAATAGAGTACTGTACCCCCATTATCTCCCGGATTCTGACGTTTCTTAATTTTTCCAGTTTTGCCCTCCCTGCCGCTCTTCGCCAATAATCCATTTCAGTAGATTCCAACAAAATTTTCTGTTCTTTGTAGTCTTGGCCATATTTCACACCCGTATGACGTAATTGGTTCCATATTTCACACCCGTATGACGTAATTGGTTTCACGACTGTATTGTATATACGATGTTTATTTTGTTTTGATATTTGTTGGTCCTACAATATGTTGTTCAGCAATGCTATTGATTTTCTTCCCAGGTTATTTCTATCTCTTATCGCTTTATCTAGACTACCATCTTGTGTAACTGTTGTTCCTAGATATTTATAGCTACTGCAATTTATTATTTCTTGTTCGTCTTTTAAAATTTAATTCTTCTGTTCCCCACCAATGCACATATACTCTGTTTTCTTTGTGTTTACTTCAAGGCCCCATAGCTTATATTCCTCTATAAGTTTTCGTGTCATGTATTCCATGCCGTGATAGTCCTGCGATGACTTGATCGTCAGCGAAACACAGTGTGTACACTGTGTTGTCAATTAGAGGTATCCCCATTTTTTGGCATTTCTTTTTTAAGGTTTTGAGGGCTTGTTCCAGGTATATTTTAAAAAGCCTTGATGTGAGACAACATCCCTGCTTCAGGCCCTTACTAACATTAAATCCTTTTGAGGCGTTACTTCCAATTTTTACGTGCGCTTTCAATCCGTTGTATAAAGTCTTAACCGCTTAAATTAAAGTGGAGGCGATATTTGTCCGTTGAAGTGCCAGCCAAAGTTTGGTGTGCTGAATACTGTCATACGCTTTTCTAAGGTCAACATATAGGCAGTGCACTTCTTGGTTTACAGCAGTTTTATTTTCTATGATTTGCGTCAAGCAAAATAAGTGATCTATGGTTGATCTCCCCGCCCGAAAACCAGCTTGTTCTTCTGCTTCCATGTCCGAGTATTGATGTTCAATTTTTTTCTTCAGAAGTTTTCCATACATTCTACTGATTGAACTCGTCTTGGCCTTCAATCTTCTAGTGCAATGATACAATGTTTAAATCGTGTCTTATATCCTCGTTCCTTCTCCGATCCAAGTGAGAACAACCTTGCGAGCCTCTTAGAAATTTCATTTTGGCTGCCTGAATCCTCTGCCCGTCCCTTTTACCAAGAGTCCATGCTCACTAACATACGGAAATGTGAGGATAGCCACAGTTTTATAAAATTTTATTCGGGTATCCTTCCGTGTTTTATTTTCCAGGAACCTATAAATCGTTCCACAGATGCGTCTAAATTTTGTTAGCTTACTATCCCAGTCAATGTCAGTTTCATATGAGATATTACAACCCAGGTAATTAAAATGAATAACCTGATCCAAAAATCTAATTATTCACGACTACCTTAGTTCTTATAGGATACCGTTCTATAACGATGGCATTTCATGGCAGGTATCCTATTGTCTGCTACATTCCATACGCAATTACAATGTCCTTTGCAGTGTGCAATATAATATACATTTGTGTAAGGTATACTATAGAGTATATAAACCGTATACAACATTACGTATAGGTACATAATGGTAATGCTCTGTAAATAACACCTGTACGTGCAGTCTGCAACGTGGCTTCTACTAGTCGTCAGCGTTCAAAAACAAACGGGCACAATATTCTAGTAGTACCTTCCAGAATAACAAGTACACGTTCGTCGATTCCGGATACTCCCGTATTAATTTGGAAAATGTTTGGAACCTTCAAAGCTAATTTACACAGGTTGAAGTACAGATCCCCACAGATATGACAACAAAATGCCAGTCAGTTTTGTGAATTATTTATGCAAACAATAGGAGTGGGTCGTTAGTTATGTATTGCGTACTGCATTGTGTACGTACTGCATTAAGAAATCGCACAATCGATAAGGTAATGCTTAAATGCGAGACCAAACAGAATACGGTCGTAGGGATTTCATGCACGATAGCTTTGCTGTCAGCAGTCGTTATAACTTGAACGCTGATCGGTTTTTAATCGAGTACCAGTGTTAATTGGATTATCCCGTGGAGTCACACTGTCCCTAGTGTACTACGACGACAGCTGACCAAACCGTCAAGGGAGTCTATTATAACACAGATTACATCTTGTTCACAACACTTAATTAGAAAGGTTAATTACTTATTTCGGAATTCAAATCTCCAGTCTCAACGTTTTAAGGTATTGTGATGTCAAGCTCAAAACAATTTTCTCAGTTTGTAACTTTACAAACATGTTACAGCTAAACTTGAGAAAATGTTAACACACGCTATAATATCAGAATAAGCACAACACTTCTCTTTTATTGAGGAGGGAATTTTAAATATAGTAACAACAATCTCTCGATGTAATCTCACTCTAATAATGGTATCATAAGTAGAAGATTCATTTTCTTTATTTATTTAACCCTAAGCCATAATACCAAAGAATTATTATATTCTTCGATTTTGTTGTCCATCGTCCATTTTGTTGGATCACTGACTATACTAAATTATTCCTATACTAACTTTTCACAGTTATTTCAGATACATTTTTAAAAAATGTTATCTTACTGACTGAACAAGTTTTCGTCGTTACGTGCTTCATCAGAGGCTGTGGCTAGGAGCCCTGTCCAAAGTAATAAAGCCCTGCATCGACGTGGCAACAGGTATGTGGCAACTCCTATGACAAGATTTTCAAATCCAGGATGTTAACATGAAAACAACTTAAGCTGACTATATACAAAAGTCTTATATACGACCGGTAGTAACATACGGATGCGAAGCCTGGACATTAACCAACACAGGCGAGCAACGACTAAGAATATTTGAACGAAAAGCCTTGCGAAAAATCTTTGGACCTCTACAAACTGAAGATAGTTATTAGAGGATTCGAATGAACCATGAACTGGACCAACTGATTCAGGGTGCCGACGTACTCCGGTTTATTAAGAGTAGGTGGGTTGAGTGGCTAGGCCACGTAAGGCGAATGGATGACAGAAGAATTGCTACGAGAATTGCATCTTGAAGAGCGGTATGAAGAAGAATTAGAGGCAGACCCAGAAAGAGATGGTTGGATGACGTGGAGGATGATTTGAGATGTATGAACGTGAGGGGACGGAGACGGATGTGTAATGAGAGGGCGGAATGGAAGAAAGCTATTGAGCAGGCTAAAACACACGCTGGGTTGTAACGCCAGGAAAAGGAAAGGAAAGGAATGAATGTATTATATAATACTACAAAGCATGAATCTAATATTTCAGTGTTGCTTAACAAGCGGTTCTAGAGTTTTCGGGTCTAGTGGAGCAATTTGGTGTTATGAAGTAACCCCTTTTTAGTCTCTTGGTCGCTTCGTAATAGTAATTTGAAAAATTAGGTTTAATTAGGGCGTACAAACGTACTTTTCCTCCAGATACCTTGGTAATTCCTGCTTGGCAACTTTACAATTTCTATTAAAATTAATCATTTATATAGCCTATATTTTAAAATATAAAATATCATAATGAGATTATGAAAAACGTATACATATTTTTAAATTGTGATAATAATAGCCCATTTACTTGCTGGGTGATTAAGTGATATGGATTTAAGATTGTTATTAATAATTGGTTAACAAATATCGGAGAGTTTTAATCCGTTCATGTTCCATTATGTCAGCCTATGATAAGAGCACATATATGCTAACGCGCTAGTCAAAGTGAAATTAGATGATTTTTAAAGCTACAGTGACTGTAGTAGTCTTGTTCTACAATGGAGGAAAGGAAATTACGCACGTAGGAGAGGAAATTTCACACTCCTTCATTACTTTTCATCCTTCTCTTTTGTTTTAAGCAGGAATTGGTCCCATTTGGTTTAATGCGAACACACTTGAGTACACTATTATAAATGCAACCAATTAGACACAGAGCGACGAAAAAGAACAACAAACCACAGTGTTCGTTAGAGCGGGAGATGGTTTTAACTCGCACGCAAAGAAAGCGGCAAACTTATCAGTCAGTTGTGATGATTTGTATTTCCATTTGATAAAACTTTTGTACGCCTGAAAGTACTTCCAATTTCAGTTAGAATTTGTATTCCTTTCAAATACGTTAAATTTTGTTTGCTCAGTATTAATTACAAATCTCCAGATATAGGGAAGTGGTACTATTAATTTTTGTATTTCTATTATGCGGCAGTCAGTATCGATATGCAGTAAATCCATATCACTTTAACGTTTTGTACAGTAATGCAAGACGCGTTCATAACTTGTTGTATCGAATTAAATAGATAGTTTTTGACAGTGATCGCTTTTTATTGTCATTTGTACGAAATGTATCTAGCAGTATCATAGGTTTGCCCTGCGTTTCTGGCGGAAAACATGGTGTGTTCAGGATTATACACAAACTGATGCACACGTGCAACAACTAATATTATATGGAATAACAATACTCACTGTGCATGCGTGGTGGGTGTGTGTGTGTGATTGTCGAAAAATAATAACTATTGCACATACTGTACTGCTGTAAATTCAACAGTACACAGATCCTGCCAAAATAAGCTAATTTGTAGAAATTATGAATGTTTATTTTTACAGAAGTGGCAGCCATATTGGATTTTGAAAAGTCTCAAATTAAAATGTAATTAGAAATTTCTAAATTATTTAAAGAAATGGTATTGGTAATGTTTAAGATCAATAAATGTATTTTAAAAACTGTGGAGTAGTCGTTTTCAACTGTACGTACAAATTGTAAAACTCAAAATTCTGTAAATTATGATATATTAGTGTGAAAGTAATTGATAAACATAGAATTAAAAACAACACAGAATAATCAAGTTGTCACAGGCTTTATGTAAAACTAGATATCATAATAAATTGTATAAGCCATTAATAATTGTAAAAACACAAAATATTGTAGATTACCGAGAAAGAAGTGTATTTAAATTAGATGTCAATGTAAAATAACTGTACAATGCAGGAAATAAAAAAATATAAGAATATTATAACGTAAAACCAAATAAAGGAGAAGAAGAAAACTCTGGGCTTCAACAATACAACAATTAATTTTGTTATTCCTTTCTGTACCATCAAGCGCCTCATAGAGAGCTATTAGCAATAAACTATTCAGTCATAATATACTGTTGGGGTATAGAAAAGCGTTGTATTAAAATAGTACACTATTATACTGTTTAGGGTAAAGAAATTGTAATACTTAAAATTTTTATTTGAAACGTTTAAACTAACAAGACAAAAGTAGTAGGCCAGACCAGAGAGGGGAGTGTGCTTAGGAGGACAGCGGGAAACATGGCTGGTGGATCTTAAATTGTAAATTAATAATTATTTATATTTTTGAACAAACCAATTGTAACCTTTTGTTTCAAATACCAGAAATTAGTTTGTTACATTATTTTATGCTAGTAAAATTATTTTTCCTTCTGTTTATATGTACTGAGATTAAGAGTATGTTATGTTCCTGCTATAAAAATAAAACATACTTGTGTTGAGCATATTTTGTTGTTTATTTCTGAAAGAAAATATTAAGTAGCATTACAATATATTATTATTCTTATATTAACAGAATACAGAATAGTTAAATACGGAAAGACGGCTTTTCGCTCGTCGTATTTGGAGAAAATTGAGTAATGTCAGAATCTTATATAGGCATAAGTCTTATAATGCTTAAGTGACACTTTGGGATTTTGTATCCAATGACGATAATATAATTGACATTTTATGTCTTAAATAACATTTGTGGTTTAAATTTTTATTAGATTTGGCAATATTTTCTCATATAGTGTGAAAAGAGTTGTCACAGTAACTTTTAAAAGACTTGTTTTAAGTAATAACAGAATATGTTATATCGCCTTCTTCATAATTATTACCACCACCATAATCATCATCATCATCATCAGGCTCAAGGATTAACCTAACGGGCTGTCCGAACACAAGAAAACTAGTCTCATTGCCGCTTCAGAGGTCGCCCAACGCTCTTTTTCCCAAACGGTTTTTATAAAAAGCTGCTTTGAATTCTGTTATCTTCCACGTGATCCAACTTTCGGCACTACTGCGTCTGTGTTCGAGAATTTTCTCATTCAAATTGTGTAACACCTACGGGCGTTACATAAATATTTAATAACTAGGCACTTTGGTCTAGAGGAAGCAAAAATTGGCTGGGGCCCATGGTGACAGGACTTGTAATTAAACAAACGCTTGATTAACAGTAACAACCTTTATTAAAATTTCCTGATATCACTTATACAGTTTAAATACCCAGACTTTGTATAGCATACTATTTAATTTAAAAATCAGCTCTTAATTTTTCTTTGTTTTACAATCTGCACATATACATACATATATAGAACAGGTGTTCATCTTACTAATAATAATGATAATTTTAAACAAGAATTCATCAGACACATAACAGGCGGATCCTTTAGCAGTTAAAGATAATTCAAAATATAAATGCATAATCACAGATCTGGTTGTAGTCACCATTACTGTTCATTGATATAGTTGATATTAGCAGAATTAAATATAGATAAATATGGACTCAGTATGAATGATCCTTAGCGGGTACAGTCAACAATAGATTACTCAAATAGTAAATAATGGATCTTTCACAAGTTTAAGCAGGATATAAATTAAAGCAATAAGTCATAATGAATTACATGAAGATTTAAATGCAACCTTTAAACAATTAATATTTACTGATAAGTTATAATTTTCCATCTTACTCCACATTCTGAATTCATTTTCTAAAACAGTACAAAATTTGTAATGACTCTTCAGCATTGAGCTTCAGTTGGCTATCACAGTTAAATTAATTGAAAGGGTTAAATCCTGTACTCTTATTAAATCTCAATTTTGAAAATTATTCAATAGTTACGAAATAAAACACTATACTTCAGAAATTCTTGCTGCAAGGTCTTTACAAGTATTTAGAGTTTCATTTAAGTCAAAAACATATGTGCACTGTTGCTCACTGAGTTAGTAATGGAATGTTCCCACCTGTTTTAATGACTGACTTAACATGGCGAAGCACTCTGGTTACTCTAGTTGAAATGTGTGGTGTGTGTGCGGGTCGGAGGTCTGGAAGTCCACGTTCTCTACGGGTCAGCGATGCTTGAAGGTCTTGGATGCATGCTGGTTCACTTGACGGCTTCGGGGAGTGACATGTTGCTAGCTTGCTCTGCCGATGGTGACAGATGGTCAAGTCACCATGTTCGAAACCCCAATCTCCTGTCTAAATCAAGGACCCTGGAACAACATGTGATTCTTGGACGGCAAAAGGCCTAAAAAAAATGATTTTAAAATCCCGGATCACACACACACTTATAGACAAAATGTAAAAATTACAATCATGATAATACCCATGTTAAATTAGTGCTGAAGAAAAATAGTACTAACCTGAAACAGCTTTATAATTTACTCGCTCATAGTGTGTAGTACATAACATATATACAGGCACCTCCCCTGGAACCGTCAGATGATCTCTCTGTGGAAGTGGTGAACGAAATGAGGAATAGAACGACATTTCTTCAGCCGAAATCGGCTTGGTAAAAACGCACGTTGTAGATTGTAAACTTTCAGGATCAGCTGACCACAACGGCCGGTTAGATTAATTCGTCAAGGGGCAAAGCACGGCCTGGCTAAATATCGTCGCGCTCAAGGTCACCACAGCAGGCACAGTGAAACATAGTTTCGACGGCGACAGACGACGCGATCAAGGGCGCGTAGACTATCGACGGCACTTCAAATTCAAAATATTTGGCAGAAACAATCCTCTACTACATTATATTATGCCGTGACTCGGCTAGTCACGGCGCACCCTCACCCCAAAAGGGCAACATGGTTGCCCCAGAAATCAATTCCAAGTACAGTCGCTCGACTACATTGACCGGACACTCACAGTCCTTTTGGTGCCACTAATGTAAGTAGATCGCATGGCTCCTCTGGGAATCTCAGGAAATATACCGCCCTCAGGAAGACAGAGACTCAGAGAGAAAACGAAACAAGAGGAAGGAAGAAGTGGAGTGTGTATGTGCATGTGTGCCTGAATGTGTGTGTGTGTGTGTGTGTGTGTGTGTGTGTGTGTGTGTGTGTGCTAGTACTGCATGCTGACCTGGCCAGGGCCAACATACAGAGAGATATAGAAGAAGAAAAGAAGAAAGACGAGAATCGCGGACCCTACTCTGAGTTCTGACCTCCTAAGGCCTCCAAACCTACAACTGAGACCCAAATTCATACCTACAGGCAACTTCTATCCCCCCCTTACCAACAAGGACCGACCAACACTTAAGTCAACAACAACCATCCCCACACGACCCTCTCCGCCATGCCAACCCCAGGGGGGCGCCCCAATGTCACTCTCACTGGTGACCATCACCTACTGCCACTCACATATCCATGCCCTTAGGCCAACAAGGTACTACTGACCCTGATATGTGAGTGCTTACCTACTCTACGACTGTCCACCTCGTGGACCGACCACCCATATACAACCCAACAAGGTAACTCCAACCTTGATATATGGGTGATCAACTCCCCTATACTAGGGCGGACGGCCCCGATTAACTAGGCAGAGAAGATCGGACGGAGGGCACGCGAACATCAATCCCAGATCGTTCGATGTATTACTTAATCTCAATACGTGAAGGGGGGGTAACTTCTCTATAGCAATGCCTACACTCAATCTACACCACTACAAAAGAAAACCTGAAGACATTAACCTGAATAAGAATGCGAATGCAGCATGGACCGGACCAAACGATAATACCACCTTACTCAGAAAACCTTACTTGCAATAACCACAAAATTGTAACAGGCTGAACCATACTTTTCAAACTTCTAACCCAGCCTTCCAACGACTGACACTCCATATTATACTACCTGAAATCTAATTAGTATATGACTCGTCAAATTTCCATAATCGCAAAAAAAACAACAATTCAACAACACATCACAACAAAGAAAAGTAAAACTTGAGTAGCATCAAGCGGCTTCAGGGTCCATTAGCCATGAAAGAGAAAGGGGGAAAGAAGGGGGCAGAGCTAGTTTCTCAATCCATGACACAAGAAAACATTTAACAACACCAATACCACGAACGAATATCATAAATAGAAATACACAACACAATACAACATCTGAATAATCTAAGTATAACATCCAACAAGGAAATATCTTTTAATAAATCATCATCCAATAACTCCACAAAATTCGGACAATTCTATCCCATCAAATATGAATCCATAACGAGGGTGTATGATCCGACCATACCGCAATCAGACCAAAAGAAATTTTATATAAATTTCTATTATATATTGTAACGGAACTGATTACCGTTGGGTTATAATTATATAACTCCGTTTACTTTTTAAATTTGAAGTTTAAATGTTTAACTTGATTTTAGTAGTTTATGTATAGTAAGAAAATTTGATCTAATTGTTTAATTGATTCCATTAATTAAATCGGTGAGTGTCTCTTGACGTTGATTAAAGAAAATGTTTAGTGTTGATAATTTAGTTCAATTTGTTTTTTCTTCGAAGTTCGTTCAGGTGTGACGTTCTTCCGTCGACTAGGTGAATCGGTGAAGTTGACCTCTCACTGAAAATACATTTAGTTATATTTACTTACTTGTAGTTGGTCTGGCTGACTTCGCAGAGTTGATGAGATAACCTAATTTTAGATTTGATTATTACAATTCAAATCGCCGCTGTCTGTCGTCCCATCCATGGAGTCCTATCCTGTAATGTCCTAGTCTATTGAAATAAGCTGTCTGACTCTAATTTTCTGTATGAAAAGTATAATTTATTTTCTGTTAACATTTCTTTAATAATTTAAGATATCATAAACCGTTTCGGTTCAAATTTACTTTACATTGAATATTTATTTTATAAAAAGTTGTCTCAGGGTTGGCAGTACTGATCTACAAACATCAGACTGTATTAACGTAATTTTGGTTAACTATTTTAATTCAAGTGTAGGTTCTTTTAGCCTGCAGAATACCAATAAAGTGACTAGAAAATCTTATTCTACCATTATACGTAGTTGGAGAGTGATTACAATTCACTTTTATCTTAATGCATAAAAAATAACATTATAACCATGCCTGATTTGGCATTATAGGTTAACTGGTTTAATAGTCAATCGACAATAAATAATAAATGACTTAATGAACGTTAATGAACGTTAAAAGAACTCTTTAGAATATAAAAAATGTGAACATAATAAAATAATAACTCGATGCAGTGTCCTTTAAAGAATCATCTGGATCGTCATACTGGATTCCTTAAACAAGGTAATCTGTTAATTATCAGTATTTGATGTTGCTTGGTACAACATATTTTTATTAATAATATAATGACTTATTCAAATAGTAGTAGACTCTTCCTAAATAAAACAAACACACATAATAATATTGCATTGGTTAACTTTCGTTAATTAATTTCGTCAGCTGACAATCCTCAAGTCTCACTAACTATCGTTATTTTAATCTTAGTTTAACATTAATAAATTCATTCAGGTGTGTGATTGTAACACACTCAATGTTTATACATAAACAACGATTATTGCCTTTAGACTTCTTATTTATTAATTATTTAAAATGAATTGAGGATTATCTCTATAAATGGTTGCTGAGTGATATTAATCGGGTGCATTGCCCTTTATACCTTTATTTATACACATTACAATAATGTTGTTCGATTATATCGTCATTTTTCAACTTCCTTAACTAATATTATAAACTCACTGTATTCCCTGTAAATCCCGGAATTGCTAGGGATTATACACTTAGCAATTCGTATTTACGTACTGTTTATGCTTCATAAATCTTCAGTAGGAGTGTTGTTATTATCGCACAAATTTAGGTTAGGTTGACTTGTTGACATTGATGACGCGCACAAATTAGGTTAAAACAGCTGTTTTCTGGAGGTGTCGAGCTGCCGTCTGTACTGATGAAAGGTTATTCAAAAAGTGTCTCGAGCCGACGCATGATGCTGCCGTTCTCTTCTGCGATCCGTGTAAAATTTGTCAATTTCTCTCATTTGATTGGCTGACGATCTTTAATTTAGCGCACATACCCCCTTCGCGAAATTATTTAATTGTTATAATAGGCGTGGGGTAGCTGGGTTCGAGATTACGACTGACGCTAGATATTTTTCCCAAACTAACTCAAATATTTTAAAATTGGCATAACTTTCTTATCACTGCTTAGATTTTGAATCTAAGTTTACCACTGCATGGCGAACATTTGGCTCTTAATTTAGAGTCCACTCATGATATGTTTTCGTCCATTATTAAGGAAGTTATTGTTTGAGATGACCACTTTACACTATTTATGATTAACTTTACATATTCTTGGATTATAACTAGTTAATGACAATCATATCTCTTAAAAAGTATGCCTTTCAAGTCCTTTGATATTCCTTATGTGTTATTTACTTATAATTATGAACAAAATACAACTCTTATTCTAACATTGTCTTAGGCCTAGGAGTCTACTAAACTATATTGATTAAACATTCTTTAGAAATAGTTTCTGGGCAATTTCTATGTTGCCCCAATTACATACACAGTGTTATTACAACTACTGGTTGACCTTGTTAATGGAAATATATTGTTATTCTCTGGTTTTTTAGTCTATTTAGTGACCTCTGTATAGTACTATTAAGTGTCACTTTACTTTAATTCTTTTCTAATTATGTAGGGTCCTTTCAGGCCATTATCTGGTTTATATAGTTCACTATAGTTGTTACATTGGTTACTAATCTGGTGTTTTAATACATTTGTCTGTGCTTTTGTATAGAGAATTGGATAATAGTATTCACATCTAGTGTCACATGACAGATGTGCTTATTTATGATTATAATGCTTTATATTACTGATAATAATTCTCTTAGCCTATCATATTAGTGATATTATATTTTATTTATCATACAGGTGGTCATGATACTCTTGATACAGGAGTCATGATACAGGTTACCCTTTTTACTCTTGTGTAACTTTACAACATGTTTTATCTCAGTTTCACATGGTGATTATCATTTTCACTGTTTTTGTTCATTTGGTTTACATTAATACTTATATAAATACTATCTATGTAGCTGATCTTGGTACTGGTAGAAACCTTATTACCTCTACTTGATTTTGTGTACAAAAGATTTCAATTTGAAAAAGTTTTAGTTATTATTAAATATGAAACTAGGTGGAAAGTACCTGTATCTAGGTTATGTGTTTCCCCCCTATGTAGCAACAATGGGTGAATTGAGTTGATACACATTTATATTGTTAACCTTGTTTTCACAAGTATTATGTTATTAAATATTACCTGTAATTCATTAATTAGTTCTTTTTTCTGTCTGTTATCATTTTTTCATCACTTAGTTAACAATTATTACAATTATTAGAGAATTTTGATTCTCTTTTATTTTACATTAATGCTGTGCATAATATGTCATTATGCTGTTGTTTACAGCTTCTTATTGTACTAACATTATTGTTACTTTCACTCTCTTGGCTAATATAGGATGCCCTACTCATTTACAAGACTATTGGTCATATAAAGGTCATCGAAGTTAGTCAGTTATTGTTTTGTCTACAAGTTATATGTCTCTCAGTTAGTGTTTATTGTTATTGGTGTTGGCTATTTACATCACATTAGACTTCCTTATCTCGTTGTCATTATATTCTTGTGATTCTTCTTATATCACCATTCTGATTAATGTCATCAGTATTGTTAATTCTTCTTCATATTATGTTTCTTTCTTGTTTCTTGGCTTCTTACTGACCGAATCTATTGGGTTATGGTTTCTGTTGTATAATCACTATGTAATGCATCTTCTTTCTTCTTATTATTTATTATTACCATTAATTTGATTAACTCCTGCGTTTTGAGTTCATTCTTCTTTATTAGTTGTTGATGTAGTTTCATGCTTGGCATTCTCATTGTAATTACTTGATGGGTCTTGTCCCCTTCAATTATCATGACATGTGCTTATATGTTGATACTTAAAATATCGGGTCATATGTCTTGTTACAATATATCTGAGCAGACTAACACCCATTTGCCTCAATAACTCACAATTAAATCCAAAACCTCGGTACCATTCCCTTAATAAAGTCAGATAATATCATTCAATGTTTGGGAACAATCCCCAACAGGGTTGGACAGGTTACGACCAAATTCAACAAAGTCTGACGGAATCAGAGGCATGCAAAATTCCTTCTTATTTTTTATACAACATCAACTGGAAGCATACTCGGATCATAGGTAATTCATAAACGATAAGCCATTCATTCATAAGCCATTGATACCTCTCCATACACAGCAATGTACGAGAGAACTCCACCAAGGGAAATAGCAGAGTTAATTAACTTTCCTCGAAGCGAAGTATATCAGTTTGACAACATAAAATTTTACAATAAAATTTTGGTACGAACGGAGAAAAGAAGGAAGAAATACCAAGAACATCAACCCAAAACTATAGAATACAATGCCGGGGACAAATTACTGCTAAAAAACAGGGAACTGCCAAGTACAATAGAGGGAATAGCAAAGAAACTGTTACTGCTATACACCGGACCCTATACTATTACTAAAAAGAATGGGAATAATACATATGAAATCATGGACACACAAACCCAGAGAAAAAAAGGGACATACAACCAGTTGTCAGTAAAGAAATATTATTCAGAACAAGTGTCAATTTAAACGATAATTTCTCAAAACCCGTGAAGGAATTTTTCGAAATGATCTATTTTCGTGGGGGGACAATATGTAACGAGACATATAACCACGATATTTTAAACGCCAAAATATAAGCAACATGTCATAATAATTGAGGGGGACAAGACCCATTAAGTATTTACAATGAGTAATACCAAGCATAAAACTACATAAGTAAATAATAATAGAAGAATGAACTCACAACAAGGGAGTTAATACAGTAATGGTAATAATATTAATAACAAGAAAGAAAAGTATTAAATAGTGATTATACAATAGATCCAATAACCCAATAGATCCGGTCAGTAAGAAGCCAAGAAACAAAGAAGAACAGATGTTATAAAGAAGAAAACAATAAAAATAATGGTGTCAATCAAAATGGTAACACAAGAAGAACCAAGAAATTACACTAACTATGAGATAAGAAGGCCAAATGTGAAATAAATAGCGAACACCAGTGAAGTACAAACTGAGAGACAAGGTCAGATAGACAAAACACTAACTGACTACCTTAGATGACCTGAAAATGACCACTAGTCTAGTAAACGAGTAGGGCATCCAATATTAGACAAGAGATTGGACAGAGTAATAATAATATTAGTATAATAAGAAGCTGTAAACAACAGTATGATAACATATTATGACCAGAATTAATGTAAATTAAAAGAGAACCTAAATTGTCAGATAACAGTCATAATTACCAAATAAGTTATGAAAAAATGATAATAGAGAGAAAAAAGAACCAATTAATAAATTACAGGTGATAATTAATAACATAGTACTAGTAAAAACAAGATAAAAATTTTAAATTAACATCAGCTCAGTCAACCCATTGTTACCTTAGAGTGGGAAGACACATAATCTAAATACATGTACTTTCCATTTAGATTAATAAGAAATAATAACTAAAACATAATTAAACTAAAATCTCTTGAACAAAAATTCAAGTTGAGGTTGTAAGGTTTCTACCAATACCAAGATAAACTACCTAGAGTAGTTTGAATTATGCAAGATATCCGGGCTGTTTGGCCGTGGTCCCTGGTTTAAAACAAAACCAAACGTTTCGGCAGCTCCACTGGCTGCCATCATCAGTGGTATAAAATTTCTGCACTTTGCGTGTCTACGTGCAGGCCCACAGTACTGTGGTATAGACTAAAGCTGTCACACAACTGGGGGTTGCGCGGCCCGCGCGAAGCGCGGGTCGCGAGTAGTACAGTGTCCCGAGTCTCAGAAAGGACTCCTGCCACTGGGTCTGGTTGAGTTCAATATATACTTTTTATCTACTTATGGGGGGGGGTCTGAAGCGACCTGCGATTGGTGGATTATACCACCGGGACTAGCAAACGAGGTCGCTTCCAGGACTCACCTGGTCGCGGGGTGTATTTACCAAGTCCGGCAATGAGGGAATTGTGGGTCACTCTGTCGGAACGAACATAGAATCGTCGCGCCAGGCGTCTCACGGTGTCATCAAGAGAGCGGACACCGAGTCCTCTCCTCAAAAGACGAGAAGAGTACCTCCGGGGGACTTTGCACGCGAGCTTCAGTCCCCGGTCGAGTACGCGCTGGAGCGTGATTCTATGACCACGAGCCAGGTATCCCCAAACAGGACAGGCGTAGGTAATCACCGGCAACACGTACGTGTTGACTATGAGCTTACCTAGCCGGGGGGTCATTGCCGGATTAGATAGCACGGGCCAGAGTCTACTGAGTTGCGCCGAAGCGCGTTGTCTGATGTAATTTGCATGGGTTCGCCAGGTGAGTCGGGAATCCACGTGGAGCCCGAGGTACTTGACGCTGTTGGTCCAGGGCACCTCGACGGGGCCTACTTTAAGCGGCCGAGGCCGCTTGCGTTTTCGCGAGAATATTACCGCGGCGCTCTTGGAAGCGTTAACGGCAACTCTCCAGTCATCGGTCCACCCGACATACGCGTCGAGTTGGCGCTGGAGCTTAACTGCCGCATAACTCGCGTTCGGCTCTGAGGCAAAAGCCGCAGTGTCGTCCGCGAACAGCGACAATTTCACTCCAGGAACTCGGGGCGTGTCGTTGACAAACAACGAGAACAGGAGAGGCCCAAGGACACTTCCCTGAGGGACGCCAGCGGTAATACGCCTCTCCGAAGAGAGAGCGTGGTCTACTCTCACTCGGAAGCTACGGTCTCGCAGAAAGCTGCCGATCAAGTGAACGTAGCAGTCTGGGAGAAGGACTTCCGTTAGTTTGTAAAGGACACCCTCGTGCCACACGCGGTCAAAGGCTTTCTCTACGTCTAGGAAGATCGCAGCCGTCTGTTTGCCCTGGCAGCCAGCCTCGGTTATGCATTCCACGAGTCTCATCAGCTGATGAGTCGAGGAGTGCAGCTCACGAAAGCCGAACTGTTCGGGGATCAGCACGTCTAGTCTTTCTAGATGGTCGCGGATCCTACGCTGGATCAGACGCTCAAAAACCTTGGACGTCGCGGACAAGAGGCTGATGGGCCTGAGGTTCTCCACTCGAGAAGAATTCTTTCCCGGCTTGGGTATCACGATGACGGTAGCCGTTTTCCATTTCACCGGAAAATAGGCCAATCTGAGGCATGAATTGAACAGGTCGGTGAGGAACTGTGTTCCTCGCTCCGGAAGGCGATGGAGGGCGGAATTCATGACTCCGTCCGGGCCAGGCGCCTTCCGGGGCTTGAGCTGAACAATCCTCTCAGAGACCTCCTCCGGGGAGATGGGCTCCGGCTGGACTGTGATATCGGCCGAAAGAAAGCGCTCTACCTCGCGGCAGATTTGCTCAGTGAAGGCCGGGTTCTTGGATGGGTTGGGAGCGAACTGACGCTCTAAACTGTCAGCCAAGAACTCTGCCTTCTCGAGGGGGCGACCAAGGGGTTGACCGCCGGGTCCGGCCAGTGCGGGGAGAGGCGCGCGTTTGCGCTTTCCCGTTAGGGCACTGGGAATCCGCCAGACATTACGGTCCTCTGCAGGGCCATCCATCTGTGTGACAGCTAGCTCCCAGTTGCGTCTACGGAACGCCAGCATGTCGCGACGCAACTTGCCGGACGCTCTGTTGAACGCAGCCTTGTCGGCCGGGTCACGAGTCCTCTGCCAGCGTCTCCGGAGGCGATTCCTCTCGCAAGCGAGCTGAGACACCTCTTCGGGGATCCGCTGATAGTCGGGCGTGAGCCCCGGCTTCATCCGGGAGGACACGTCAACCGCCGAGACTACGGCTGTGTCGAATACGGCAACTGCCTCATCGACATGCTGGGTAGTGTCGAGCGGGATATGCTCTGGTAGGCGGCGACTGAACGCCGGGCCAAAGCGGTCCCACTCGATTACCCGCCGCTCATCGCGGACGGTGGCGTGCTGGGTAGCTATATGTACACTGATAGGGCAGTGGTCCGAGGACAGTTCCGAAATGACGGACACGTGGACCGGGCAATAAACGCCCCTGTCCGCGGCAATGTCCAGTACGTCAGGGCGGGAGTTAGCCCTAGAGGGATAGTACGTAGGCCCGGTAGGACCCATGACTGTGACCCGAGCCGCATCAGCATACCTGCGTAAGCGGGTCCCGTTTGGGTTCGCCAAGCGGCTCCCCCAATCGGGGTGCTTACAGTTCAGGTCGCCCGCCAGGACTACCCTCCTGTGTGCTCCAAAGACGGCCTCCAGATCGTTCGACAGGAGCTCCGTGTGTGGAGGCTTGTAGGCGGAAACCACGAGTAGACCGCCGAGAGCACCATGGAGCTCGACCGCGGTGCACTCGAGGTTCCGCCGCTGAGGCAGGACAACGCGGTGATGGCGAAGACTCGCCTTCACCGCGATGGCTGTGCCCCCTCCTGCGCGACCCGACCGGTCATCCCGGTGGCACACGTAGTTGGGTAGTCGGAAACGACGATGCGGGGTCAGGTGCGTCTCGCCAAGAAGAAGCACGTCGGGCTTGTGACGGGCAACGAACTCTAAGAGCTCAGAATGCCGGGAAGCGAGGCCGTTGGCGTTCCACGCCACGAGCTCGAGGTCTCGCTTGAGGGATTGCCGTGGTTGTCCGTTCATAACAGACCTGTTACACGGCAGGCTTCCACCAAGAGGAGGAACTTGTCCTGGGGCGAGGCTGTTGCCAAGCGTTCCTTGATTTTAAGGAAAGTCTGGGCCACTTTCTGCAAGTCGTAGCTTGCCAGAAAGTCTGAAACGACGGCGAGATCATCGGAAGATGAGGCCGGGGGAGAACGCTTGGCGGCAGCTGCATAGCTGCGGCGGGGCGAGACGGTGGAAGCCTTGGGGGCTGGTACTGGAGCGGGTGGCCGCTCTGGCTTTTGGAGGACGGGCTTGGGTCCAGTGGCAGGTGGTTTAGGCTGGCCCGTGTTCTTGGCCTGGTTCCTAACTTTCTTGCCCGATCTGGGGAATCTAGGCTTGGGTGGCGGCGGCAATGGAGGATCAATTTCCTCGTTGTCCGGCAGCGGGACTTGTGTGTAGTGGGGTATTTCGCGTTCCGGTTCCGGGGGCGCGATGGTAGGTTTGGCCTTTGGAGCTGCGCTCGGGCTCACTGTACTGCTGGGTTTCGGAACCGGAGCAGACCTAGGGGCTGGTTTCCGGACCACAGGTTCAGCGGCTTTGGCCGGTTTGACTGGCTGTCTAACATCATGTCGAGGCTTAGGCTGGACGGGTTTCTTCAACTTGTCCAGCTGCTCGCTATAGACTGGGCAGCGCCTGTTATTAGCAGCATGGGCGCCGCCGCAGTTTATACAATATCGGTGGTTGTCCGGGACAGCGCAGGCCTGCGTCAAGTGGTCATTTCCACAGCGGACGCAGGTCGGCGCGTTCCGACAACCGAAGCTGCTGTGGCCGAACCGCTGGCACCTGTGGCACTGGGAAAGTCGCCCGGTCTGGCGGCAGGGCTCTACGCTCACGCAGAGCCCGAAAAGCCGTTTTAAATCTAATAAGGCCTGGGAGGATTCGCCCTTCTCTGCCAGGAGTCTTATTAGAGGGAGTGGGCGACGCGAGCCATAAGTGGTGTACAGCCGAGAGGCTCCCACAACCTTATAACCCACGTCGCACAGTTCGTCAGCGACGACCTGCGGATCCGCCTGTATGTCCAGGCCCCGAAGGACGAGGGCTACAGGCTTGGTTCGGTTCATAGTGTAAGTGTGGAACTGGAACGATTCACGTTCCAGCCACTGGACCACTCCGAAGTGCTCCGATGCGCTGCGGCAGGTAACGCGCACAGTCTCGCTCGCAAGGAGCTTGACAGATGCGTTATCTGCCAGCGCAACGGTCTTACGGAGTCGGCGAACGAAGCCGATCACGTCCCTGACGTTCGTAACGAACACCGGCGGGACCCTTCCTTCGGAGGTGCGACTAGGCGCAACCTCAGTGGAGGCTTGGAGTGCCGCCGAGTCCGTGGCCGAACTCAAGAAGGTCAGGGAAGGAGACTTTCGCGGCTTGCCACCGCGCCCTACTGCCACCCAGTCGGTGGAAGCCGAGGTCTCCATATCTGGGGAGTCAGACTCCGGCAGAGGATTTGGGCTGCTTGGCCTACTAGCGGCCGTGCAGCCGGAAGGTCCGGCCTTAGCGGGCTTGGTCGGCCCTAATAAGGACCGATTTTGCTCACGTACTTGCGCGGGTTCAGCAGGGCTTCCCGCGCAAGTCGTAGGGTTCCCGGCTGGCCCAAGTGGCCGGCCGGGGGGCTCGATGCTGCCGCGCAGTGCTTTAGGGACACTATCAGCGGGGCTACTGCCGACTAACTCGGCTCTTTGTCCAGCGGGTACCCGGGGGCCGAACTGTGACACCGTCACAGTGGCGGCACAATGCGCATCTCTATTGGTGAGTCCTACTCTCGGACTCCCCGGGTTTCGCTGGACAGCGCTACCTAACACACTTACCGGCACTGCGCGGCAGGTCCCAGTTGTGTGCTGCTTGGCTTCGTCTTGCTGGCAAGGCGGTTGGTCGATATCCATTTCCATCGCTGCAGCTCTCTGATGTTGGCGCTGGCGATGAGGCGATTCTTGGTCCGGCGGTTTCTTCTTTACTGCCGCCGCAGTAGCTTGAGCGGATGGCCTCTTCATTGCAGTAGTGTAGAGGACGAGGCGTTCCTCTTCTGCGTTGTTCGAATGCTGTGTTGATGTGTGTCCACTTCGAGATCTAGCAGTCGAATGTCACAGACTAAAGCTGTCCTGTTTACCAATCAATCTTTTTGAAACTTTCACAAAGTGTTATATATAATTAGTGCTCTGTGTTACAATCGTGCGGGCCGTGGTGAACTCGAGTTTCTGGTGTTAGTGGTGTTTTGGTGTTCTCCGCTGTTGACTGTTGCCTGGTAAGTGTTGTAGCTTTTAAGTTGTATACCTCACTACCCAGCTAGCGATCCCTAAAGTCTCACCAGCCTAGGCGTAGGTTAACCTCGCCGATGGCCGCATCCAACATTCCCGTCGGTCCTTCTCAGGGCCACGAAATCCCACCTGGCGCTTTGGCGCAACCTTTGCCGACAGAACCCGAGACAGTGTCGGCTGGGTCGAGTGCCATGGACACTGAGGAGTGGCAGACTGTGAGTAGCCGGAAACGGCGAAACAGTGGCGACTCCGCGGGGTCCGGGCGGTCTTCCCAGCTGGGTCCTGCCACGGATAGACCCGCTACGGTCACCTCACTACCTACCCCGCCACGGCGGTTGCCGCCTCTGATCTTTGACCGGCCTGTTGACTGGGATAACGTCATGCGGCGACTTCACCGGGCCGCTCCTGCGAATACCCTGACTGCAGTTTGTCAGGGTGGCCGCTCCGTCAGAATCGAAACCACGACCATCGACAGTTTCCGGCTCGCCCAGAAACTGCTGACTGATCGTGGTATCCCTTATTACACCTACGCCCTGCCGGAGGAGAGGGAACTCAAGGTCGAGATCATCGGCATCCCCGCCGATGTTCCCGTGCCTACAATTTCTCACGCCCTTGAACTTTTGGGCTTTACTGTCAGCTCAGTGACTCCTCTCTTCTCCCCCGGCAGACGCATTCCCAGAAATGCCTTCCTTGCGAAAATCCTCAAGGTAGGGAATTTCCAAGCAATATATCAGGTAGACTCTCTCTTTTACCTCCGGGTAAAAGTTTCAGCTTTCGAGTCCCGACCCGGCCCCAAGCAGTGCTACAACTGCCAGCGGTACGGGCACAGCAGTATCTATTGTCACTACCCGACACGCTGCATTCGTTGTGGTGAAGGTCATCACAAGGGCGATTGTCCTCGTGAAAGTACCGCCACTGCCACGTGCGCAAACTGTCGTGAACCACACCCGGCAAGCTCTCGCCAGTGTAAACACTATCATGACGCTCTAAAGCGCATCACCAAGGCCCAAAAGCCTATCCCACCTGCCCCCAAGAAACCCTCAGCCCCTGCATCTGCTTTTCCGGCATGTTCTAAAAACTACATATTTTCAGTACGGTGGTGAGTTCTTCGAAATGATTGATGGTGTGGCCATGGGGAGTCCACTCAGTCCTGTGGTGGCAAACTTTTATATGGAAAGGTTCGAACAGCGGGCAATTACATCTTTTCCGTTGAAGCCGAGGTGCTGGTTCCGGTATGTTGATGACACATTTGTTATCTGGAGCCATGGGGAGGATGAACTCGGCAGGTTCCTGGCACATCTCAATCAGGTTCACCCACGGATACAGTTTACCGTTGAGAGGGAGACTGACAATCAGCTGGCTTTTCTGGACGTGTTGGTCCTTAGAAGGACCGATGGCAGCCTCGGACATAAAGTTTATAGAAAACCGACGCACACTAACCGCTATCTCCATAAACAGTCGAACCACCATCCCAGCCAGAAGAGGGCGGTGTTGAAGACCTTGGTGGACCGGGCTAGGAGGATATGCGAGCCCCGGTACCTCGATGACGAGCTGCGCCACCTCGAACTAGCGCTGCAGGCCAATGGATATTCCGTCGGGGAGGTGAGACGTGCGGTCCGGCCGAGAATAACAGCCAGGCCGGAAGTGGATTCACGGGAGACCGTCGGTTTCGCGGCGTTGCACACGTCATTCATGGGGTGACGGACCGCATTGGTAGGTTGCTCAGTCGGCACGGTGTGAGGCCAATATTCAAGCCGACAAGGAAGATACACCAGTTCTTGCGGCCGACGAAGGACGTCCGAGACCCGCTGTCATCGTGCGGTGTGTACGGAGTTCCCTGCTCATGCGGCCAGGTGTACATTGGTACCAAGAAGCGCAGCGTCCGCACACGCGTGGGTGAACATAGCCGTTACTGTAGACTGGGACAGCCGGAGAAGTCTGCCGTGGCCGAACACGCGCTCGCCAATGCCGACCATCGGATCCGTTTCGATGAGACGAAACTCTTGTCGGCGGTGAGTGATTACTTCCCTCGTCTTCATATAGAGTCCGTCTTGATTCAGAAGCATGCTGCGATCGCTATGAATCGGCGGGGCGAAAGCATCGCATTAAGTGCTTTATGGCATGGCGCGATGCGAGCCTCTCACACACCTTCTTGTTTCTGATTGGCCGGTGATGCTGTACTTACCTGTGCGGGGGTTGCAATTAGTAAACAATTAGCACAGGTAGCATCGCGGGACATCAGCCAGTGGTCCAGTTGTCCAGTGGTGTACGGAGCAGCAGCTAGTCGTGCTCCGGTGGTCGCAGTGTCCGGTAGCATGTAGCATGTAGCATCATAGTAGCGGGGCGTCTTTGCACCCGGTGCATGACTGCAGCATCTGGGTCGAGCCCAATGGCTGCCTGTGGATACACTTAGTCCTGGTTCATTCGACTGGTGCCTAAAAACAGGAATGGACAACCGCCAACCAGTTAACTGAGAAGGCGGGGGAGAAAGGTTTTCAATTTTTATTTATTTTAAAAAAATTTCAGCAATCAGTGGGCACTGCCGCAAGGACGGGTTCAGGTGACAGATGTCGCCCGTTCCCAGTCCCGCGTGCAGACGCCGTGAGGCGTCGGTCGCTCCCCGCGAGGCAGAGAGCCTCCGTGCCAGTGATAGCGCGTAGCAGCGGCATTCAGCGCGGTCGGCATACTAGGAAGGGAGGAAGGAAACAGCTTTGCAGGTAAATTCTGGGGCATGGGCAGATAGTGAATATTCAAACTGAGGTTTAAGCAGGTTACTTAAACTTATGACGGGTCATCGAGAATCGCCCGAGGGCGTTTGACCCGGACAGGGGGAGGTGGTTGCGTGGTGCTGATGGTCCTGAGGTAAGGGAAGGAAGAGGTCTCAGCTGCGGCAAAGAGAGTCGCAGCTAATGACCAGACAAAGGCTGAGAGAGTAGGAACTCGTAGACCTCCTCGAATAACACTGTTTCTAACAAACCAAGGAGATCCCGACAAGGAACGGAGGGTTCTGGATTGGAAACTTTCCAGCCTACGCCTGTTGGTGGCGGAGACAAGTGACCACCATACAGGTGCCGCATAGGTCAATACAGACCGGACAAACAACAGATAGAGGGTAACTTTCGTGCGCAGCGCCAGGGGGCTGCGGCACGCGAGGTATGGGTAAAGTTTGGCTCGGACGCCGCGAGCCTTGGCAAGGGTGTCCGTCACGTGGGCGTTGAAGCAAAGGCGACGATCTAGCCGAACGCCTAGATACTTCACCGACTCTTTGTAGGCGATAGGCCTCCCTTCCAGGGAGAGGGGCTGGCATCGGGAGATGGACTTACGAGTGAAACAGATCGCCTCGGATTTCTCCGTATTGATCGTCACCCGCCATTTCCGTAGCCAGTCCGGAAGCTGGTCCAACTGACGCTGCAACTGTGTACTCGTAAAACGCGGGGACACAGAGCTGTAATGATACATTGCATCGTCAGCGAACAAAGACAACGTGACTCCGGGCAAGAGAGGCAGGTCGTTCGTGTACACAAGGTACAGAACGGGGCCGAGGACAGATCCCTGAGGTACGCCGGCGGCGACAGGACGAACTGCAGAGCAGGTTCCGTCGACGCTCACCCTGAAGGTTCGGTCGCTGAGATACGACCGGAGGAAAAACACTATGGACGATGGTAAGGGGGAGTTGGCTAGTTTGAAGAGAAGACCTTCGTGCCAGACTTTGTCGAAGGCCTTGCTCACGTCCAGCAGTGCGGCGGCCGTAGCCGCTCGCCCGTTGGTGGCGTCAGAGAGTTGCGTTACCACGCGGACTAGTTGAAGCGTGGTCGAGTGCTCTCTGCGAAACCCGAACTGTTCGTTGCGGATAAAATTATCCAACAACGGCGAGATGCGGGCCAGCAGGAGCCGCTCGAACACCTTCGAGATAACTGGCAAGAGAGATATTGGCCGATAGCTTCCAGGAAGCATGCGCGGCTTGCGGGGTTTAGGAACCATTACGATGTTGGCATTTTTCCACAGGCGGGGAAAGTACTGTAGCCGGAGACAAGAGTTGAACAGCTCAAGAACGAGGTCAACGGCTGAGGCCGGGAGATATTGTAATGCAGCGGCCCCGATCCGGTCAGGACCGTGGGCGCGACGGCGGTTTAGTCGACAGACAGACGAAACGAGTTCGTCCCTGTCGAACGGGAGGTCTGGGCCAGCGGGAGGGCGAGAAAAATAACCAGATAGGAAGTCCCGGACTTCTGCCGAGTGGGCAGGGTCTAAATTGCGACTACATGCAGTCGGCGAAGACCTCAGCCTTGCCTTCTGATGAGGACACAATCCCGTTCGGGGTTTCCAACGGGTTGCGAGTTCTCTTCTCGCGGGTCAGTCTACTCACCGCTCTCCAGACGGAGGCGTGGTCGACTTCAAGAGACTCAAGGTATGAGTCCCATCGATCAGAGTTTACGTCCCGCAGTAGCTGCTGAACGTAAGGGACTGTTGTTGAAATCGTCGCTTAACGACTGGGTCACGGGTTCTTTGCCATCTGCGGCGGAGCTGGCGGCGTAGCCAGATGGCGTGGAGTACTTCCGCAGGTAAGGCCGATTTACGATGATTCACCTCGAGTGCGTAGGTGTGTCGATCCATGACACCTTGGACCAGTTCCTGAAGATTTGTGGCGCGGAGATCCAGATCGTCACGAGTGACGATTGGGTCCGCCGGGAGAGATGGTAACCTTCGAGAGAGCTCGTCATGGTAGGATCGCCAGTTGACTCTCCTAACAATCTGAGCGGGAAGTCGGGGTGACGCCGACAGCTCTCGAACAGTTATGACAAGGGGATTGTGATCGGACGAAAGGTCCGTCACAGACGAGACCTCGATGTTGCGGGCAACGTTCTTGACAACTACTATGTCAAGAACGTCCGGCCGATGGCCGTGAAAGGGGAAGTAGGTAGGGTCTTCAGGGCCGATGGCATTAAGTGCCGGGTCGCCAGAGACGAACCGGAACAGAGAATTTCCATAGGCGTTGACAACGCGGCTGTTCCATGAAGGGTGTTTGGCGTTTAAGTCGCCGGCTACAATGGTTGAGAGGGGGTGGTCGAGGAGGGCGTCCCACTCCTCGGGCGGTAGCGGAGTTCGTCGGCCAGGCCGGAGGTACGCAGAAATAACGCGCAACTCCGATCCGCCGGCCTCCACCGCCACCGCGCAGCCTTCAATAATAGATGTATCTAGAGGAGGCAAATGCCTGTGGAATATCCGCCTGTGGACTAAAACAGCTGTGCCCCCCGAGGGGGGACAGCGAGGCCGTAGGGGACGATCCTGACGATAACAGGCATAGGCAGGAAGGGAAAACGAGTGGTAATGAGCCAGATGAGTCTCGGAAAGAAGTATGATATCAACATCATACTCCGTCACGAAAGTCATCAGTTCAGATCGTCTGGGGAGTAGCCCGAAGGCGTTCCACGCAACGATCCTCAGGCTATTAGCCATTTAGGGGAAGTAGAGGAAAGAGGGCAGCTAATGATTGGAACACCAGGGCAAGCACTGTGGTAGTGTCGCGAGCAGTCCTGATAGACGCAACAAGATTATCTGCCCAGGCAGTCAGGGGATCCGGCGAAGCCCGAGAAGATTCCCGGGATTCAGGAGGACAAGCCTGACTGGCCTCGACAGGGGTAGTAGATGCGCAGTGTCCGGGTGATACCCGATGACTGCATGTTGCCTTGCTGTTACCTTGGCTAGCGATCTCGCGCTTTCAAAGGAATGGAACCTCCATCAATTTTATTATGGAGGGACAGGATGTTACGATTTTGCTTGGACCCTGGGACCTCGAAGAGACCCGTGACGGCAGAATGGGGGAGACCTCGAAGACTTTCGCATGAGAAGCAGGAATTACCCCTCCACAACGGGTAGGGCGCCCCTAGCTGCTCAGGAAAAGTCGCCGTGGGCTGCCAGGCGGCAATGTCGGCGCACGGGAGAGAGCGTAGGAGGAGGCAGCGTCTACCAGAGGTGGCACTAGGCACACCTAGGGCGAGCGCAGACCCCCCTCTAGTCCGTCGCCAAGCGCCAGCACGGACAAGAGAAAGAAGGAAGGAGGAGGAGCGTGAAAATACTCAAGGTCGGGGGGATTGGGCAGATGTTCCGTAACTGCTTATGGGGGGTCGTCGAGCAATGCTCGGAGGCGTTTGTGTCGTCTAGGTGGTGGGCCGACATCTGTGCTTAGTCGGCGGATGTGGGGATGGGTCGAGACATAGGCTCGGGAGAATAGTTTGAGGGCTAGGGACCGAACGAATTCGGTAAGTGAAGGAACCTTCAACCCTCGCCTGATGGCATCATTTCTGACAAACCAGGGAGAGTTGGAGATGTAGCGGAGGGTTCGGGATTGGAAAGCTTCCAAAACGGGCGACAACGGATGGGCTGAGTAGTACCCAGAAGGCGGGGGCTGCGTAAGTTAGGATTGCCCTAAGAAAGAGCAAGTATATGGTGAGTTTAGTGCGCACAGGCACTGAATCCCGATGAGAGAGAAAGGGAAATAGTTTGGCTCTGACGCCTCTGGCGCGCTGGAGACTCAGAGAGACATGAGGTGCAAAGCTTAGGCGTCGGTCAAGAGTGACGCCCAAGTACTTTACAGTCCGTTTCCATTCGATTGGGCTCCCGGCAAGAGAGAGGGACTGGCAGTGGGAAGTTAATTTATGAGAAAAGGCGATCGCCTCGGATTTCTCCGCATTGACCGCCATCCTCCACTTCCTTAGCCAGTCCGGAAGTATGGCGAGCTGACGCTGCACCAGGCCAGCTGCGAAATCAAGACTCGCTGAGCTGGCGTGGTACATTGCGTCATCCGCATAGAGCGAGAGAGTGACTCCAGGCTGAACAGGCAGGTCGTTCGTGTACACGAGGTACAGAACGGGGCCAAGGACAGATCCTTAAGGTACGCCTGCGGCGACTGGTCGGACGGATGAGTACGACCCATCGACGCATACCCTAAAGATGCGATCGCACAAGTACGATCGGAGAAAATGAACGAATGAGGCAGGGAGGGGGGAGTGGGCCAGTTTGTAGAGAAGGCCTTCGTGCCAGACTCGATCGAAGGCCTTACTCACGTCGAGCAATACAGCGACGGAGGACAGATGCTTGTTGTAGGCGTCCGTCAAATGGGTAACAACCCGGACGAGTTGAAGGGTCGTCCAGTGCTCTCTGCGAAAGCCGAACTGCTCCTGCTGAATGAAACCATCCAGCAGAGGCGCGTAACGACCGTGCAGGAGTCGCTCGAGTACCTTCGATATGATTGGCAACAGTGAGATGGGTCGATGGTTTGAGGGGTCAATACGCAGCTTGCGAGGCTAGGGGATCATGATGATTTTCGCACGCTTCCACAGGCTGGGGAAGTACTGAAGCCGGAGACATCCATTGAACAGCTCGTGGACCAAGTTGATGAGGCTAGGGGGAGCGTGTTGTAGCGCCGTCGCTCCGATACGATCATCGCCGGGCGCCCTCTTAGGGCGAAGTCGACCAATAGCCGAGACAACATCGGCCCGGTCGAACGGGTCAGGGATGTCAGCTGGAGGGCGGGAAAAATATCCAGATAGGAAGTCTGCGACCTCCGCCGAGTGGACGGGGTCGCAGACGCCTCCGTGGACGGTGAATTGCTCCTCCATGGTTGCGGCAAAGACTTCAGCTTTGCCGGCCGCGGAGTACACAATGCCGTCCGGTGATCTGAGGGGATGGCGGGTCCTTTTGTCGCCATTAAGTCGACTCGCAGCCTGCCAGACAGACTCGGGCCGGACTTCAAGGGACTCGAGATACGAGTCCCAACGATGTGCAGTGGCATCAAGCAGAAGCTGCTTGACAAGGTCAGATTGGGCGTTTAACCTGCGTTTGATAGCAGGATCCCGGGTTTGTTGCCATCTCCGGCGGAGTTGGCGCCGAGTTTGGATGGCGAGGAGCACCTCTTCAGGTAGTTGAGACCGGCGATTTGTCTCTGGGACAAGATAGGTGTGTGTGTGTCCATAGCGGACGTAACGACTTCTTGAAGGTAGTCGGCCATACGGTCCGCATCAGCCGTAGAGGCGATGGGGGCGGGGGGTCAGATGGCACTGTTCGTAGGAGTTCGTCATGATAGGAGCGCCAGTTGACTCTCCGTGGACGAGAGGGGGGTTGGAGAGGTGTGGCCAACAGGGGACGAACAGTGATAAGTACCGGGTCGTGGTCGGACGAGAGGTCCGATACAGCACTTACAGTGATAGGAGTGGCCAGGTCCTTGACAATGACAATGTCAAGGACATCCTAGTGGGCACGTGGGTCGGTGAGTCAGGACCAATAACTGAGACCTGCAGATGACGCTGAACGTAGCTGTAGAGCGAGCGGCCACGCGGGTTCGTGACACGGCTGTTCCAAGAGGGATGCTTGGAGTTGAAGTCTCCGGCAGCTATAGCAGGTAGTTCATAATCGAGGAGGGCGTTCCACTCCTCAGGCGGCGGAGGCCCCCCGGGCCCGGGAGGGAGGTACGCCGAAATTAGGCGAACCTCCCGATCCCCGATCCAGAGGGCCACCGCCGTCGTCTCCAAATACCTAGTATCTGGAGGGGGTAAGAGACGATGGGCAATCCGCCTGTGGACGAGAATGGCAGTACCCCCGCTGGGACGAGCGGGGGATTGTAGCCGGGGCCTATCCGTGCGATATGTAGTGTACGCCGGAAGCTGAAAGGAAGCAGCAGTGGTAAGGAAAGTTTCGGAGAGTAGGATGACATCTAGGTCGTGTTCAGTGCCAAAGTTAGCCAATTCGGCTCGGCGAGACGGAACGCCACACGCGTTCCATGCCACCAGCCGAAGAGGCCTAGACATTGAGAGGCAGGAGAGTCATGAGTGAGGTAAGAATGGTGACTAGCAGAGACTGGACGTCCTTGGCAGCCAAGATTTGAGGGATAAGGGTCTCAACACAGACACGCAAACGATCGGCAAAGGTCGGGTCCGAGGACCCTTCCTCCGTCGATGGCGCCTGCGGCGTGAGCGGGGGCACTCGATACATGATGCCATTATCGGGCCGAGGTGTAGTTGTAGGCTGCCGAGGCTCTTTAGGAGCTGGGGCAGATGCTGACCTAGTTGCAGCGGGTTTGTGCTGCGTGAGGATGGTGGTCGATGACTTTTTCTTCTTTGGCGCGGGTTGCTTTCGCGACGAGGCCAAAGGAGGGAAAGATGCATCGGAGGCGGCGGCTGCCGCGTAACTGAGCGAAACTTCCTCCCCGTAGAGGCGTCTTAAATTATTCCTTAGGCTTTCACGGCCGGTGTCATTTGAATTATGCAAGATATCCGGGCTGTTTGGCCGTGGTCCCTGGTTTAAAACAAAACCAAACGTTTCGGCAGCTCCACTGGCTGCCATCATCAGTGGTATAAAATTTCTGCACTTTGGGTGTCTACGTGCAGGCCCACAGTACTGTCGTATAGACTAAAGCTGTCCTGCCATGCTACCTGTACATATAAATTCAACAAAGTCCCACGTACAGGTAAATGGATATAAATGACACATTTGTTATCTGGAGCCATGGGGAGGATGAACTCGGCAGGTTCCTGGCACATCTCAATCAGGTTCACCCACGGATACAGTTTACCGTTGAGAGGGAGACTGACAATCAGCTGGCTTTTCTGGACGTGTTGGTCCTTAGAAGGACCGATGGCAGCCTCGGACATAAAGTTTATAGAAAACCGACGCACACTAACCGCTATCTCCATAAACAGTCGAACCACCATCCCAGCCAGAAGAGGGCGGTGTTGAAGACCTTGGTGGACCGGGCTAGGAGGATATGCAAGCCCCGGTACCTCGATGACGAGCTGCGCCACCTCGAACTAGCGCTGCAGGCCAATGGATATTCCGTCGGGGAGGTGAGACGTGCGGTCCGGCCGAGAATAACAGCCAGGCCGGACGTGGATTCACGGGAGACCGTCGGTTTCGCGGCGTTGCCCTACATTCATGGGGTGACGGACCGCATTGGTAGGCTGCTTAGTCGGCACGGTGTGAGGCCAATATTCAAGCCGACAAGGAAAATACACCAGTTCTTGCGGCCGACGAAGGACGTCCGAGTCCCGCTGTCATCGTTCGGTGTGTACGGAGTTCCCTGCTCATGCGGCCAGGTGTACATTGGTACCAAGAAGCGCAGCGTCCGCACACGCGTGGGTTAACATAGCCGTTACTGTAGACTGGAACAGCCGGAGAAGTCTGCCGTGGCCGAACACGCGCTCGCCAATGCCGACCATCGGATCCGGTTCGATCAGACGAAACTCTTGTCGGCGGTGAGTGATTACTTCCCTCGTCTTCATATGGAGTCCGTCTTGATTCAGAAGCATGCTGCGATCGCTATGAATCGGCGGCCAAGCCAAGATGTGCAGGGCACAGCACTGTGCGTGCCCCAGTGACGGCAGCGTCCGGGCAAGCCCGATGACTTCCTGACGCTATTCGAGTGCTTGGTGCGAGACTTGTCGCTGAAACGTAGCATGTAGCATGTAGCATTGTAGTAGCGGGGCGTCTTTGCACCCGGTGCATGACTGCAGCATCTGAGTCGAGCTCAATGGCTGCCTGTAGATATTACATAGTTCTGGTTCTTCGACTGGTGCCTAATATCAGGAATGGACAACCGCCAACCAGTTAACTGAGAGGGCGGGGGAGAAAGGTTTTTAATTTTTATTTATTTTAATATTTTTGCAATCAGTGGGCACTGCCGTATGAACGGGTTCAGATGACAGATGTCACCCGTTCCCAGTCCCGCGTGCAGACGCCGTGAGGCGTCGGTCGCTCCCCGCGAGGCAGAGAGCCTCCGTGCCAGTGATAGCGCGTAGCAGCGGCATTCAGCGCGGTCGGCATACTAGGAAGGGAGGAAGGAAACAGCTTTGCAGGTAAATTCTGGGGCATGGGCAGATAGTGAATATTCAAACTGAGGTTTAAGCAGGTTACTTAAACTTATGACGGGTCATCGAGAATCGCCCGAGGGCGTTTGACCCGGACAGGGGGAGGTGGTTGCGTGGTGCTGATGGTCCTGAGGTAAGGGAAGGAAGAGGTCTCAGCTGCGGCAAAGAGAGTCGCAGCTAATGACCAGACAAAGGCTGAGAGAGCAGGAACTCGTAGACCTCCTCGAATTACACTGTTTCGAACAAACCAAGGAGATCCCGACAAGGAACGGAGGGTTCTGGATTGGAAACTTTCCAGCCTACGCCTGTTGGTGGCGGAGACAAGTGACCACCAAACAGGTGCCGCATAGGTCAGTACAGACCGGAGAAACAACAGATAGAGGGTAACTTTCGTGCGCAGCGCCAGGGGGCTGCGACACGCGAGGTATGGGTAAAGTTTGGCTCGGACGCCGCGAGCCTTGGCAAGGGTGTCCGTCACGTGGGCGTTGAAGCAAAAGCGACGATCTAGCCGAACGCCTAGATACTTCACCGACTCTTTGTAGGCGATAGGCCTCCCTTCCAGGGAGAGGGGCTGGCATCGGGAGATGGAATTACGAGTGAAACAGATCGCCTCGGATTTCTCCGTATTGATTGTCACCCGCCATTTCCGTAGCCAGTCCGGAAGCTGGTCCAACTGACGCTGCAACTGTGTACTCGCAAAACGCGGGGACACAGAGCTGTAATGATACATTGCATCGTCAGCGAACAAAGACAACGTGACTCCGGGCAAGACAGGCAGGTCGTTCGTGTACACGAGGTACAGAACGGGGCCGAGGACAGATCCCTGAGGTACGCCGGGGGCGACAGGACGAACTGCAGAGCAGGTTCCGTCGACGCTCACCCTGAAGGTTCGGTCGCTGAGATACGACCGGAGGAAAAACACTATGGACGATGGTAAGGGGGAGTTAGCGAGTTTGAAGAGAAGACCTTCGTGCCAGACTTTGTCGAAGGCCTTGCTCACGTCCAGCAGTGCGGCGGCCGTAGCCGCTCGCTTGTTGGTGGCGTCAGAGATTTGCATTACCACGCGGACTAGTTGAAGCGTGGTCGAGTGCTCTCTGCGAAACCCGAACTGTTCGTTGCGGATAAAATTATCCAACAGCGGCGAGATGCGGGCCAGCAGGAGCCGCTCGAACACCTTCGAGATAACTGGCAAGAGAGATATTGGCCGATAGCTTTCAGGAAGCATGCGCGGCTTGCGGGGTTTAGGAATCATAACGATGTTGGCATTTTTCCACAGGCGGGGAAAGTACTGTAGCCGGAGACAAGAGTTGAACAGCTCGAGAACGAGGTCAACGCCTGAGGCCGGGAGATATTGTAATCCAGCGGCCCCGATCCGGTCAGGACCGTGGGCGCGACGGCGGTTTAGTCGACAGACAGACGAAACGAGTTCGTCTCTGTCGAACGGGAGGTCTGGGCCAGCGGGAGGGCGAGAAAAATAACCAGATAGGAAGTCCCGGACTGCTGCCGAGTGGGCAGGGTCCGAAACGCCTCGATGAACGGTAAATTGCGACTCCATGCAGTCGGCGAAGACCTCAGCCTTGCCTTCTGATGAGGACACAACCCCGTTCGGGCTTTCCAGCGGGTTGCGAGTTCTTTTCTCGCGGGTCAGTCTACTCACCGCTCTCCAGACGGAGGCGTGGTCGACTTCAAGAGACTCAATGTATGAGTCCCATCGATCAGAGGTTACGTCCCGCAGTAGCTGCTGAACGTAAAGGGACTGTTGTTGAAATCGTCGCTTAACGACTGGGTCTCGGGTTCTTTGCCATTTGCGGCGGAGCTGGCGGCGTAGCCAGATGGCGTGGAGTACTTCCGCAGGTAAGGCCGATTTACGATGATTCACCTCGAGTGCGTAGGTGTGTCTATCCATGACACCTTGGACCAATTCCTGAAGATTTGTGGCGCGGAGATCCAGATCGTCACGAGTGACGATTGGGTCCGCCGGGAGAGATGGTAACCTTCGAGAGAGCTCGTCATGATAGGATCGCCAGTTGACTCTCCTAACAATCTGAGTGGGAAGTCGGGGTGACGCCGACAGCTCTCGAACAGTTATAACAAGGGGATTGTGATCGGACGAAAGGTCCGACACAGACGAGACCTCGATGTTGCGGGCAACGTTCTTGACAACTACTATGTCAAGAACGTCCGGCCGATGGCCGTGAAAGGGGATGTAGGTAGCGTCTTCAGGGCCGATGACATTAAGTGCCGGGTCGCCAGAGACGAACCGGAACAGAGAATTTCCATAGGCGTTGACAACGCGGCTGTTCCATGAAGGGTGTTTGGCGTTTAAGTCGCCGGCTACAATGGTTGAGAGGGGGTGGTCGAGGAGGGCGTCCCACTCCTCGGGAGGTGGCGGAGTTCGCCGGCCAGGCCGGAGGTACGCAGAAACAACGCGCAGCTCCGATCCGCCGGCGTCCACCGTCACCGCGCAGCCTTCAATAATAGATGTATCTAGAGGAGGCAAAAGCCTGTGGGATATCCGCCTGTGGACTAAAACAGCTTTGCCCCCCGAGGGGGGACAGCGAGGCCGTAGGGGACGATCCTGACGATAACAGGCATAGGCAGGAAGGGAAAACGAGTGGTAATGAGCCAGATGAGTCTCGGAAAGAAGTATGATATCAACATCATACTCCGTCACGAAAGTCATCAGTTCAGATCGTCTGGGGAGTAGCCCGAAGGCGTTCCACGCAACGATCCTCAGGCTATTAGCCATTTAGGGGAAGTAGAGGAAAGAGGACAGCTAATGATTGGAACACCAGGGCAAGCACTGTGGTAGTGTCGCGAGCAGTCCTGATAGACGCAACAAGATTATCTGCCCAGGCAGTCAGGGGATCCGCCGAAGCCCGAGAAGATTCCCGGGGTTCAGGAGGACAAGCCTGGCTGGCCTCGACAGGGGTAGCAGATGGCGCTGGGCTGGTGGACTGAGTAGTAGACCGCTCGCTGGAAGGTTGAGGACGATGACTGGGGGCGGGTCGAGCCCGCGGAGAGGGTACAGGTGGAACCTGTGACGATGTAGTTCGGCCGGCGGAGTTCCGGCGACGACGAGAGCGCTTGGATTTGCCCGATCGGGCTGGTGGCGGGGCTGATTTAGCGGCCATGGCCGCGTAGGAAGGTGCGGGCGCTCCGGTAGGCGCCGGGATTGAGGCCGCTGCAGGCGGCGCCGAAGCGACGACTGCAGGCAAGGCAGCGGCACCGGAAGCAACCGGAGTTGCTGCCGGGGCCTGGGCAGATGAACCAGTGAGAGGCGGGAAAGCCGCTCGCCGGTTAGGGCCAGGACCAGCTACACGGCCTGCCTGCGCGCCAGGGCGCACAGGAGGTCGCTGCGGTTTCATGGCGGCGATAAAGTTAGGGCAGCCTCGGTAATTAGCCGGATGGGCTCCTTTGCAGTTGCAGCATTTAGCTGTGTACCCCGTCGTAGGCTTATCACAGCCACGATGAGGTTTAGCACAACGCACGCAACGCGGGGGCTGATGACAGAAAAGACTGCTGTGGCCGAACCTCTGGCAGTTGAAACACTGCGAGGGGCCGGGCCGCGGGTCAAATGTTCGGACTTGCACCCGTAGGTGCAGAAGGTTCTGGAGACTATAAATCTCCTCGAAAGGGCCTACTTTTAGAAGTTTGACCAGAAAGCTGTTAACAGGTCGGCGGTCATCACCTTTGCCAACATGCAGGACGCTTACCGCGGTCGGCGCATAGCCGAGCGCAACAAGTTCCTGCCTGATGGCATCAGGTTCGGTAAAGGAAGGAATTCCCGACAGAACGACCTTGATTTCTCGCTCTGACGGGAGGGCAAAAGTGTGAAATGAAATCTTACGCTCTGTCAGGAATGACTGAACAGAGCGGAAGTCTGGGATCGTAGCGGTCGCCAGCTTTAGCGAGGCGCCTTGGCACCTCGCCTCGACCTTGACCGAAGGGAGAGCTCGGGATATGGATCGTAAAAGATCAGAATAATTCCTATTATCAGGAATTACAATAGGTGGAATTCGTGGGGAAGACACAGTTTGGGTAGTAGCTGGATACTCACGTTGTACGCGTTGAGTGCCGCTGTTACCATGATTAGACGGCAGATCTGCAGCTGAGGCGGGCGGCGGAGTTTGGGCCAGTTTTCGCTTGCGTTTGGCAGACTTGCCCTCCACAAGCGAGAACTGTCCGTCCCCCGACCCAACACTGCACATATCTACCGCACTATTATCACTTTCACTATCACTTTCACTGTCGTGAGGAAGTGGAGTGGAACGGAAGCCGGTTGAGCATGTTTCCATTAAGGAAACAAGCGGCGCCGGCAGAGGATTCGGGGGCGTATTCGACGCCATTTCGGACAAGCCGAAATGAACGTCTACGCTAGGTCTAGGATAGAGGGATCACCAGACACTGAAAACTATCCACAGGCACAATTGAACACGACACAGACCGCACAGCACACGGATACAAAAACTCCCGCACAAGCTAAATAAAAACTGATTTGCACTGTTGATGCGATGAATCCGATGAAGTTGATGATGCTGAAGATAATGGTGATGTTGATAATGTTGGAAAAACAATATTTCCGCAGAAATTAAGAAAATTCTGCAGAGCAGAAACAGACACAGCCTACCCGGGCAAATGCTCTAGGTAGACTCACTGTCGCTGAAACGGATAGGAACCCCCTTTTTTATTTTGGCGGAGGTGAAGGAGACGGGCTGTGATTGGCTGAACCGCTGACGCGATCCACCAAGCGTTGGCCTGAGAGGGAAGTCTACGCGAACGCTTAGCACGGATTGGCGGGATTTCTTCGCCCACAACGGGTCGATACACTTCCGCCAGCCCGGTAAGAGTCCGGTAGACTGCCTTATGGCGATACCGAGGCAGGCGAGAGATTGGAGGGGGAAAGTTGCCGTCTGAAGGTGGCGCTAGGCACACCTAAAGCCGGCACAACGCCCGATCCATCTGTCGGCCTGCAACGGACCGGAGATTTGACTGGTAGGAAGGTGGTCAGATACGATTGGTCGGTGCGTGGACAGATGGTGAGTGGGCAATTTTTTATTTTAAAATTATGGTGGGTCGTCGAGCAGAGCTCGAGGGTGGCGGCGTTTGACTGGTGGTGGTCCATCGTCGTTATCGAGGTGTTGGAGGTGGGGAAAGTCTGAAATGGATGCTCGATGGAAGAGGTTGAACGTGAGAGTTCGCGCAAATCCAGCGAGCGACGGAATCTTCAGCCCTCGCCTGATAGAATCATTTTTTACATACCAGGGAGAGCCGGAGATAAGGCGAAGGGTAATGCATTGGAAGGCTTCCAGGCGTTTAACGACGTCGGGGGCGAGTTGGTTCCAAAATGCAGGCGCTGCGTACATAAGGACGGCTCGTAAAAAGAGCAGATAAATCGAGAGCTTCGTGCGCAATGGCAGTGGCCCTCGAGGCGATAGGAAGGGGTACAGTTTGCTTTGACGCCTCGGGCGTGCTGGAGCACTGTGGACACGTGAGCTCTGAAGCTTAGGCGTCGATCAAGAGTGACGCCCAAGTACGTTGCCAAGCGATTGGACTCCCTTCAAGGGAGAGGGTCTGGCATCGGGATGTGAGCTGACGGGAGAAGGCAATCGCCTCGGATTTCTCCGTATTGATCGCCACCCGCCATTTCCTTAGCCAGGCCGGAAGTAAGCGAGCTGGCGCTGCACCACGTCAGTCGCAAAACGAAGGTTTGCAGAACTGGTGTGGTACATCGCATCGTCCGCATAGAGAGAGAGCGTGACTCCAGGCAAAACTGGCAGGTCGTTCGTGTACACAAGGTACAGAACGGGGCCGAGGACAGATCCTTGAGGAACGCCAGCGGCGACGGGGCGGACAGAAGAGTACGTCCCGTCGACGCAGATCCTAAATTTGCGGTCGCAGAGATACGACCGCATCAGATGTACAAATGAGGCAGGGAGAGGGGAGGTGGCTAGATTATAGAGAAGGCCTTCGTGCCAGACTTTGTCGAAGGCCTTGCTCACGTCCAGAAGGACGGCAACAGTTTGATGATTTCTGTTGATGGCGTCAGTGAGTTGCGTGACAACTCGGACAAGTTGAAGAGTGGTCGAATGCTGCCTGCGGAAGCCGAACTGTTCCTGCCGGATGAAATTATCCAGCAGGGGAGTAATTCGGTGATGCAGGAGGCGCTCGAACACCTTCGATAAGACTGGCAAAAGAGAGATTGGTCGATGATTCTCCGGGAGTGTACGCAGCTTGCGAGCCTTCGGCAACATGATGACTTTGGCTCGTTTCCAAGGGCTGGGATAGTAATGGAGCCGGAGACATCCATTGAACAGCACGTGGATGAGTGAAACGAGACTTGCTGGGGCGTTAAGTAGGACCGCTGCACCAATACGGTCCTCGTCGGGTGCCCGCTTGGGGCGCAGTCGACTAATGGCCGTTTCCACTTCAGCCTCGTCGAACGGGTCGAGTGGGTCTGCGGGAGGGTGGGAAAAATAACCAGGTAGGAAGTCTGCGACCGCTGCCGAGTGGCCGGGGTCACAGACGCCTCTGTGAACAGTAAATTGTTCCTCCATGGTATCGGCAAAGACTTCTGCTTTGTCGGCCGCGGAGTACACAATCCCGTTCTGAGATCGTAGGGGGTAGCGGGTCCTTTTCTCGCCAGTGAGTCGGTTCGCAGCCCGAAAAACGGACTGAGGCGTGACTTCCAGAGACTCAAGATATGAGTCCCATCGATGAGCAGTGGCATCAAGCAGAAGCTGCTTGACAAGGTCTGATTGGGCGTTCAGCCTGCGTTTTACGGCAGGGTCCCGGGTTTGTTGCCATCGCCGGCGAAGCTGGCGCCGTTTGCGGATGGCTAGAATCACCTCTTCAGGTAACTGCGACCGTCTGTTGGGCGCAGGGACGTTATAGGTGTGTTTGTCCATGGCGGACGTGACGATTTCTTGAAGATAGTCGGCCAAGCGGTCTACATTATCCGGGCTGGAGATGTCGACCTGGGGGTCAGATGGTACTGTTCGACCCAGTTCATCGTGGAACGATCGCCAGTTGACTCTCGTTACACGATGGGGAGGCTGGAGAGGTGTGTCCAGCGTGGGCCGAACAGTGAGTATTATCGGGTTGTGATCAGACGAGAGGTCTGACACGGCTTCGATAGCGATAGGATAGGCCACGTCTTTGACAACAGCAATGTCAAGGACGTCTGGTAGTCCCCCTCGATTGGGGATATAGGTCGGTGATCTAGGACCAAGAGCGTTCACATGAGGATGACGTTGAACGTATTGGTACAGAGAGCGGCCGTAAGGGTTTGAGACACGGCTGTTCCACAGGGGATGCTTACTATTAAAGTCTCCGGCTGCGATGGTTGGTAGAGGGTCTTCTAATAGAGCGTCCCATTCATCCTCGTCGGGCGGTGGTCCACCTCGGGGGGGGGAGGTAGACTGAAACCAGTCGAACCTCCCGATCCCCGATGCAGAGAGCAACCGCCGTCGCTTCCAAGCGACGAGTCGCCGGAGGCGGCAGGGGGCGGTGGGCGATGCGCCTGTGAACCAGAATGGCTGTGCCGCCAGATGCGTACAGCCGGTTCTGGCCAGGCCGGTCTGTGCGATACGTCGTATACGCCGGAAGCTGGAACGAGTGAGCGGGAATTAAATGTGTTTCACTAAGGAGTATGACGTCTATGTCATATTCGGTGACGAAGGCGGCCAATTCGGCACGGCGAGATCGAACGCCACATGCGTTCCAAGCCACCAGCCGAAAGGGCCTAGCCATCGAGAGGGATAAGTGAGGTCACGGAGGTAAGGACGATAACTAACAAGGACTGGACATCCTTGGCAGCAAGAATTTGAGGGATCAAGGCGTTGATCCAAGCGCGCACGCGGTCGGCGAAAGTCACGTCCGAGGACGCGGCAGACGCCGGTGCCGCCTGAGGCTTGGGCGCCGGGTGCTTAAACATGCCATTCTGGGCGGGGGCCTTTTGTTTCGGCTGCCTAGGATCTTGGACATCTGGAGTAGATGGTGGCTGAGGTGCAGCGGGCGTGTGCTGCGAGGAAGCGGGGGGCGATGGTTTGTTCTTTTTCTTGGACGGCGCAGCAGGTTTTGGCTGCTGGGCCGCGGGCTGTGCGGCAGGCTGAGAAGCAGCTGCAGCCGCATAGCTGGGCGCCCCGGTAGACGCCGGACGAGCTGGGGCAGGCGCAAGTGCCGGTGCCGCAGCGGGGATAGGTGCCGCCGAGGCGGCAGGCCTTGATGCTTGGGGCCTAGCTGGAGGCGCAGGAACGCACTGCTGCGAAGACTTTGAAAGATTCTTCAAAGCCGCAGCATAGAACCTGCACGACTTTGACGATGCCGGGTGAGGTTCCCCGCAGTTGGCGCAAGTGGCGGCAGCACGAGCGAGAGGACAAGTGTCCTTACGATGGCTATCGCCACAGCGCAAACAGCGGGTAGGGTGGTGGCAAAATGCCGATGAGTGGCCTTACCGCTGGCAGTTATAACACTGCTTCGGTCCGGCTTGGGCTTCGAAGGCTTCCACCCTAACCTTCAGGAAGAACAACATATTAATATCGTAGATGGACTGGTAATCACCTACCTTTCGGATCTTCACCAGGAACGCATTGCGCGCTAGTTTCTTGCCGGGGGAGAAGAGAGGCGTTACACTGTGGACTCTAAAGCCTAAACTGACGAGTTCATTAGAAATGAGCTCAGGCGGGGTATTCGCTGGGATACCGATAACTTGCACCTTTAGTTCCTTCTCCTCCGGCAAGGCAAAGGTGTGGTACGGGATACCCGCGTCCGTGAGGAACTTCTGTGCAATACGGAAGCTCTGCACGGTCGTGGGGTTGAGGCGGATGGAGTTGTCACCTTGGGCCGAAGCAGTCAAGGTGCCAGAGGGAGTGCACCGGTGTATACGCCGCATGAAATTACCCATTCCGAAGGCCGGGCGAAAATCAGAGGCGGGATACGCCGGGGCTGGTCGGGTATTTGCTGGGAGGCCGAGGTGGATTGCCCCGCGGTTGAGCCACGACGCGAAGTCCGACCAGAGTCCGTGGAGGTGGCACTGACACGCCGTTTCCGGCTGACAGACTGCCATGCACCATCGGTGTCCATGGCCGAGTCCGCGTCGTTAGTTTCCCGCGAAGAGGTAGGTGTAGGGTGGTCCTGAGAAGGGCCATCCGGGAGAGGTTGCGCGAGAGCGCTGGCAGGGATTGAGAGGTCCTGAGAAGGACCGACGGAGGCAGGTTGGCCCTTAGAAGGGCCGACGGAAGATTGGGTTCGGGCAGCCATCGGCGAGGCGAAGCCTACGCCTTAGGCGGAACGGACTAGAGGACTACGACCAAGCACTACGGTAAGCAAAATACAAAAGTAGATCACTTACCAACAAGCTCCAGGCAGCAGCGGAACAAACACGAAACACTGAACGGCACAAGAAACACAACACTGCACTGAACACACTGCACTGCACTTTCTTGAGTAGATGGTAAACTTGCACAAAAACTTGTAAATTGCACTAACGCACTGTTTATGTCACGGTAAAACCGGAGACTGGAACGCACTGAATAAGCAGGATTTTCCCATGAAGAGAGCTCAAAAAGAGATGTTGATCCTTCGAATCGCAGGGCTATGGGGCCAAGTGGTCAGAGCTGTTGGGTTGAGCGTCGTGAGACGACCCAATGGTTTCCTAGTACCGAGCCTCCGGTAGGGGCTCCTGCCTAGTGGTCCTGTCCAGACGGAATATTGTTAATTAATTTTTAATGGTCGCTACAACGACATGCTCGTACTAGGTCGACTAGTACAGTATTTGTCGAGGCCGTTTCCAAGATTCACCTGGACGTATTCGGTACCTGCCAAGGCCAGCTATGAGTGGGTTTGTCTGGGTCCTCGCAGCTCGGACGTAAAATTTACGTGCAAGTCGCCTTGCGGTGTCATCCAAGGAGCGGACACCGAGTCCTCTTCTCAGGAGACGAGAAGAAAACCGATAGGGGACTTTGGCCGCTAGCCGAAGCCCTCTATCGAGAACGCTTTGCAACCTTCTTTTATGAACGGTTGCGAGGTAACCCCAGACGGGAAGAGCGTAGGTAATGATCGGCAACAGGTACGCGTTGACAATCAACTTACCCAGCTTGCGGGTCATAGCCTTGTTGGCAAGTAGCGGAAACAGTTGCGCGAGACGAGCGGACGCTTTCTTTCGCATCGTCTCAGCGTGGGTACGCCAGGTGAGCCGACGATCTAGGTGGACACCGAGGTACTTAACTTCCCTCGACCAGGGCAGGTACGTTCTACCGAGTCTCACTCGGCCTCGTGGTTCTTTCCGGCGTTTTGTGAATAGCACCGCGGAGCTCTTGGTTTCGTTGACGGCAACTTTCCAGCTTTCCGTCCACGTCGAATACGCATCGAGTGCGCGCTGAAGTCGTGGGATAGCAAAGTCTGCGTTCCGATCGGCGGTATAGACCGCCGTGTCGTCGGCAAACAAAGCCATCTGGACTCCAGGCTCTCTGGGTGCGTCGTTGACATACACGGAGAACAGGAGAGGCCCTAGCATGCTACCTTGAGGTACCCCGGCTGTGATACGTCTCTCGGAAGAGACGTGGTCGTCTATTCGCACGCAGAAAGTCCTCTCCGTCAGAAAGCTAGCAATCAAGCGAAGGTAGCAATCTGGGAGCTGGATTTCCCGGAGCTTGAACAAGAGCCCGTCGTGCCAGACACTATCAAAGGCCTTTTCCACATCTAGGAAACAGGCGACAGTCTGCTCTTTCCGACACCCGGCGTCCGTGATGTATTCCACCAGTCTCATCAGTTGATGAGTGGTGGAATGCCCCACACGAAAGCCGAACTGTTCGGGGACCAGTACATCGAAATTTCCTAGATGATCTAGTACTCTCCGTTGTACAAGACGTTCGAGGACCTTTGACGTGGCTGACAGTAGACTAATGGGCCGGAGGTTGCCGGGACGGGAAGCGTCCTTTCCCTGCTTCGGGATCACTATAACCGTTGCCTTACGCCATTTCTGGGGAAAATAGGCCAGTTTAAGACACGCGTTGAACAGCGCGACCAAGAAAAGTACTCCTCGCTCCGGGAGTCGAGTAAGAGCGGCGTTCGAGACGCCGTCCGGGCCAGGAGCTTTTCTCGGCACGAGTTCAACGAGCCGATCTGTGACCTCTTCCCTAGTAATGGGTTCGGGCTCCGTAGTGATCGGAAGAGACAGAAAGTCTTCCACTTCGTTCTCGACTTCTTCGTCGAAGTCCCAGTCCATGGGCGGGTTAGGTGCGAACTGCCGCTCAAAACACGCGCCCAAGTACTCGGCCTTCGCCTCCGGGCGAGCCAGGATTTGACCGAAAGGTCCAGCAATGGCCGGGATGCGAGGCCGGCGCCTCTTCCCTACCAACGCCGAAGGTATCCGGTAAGGGCTACTTTCGTCCGATCCGTCCCCTGCCTGGGCCACGGCGAGTTCCCAACAGCGTCTCCGGTAGGCCTGCATTTCACGACGTAAAATGCCGGTCGCCCGGTTGTACGCTGCCTTGTCGGCCGGATCACGGGTCCGCTGCCAGCGTCTCCGGAGGCGATTTCTCTCGCAAGCGAGAGCACTCGTCTCCTCTGGGATCCGCTGCCAGTGGGGCGTGACACCAGGCTTCATCCTGGAAGACGCGTCGATCGCAGATACGACAGCCTCGTCAAACGCGGCAACTGCCTCGTCGACTTGGCGGACGGTTTCGAGTGGTCCCGCGTCTGGCAATCGGCGACTTAACGCCGGGCCATAGCGGTCCCATTCTACCACCTTCCTGACATCTCTGCGTACGACGTGCTGGGTAGCGACGTGTATCAGGATGGGGAGATGATCGGACGATAGTTCCGTTAGCGCGGACACATGGACCGGACAGTCAATTCCTTGAATCACCGCTATGTCCAAGACATCGGGAGCCGCGTTGCGTTGTGAGGGGTAGAACGTAGGTTGGGTAGGCCCAATCACTTGAATCCTGCGAGAATCGGCAAACCTGCGCAAACGTTTCCCGTTTGGGGCAGTCAAGCGACTGTTCCAATCGCGATGTTTGCAGTTCAGGTCGCCGGCCATGATGACCCTCCTGTGTGCATCGAACGCGACCGCTAGATCGGGGTGAAGGAGCTCTTTTTGCGGCGCTTTATACGCCGCGACCATCTGTACGCCGCCTAGAGTGTTTAACAACTCCACAGCGGTGCCTTCGAGGTGAGTCATTGCAGGCAAGACGACTCGGTGATGCTCGAGAGTGAGCCTCACCGCGACGGCAGTACCGCCACCAGCAGTGCCCGGCCTGTCGTTTCGATAGCACACATAGTTGGCCAGTCGGAACCGACTCGCAGGAGTCAAGTGGGTCTCATTGAGAAGGACTACGTCGGGTTTGAGTCGGGCCAGTAATTCTTGGAGTTCCTGGATCTTGTTGGACAACCCGTTGGCGTTCCAGGAAAGAATTGAGAGATCTCGTTTGAGGACCCGACTCATAGAAAACCTACACAAGTGGCGGCTTCCACCAAGAGCATGAATCTCTCGGTTGTATCGGCAGTCTCCAAGCGGGAGCGGATGGACCTGAAGGTCTGGGCAACTTTGCGGAGGTCGAATTCCGCAAGGAAGTCTTTGACGACCTGGTAGTCGTCAGGAACGGTTTTTGAGGCAGAGTGCCCGGAGACTGTTTGCGCGTAAGAGCGCCGAGGCTTGTCAATCGGGGGATTGGTGGAAGCCAGGGGTTTCTTAGGGCCAGGTGTAGCGCCTCTAGCGGAGGTGCTAGGAAGAGGGACAGATGCGATAACGTCGGTCTTCACGCGCTGCGCAGGCTGTCTGGACTGTGCGGCTGGGTTGGCAGGAGCCCGGGATCTAGCGCCACGGGGCTTACGTTGCCGCTTCTTTTTGCCTGCATTAGGGAACCGCGGGGGCGGGAGGTCAGGCGAGGCTGCTTCTAAAGCAGGGGCAGGATTCTCCGGTGCTGGGGAGGGTTGAGAATTCTCAGGCTCCACAACCGAGATGTTTGGCAGTGGCTGGTCTGTCTCACTTTGTTTAGATGCCGCGAGGTTACGGCGCTTTTTCGCCTGAGGCGGGACAGGGGCCTGGGAAGGAGCCTGAGATGGAGATGCCTGAACTACAGGTGTCTGCTTCGGGCCTTTGCTGCGTTTACGTTGCCTGTTGGCAACTGCGGCGAAAGACACGGCAGCCGTAGCAGGAGGCGCAGGGCCTGGCTGCTCGGTTGCAGGTCTGGAACCAGCTTCCGGATGCCTCGGTGGTGGCAGGCGCCCTTTCGGCTTTCGCCGCTCGAGCTCCCGCTGAAACACCGGACATGCCCGGTAGTTGGCGGGGTGACTTCCGCCGCAGTTGATGCACCTTTTAAAAGCTGGAGCATCGCAATGTTTACTGGCGTGAGGCAAAGAACACCTCACGCACGCCGGAGCGTTAGAGCAAGTCTCTGAATGGTGCCCGAAGCGTTGGCACTTGTAGCATTGAGGCAGAGCCCCGGGAGCGCGGCTTCTTTCCACTTTTACGCGGAAACCAAAAAGCCGCGTAAGAGAGAGTAGGCTTGCGCCTGCCTCGCTGTTCTCGACCATGATGCGAACCAGGGGAATTGGACGCCTTGGTCCGGCGGGAGCAAATACCCGATGTACCGCGCGAACCGGATAACCCAGCTCGCGCAGCTCATCGAGGATTTCCTCGAGAGGAGAGTCCACGTCTAAGCCTCTGAGCACGAGGGACAGAGGCTTCACGTGTTTCGGGGTAAAGGTGTGGTGTTGCAGGTTGGCTGATTCGACGAACGCCATGACGCTGCGGTACTCGTCCATTCCGCGGACAGCGATCTTGACAGTGTCGCCCCCAAGGAGCTTCAGGTCAACGCTGGCCGGGGAAAGTCCGGGAGCCACTATGAGTCGCCGGTAAAAACCGGTGACGTTGTTCACGCCGTGAACGAACACGGGCGGGATGCGACGAATGACCGGCGGTGCTTGGGCAGCGCCGGGCACAGTCGGCCCCGAGCCGGATTCGCCATCGGCGGGGACAACTTCCATGGCGGACGCCGAGGAAGAGGTTGAGGAGGACCGGTTCCGCCTCGGTTTCTTAACCGGGCGCCCCCGTGGCCCAACCGCCACGAAAGCGTCGGTCTCGTCACCGGGCAGCGGAACCGTCCGGGGATCGACAGCTTGGTCCGCATCCATAGCCGGAGAACACGGCGAATCGCTCGTGTGGGGTATGGAAGAGGCGAGCGACTGCGTGCTCGTTGACGCGCCCGGAGCGGGCATTTCCGCCAACGAGCGGGAGGTTTGCCGACCAGAGGCAGCCAGGCTGCCTCCGGCGGTAACCAGGGACCTAGGGTCCGGCCCGAGCCGGATCGCAAGCGGGACTGAAATGCTCAGGCTGTCTATGAGCTGGGCAAATGACCGGCTTCGTTAGATACCTCCCCTTACCAAGAGAGGTGTCCACCGGCCTCTTTACCTAGGCGATATCCAAGCTCGCTTACCACTGGTGGGGGCTCGCAAGGATCGTCCTAGGCAGCGCTACCTAAGAGCCTGAGCGTCAGCGGGCTAGATGCGCTGCGCAACCAACAGCTCTGGCAGGCTGGAATTGCTTCCTTTCCCACGGCGGTTGGTGGTCCTGAAAAGGGTCACTTGGCTGGTGGCCCTTAGAAGGTCCGACGAGCGAACTCAGCTGTAGTGCTGGCTACTCAGTTCACCAGCCAGCTGAGTTGCAGTCTTCTTTCTTCAAGGCAAGGTGTTGTCCAACAAGCAGGGCAGCAGATAAAGAACGTCTGTCCTCGGCAGGCCGAAGGCAGCAGGGCAGCAGCTGTTAACAGCGACAATCTTCAATCTTCCGGAGTCGTCCAGAGAGAGCTGGTTCAAGAGAGCAGGTCCTTCCAGTACGAGCAGCTGAAGTGAAGTCGTCTCAACAGTTGCCAACGACACAACAGTTGCTATGGGGCGGGGCGAAAGCATCGCATTAAGTGCTTTATGGCATGGCGCGATGCGAGCCTCTCACACACCTTCTTGTTTCTGATTGGCCGGTGATGCTGTACTTACCTGTGCGGGGGTTGCAATTAGTAAACAATTAGCACAGGTAGCATCGCGGGACATCAGCAGCCTTCCCCACAGTATTTCTTGGAAAACAAGTGAGTACATAATGGCATAGCTTGGTGCGAGCCAATCATATACCATCTCTATTGTGATTGGTTGATGGTGTCATTTTTACCTGTACGTGGGACTTTGTTGAATTTATATGTACAGGTAGCATAGCAGGACAGCTTTAGTCTATACCACAGTACTGTGGGCCTGCACGTAGACACCCAAAGTGCAGAAATTTTATACCACTGATGATGGCAGCCAGTGGAGCTGCCGAAACGTTTGGTTTTGTTTTAAAACAGGGACCACGGCCAAACAGCCCGGATATCTTGCATAATTCAAATGACACCGGCCGTGAAAGCCTAAGGAATTACCTAGAGTAGTATTTATATGATAATTAATGTAAACTAAATGACCAAGAACAGAGAGAATGGGAATCACCATGTAAAGTTTAGATAAAACCAGTTGTAAAATTAAACAGAAACAGAAAAGGTGATACCTGTATAGTAAGGAAGATAGTACATCACTAATATAATATTGTAAGATAATTATTATCACTAATGGAAGGCATAATAATAATAATAATTAAGCACATCTGTCATGTGACACTAGATGCAAGTAATATTACTCAGTTCTCAACACAAGAGAATGAACCAATGTAAAAAACACAAGATTGTAAAACAACGTAATAACTGTAGTGAACAATTCTGAACAAGACAGTAACTTAAAAGACCACTACTTAATTAAAAATGAAGTAAAGTAAGGAGACACCTTATAATACAATATAGAGGTGATTAAATAGACTCAGAACCAGGAAATAACAATGTATTCACAGTAACTAAAGCAAACAGTAGTTGTACTGACACTGTATGTGTAATTGGGACACCACAGAAATTGTCCAGAAACAAATATTCAAATGTAATTAGTCAATATAGTTAATAGAATCATAGGCCTTATGCAACCTTAGCATAGGAGATATATTTTGTTAATAATAATAAGTAGATGATAAGTAAAGAGTGTAAAAGGACATGAAAAGCATAATCTCGAAGAGATGTGATTGTCATTAGTTAGTTTTAATCAAAGAATACATAAATTTATTAAGAAATAGTGCAAAGTGTTAATTTCAAACAATATCTTCTTTAATCATGGACGAAAACATATCATGTGTAAACTCTAAATTAAGAGCCAAATGTTCGCCATACCGTAGTAAGCTTAGATTCACAATCTGAGGTGTTATAAGAAAGTTATATCAATTTAAAGATATTTGATTTATTTTGGAAAAATGTTTAGCGTCAGTTCATACTCTCAAACCCGAAGGCCCACGCTTATTGTAACAATTAAATAATTTAACGAAGGGGGGTATGTGCGCTCAAGTAAAGATCCTTAGCCAATCAGAAGAGAGAATTCGATAAATTTTACAAGGTATGTAAACGAGAACAGCATAAACGTACACCATCTTGGGAGACTTTTGAATAACCATTGAAGCAAGACAGACGGCAGCTCTGCATCGCCAGGAAACAACAGTCTAACCTAACTTTGTGCGTGTAAACAATGAAAACATAACCTCAATTTTGAAAAATCATTATAACGTTATATTCGAAGTTTGGTGAAGACTTATTAGTGCGACATGAATTGCTAAGTGTATAATCCCTAGCAATTACGCGAATTACAGGGAGTAAAGTGATTTTTTTACTATATTTAAGGAAGTTAAGAAATTGACGATAATTTTATCGAACAACATTAATACTATGTGTACATACGAACGAATAAAGGGCAGTCCACCTTATTATTTTCATTAAGTTGTTAATTATAAAGAGAATTCTCAAACTAATTTTATTTAATTCGTAAATGAGAAGTATAAAGATAATGATAGTTTTTTCGATATAAACACTAAAAGTGTCTTTAGTAACATCATATCGATGAAGTCATTAATAGTTAAACCAATGGTAAACTAACAATAGTTTAACCAACAATTTTGATGATTGTCAATTGACAAGATTAATTAACAAAAGATAAATGAAAATATAATTTATGTTTAAATATAAGAAAGAGTCTAACACTATTACAATATTTCGCTACTTTATTATTAAAGGAAGTTCATACTAAGCGAAATACAATTCTAATAATTAACCGATTACCTGATCGAAGTAATCCAATATAACTGTTCAGATGATTCTTCCTGGAACACTGAACTGATTTATTACTTTATTGTGTTTATATTTCATGTATTATCAAAGAACATTAATCCATTTAACGTTCATTGTCGATTGACAATACAACAAGTTAACCTATAATGCCGGAACCAGGCATGGCTATAATACCTTCCGTTATACATTAAGATGTAATTGATTTTGTAATCACTCTCCGACTACCCAATAATGGTAGTATAAATTTTCTAGTTGTTTTATTTGTATTCTGCAGTCTAAAAGTACCTACTTTTTAACTAAATAGTTTAACCAAAAAATAAGTTTAATCAGTATGATAATTGTAAATCAGAACTACCAACCCTGAGACAAGATTTTCATAAAACTAAATTCTATTGTAAAGCAAATTAAACGAAGAACAGTTTATTATATTTTTAAAGCAATTTAAAGATTATTATCAGAGAATAAATCATAATTTAATACGACAAAATAGATTCAGACGATTTATTTCAGTAGACTAGGTTATTACAGAACAGGTAGATACCTCTCAATGGATGGCAACACGGACAGCGGCAAATTGAATTTATGGTGAATAAATGTAAAATTAGATTGTCACCTCAACACTGCGCGGTCAGCCAATTTCACTTCAAGTAAGTAATTATTTAATAAAAAATAAATAAAATGTACTTCAGTGAGAGATCGACTTCGTAGATCCGCCTAGTCAACCGAAGAAACGTCATTCCATAAACAAGCTTCGAAGAAATACAATCGAACATTTTAAACATTTTTTTAACAACAACAAAAAGCAATAACCGAATTTAATTAAATAAAAATATTTATAAACAAATATAAATAAAGAAAAAAAGAGATCCGTAATACGTAGTATTACAAATTGACGCTACCAACGTGTGGCTTTTAACCCGCCAGAATCCGTTCTATTACAATATATAGAACAGGTGTTCATCTTACCAATAATAGTGATAATTTTAAACAAGAATTCATCAGGCACATAACAGGCGGATCATTTAGCAGTTAAAGACAATTCAAAATATAAATGCATAATCACAGATCTGGTTGTAGTCACCATTACTGTTCATTGGTATAGTTGATATTAACAAAATTAAATATAGATAAATATGGACTCAGTATGAATGATCCTTAGCGGGTACAGTCAACAATAGATTACTCAAATACTAAATAATGGATCCTTCACAAGTTTAAGCAGGATATAAATTAAAGCAATAAGTCATAGTGAATTACATGAAGATTTAAATGCAACCTTTAAACAATTAATATTTACTGATAAGTTATAATTTTCCATCTTACTCCACATTCTGAATTCATTTTCTAAAACAGTACAAAATTTGTAATGACTCTTCAGCATTGAGCTTCAGTTGGCTATCACAGTTAAATTAATTGAAAGGGTTAATAGATTATATCCTGTACTCTTATTAAATCTCAATTTTGAAAATTATTCAATAGTTACGAAATAAAACACTATACTTCAGAAATTCTTGCTGCAAGGTCTTTACAAGTATTTAGAGTTTCATTTCAGTCAAAAACATATGTGCACTGTTGCTCACTGAGTTAGTAATGGAATGTTCCCACCTGTTTTAATGACTGACTTAACATGGCGAAGAACTCTGGTTACCCTAGTTGAAATGTGTGGTGTGTGTGCGGGTCGGAGGTCTGGAAATACACGTTCTCTACGGGTCAGCGATGCCTGAAGGTCTTGGATGCATGCTGGTTCACTTGTCGGCTTCGGGGAGTGACATGTTGCTAGCTTGCTCTGCCGATGGTGACAGATGGTCAAGTCACCATGTTCGAAACCCCAATCTCCTGTCTAAATCAAGGACCCTGGAACAACATGTGATTCTTGGACGGCAAACGCCCTAAAAAAAAATGATTTTAAAATCCCGGATCACACACACACTTATAGACAAAATGTAAAAATTACAATCATGATAATACCTATGTTAAATTAGTGCCGAAGAAAAATAGTACTTGTTCGAAACCCCAATCCCCTGTCTAAATCAAGGACCCTGGAACAACATGTGATTCTTGGACGGCAAAAGCCCTAAAAAAAAATGATTTTAAAATCCCGGAACACACACACACACTTATAGACAAAATGTGAAAATTACAATCATGATAATACCCATGTTACATTAGTGCCGAAGAAAAATAGTACTAACCTGAAACACCTTTATAATTTACTCGCTCATAGTGTGTAGTACACAATATATATACAGGCACCTCCCCTGGAACCGTCAGATGATCTCTCTGTGAAAGTGGTGAACGAAATGAGGAATAGAACGACATTTCTTCAGTCGAAATCGGCTTGGTAAAAACGCACGTTGTAGATTGTAAACTTTCAGGATCAGCTGACCACAACGGCCGGTTAGATTAATTCGTCAAGCGGCAAAGCACGGCCTGGCTAAATATCGTCGCGCTCAAGGTCACCACAGCAGGCTTACAGTGAAACACTTTCGACGGCGACAGACGACGCGATCAAGGGCGCGTAGACTAGCGGCGGCACTTCAAATTCAAAATATTTGCCAGAAACAATCCTCTACTACATTATATTATGCCGTGATTCGGCTAGTCAAGGCACAATTGAAGTCAACGTTGAGAAGCACATACTAAAGCGAGAGCAGTCAAAAATTTAGTTCTATATTCCGACGGAAATGTATGAGCATGCTTTCATTTTCTCACATGTTTGATTAACTTTATTATTTATCTTGTAATAATCGCTCCTGAGACCTTAGCCTGTTTTCACATCCAGGAGTAGAATATGCGGCATATAGAGCCGTTTGGACCAGAGCCTCTACCTATTCAAGACCGTCATGCGTGGTGAAGAGCCACACCCTTTTCGAGGTGTTCCTATAACAGAACACGACGGATCTAGACCAGAAAAGGTCAATAAAAAATCTAGCCGGAATGGAGTTAATTGCCTTACACGGTGGTCTCTATCAACAACTCACAATTCCAACTGTAGCCTAGGATCAGATATTACTTATGATAAATATAGAGATATAGAAAATAAAGTGACGAATTTCACAAGAATATGTGGAACGATTTGGAGAACGACAGAAAATAAAAACGTCAAAAAGGAACCCAAATAAAATTTTATAAAACAATGGCAATACCTACACTACTGTATGGTTCTGAAACTTGGGTCATAAAGGAAAAAAGAATGAACAGAAGATACAAACAGCAGAAATGAAATTTCTGAGATTGGTTCAAAGGCGTAATAGACGAGATCATAAAACAAATGAAGAGGTAAGAAGTGATTTACATATTTTTGCAGTTAATGAAAGGATTAAAGAATACAGAAGAAAATAGATTCAACAAATAAATAGAATGGAAGAAAGTAGAAAACCGAAGATGGCAAAAGATTACGATCCTGTAGGCAGAAGAAAAGTTGTTAGACCTAAGAAAATGTAAACTGTGGAACACGAACAGGCCACTAAAGCATAAAACCGTTAGAAGAAGATGATGATGATAATCGTTCGTATTACTAGCAATATATAATAAGTTAAAACCCAGGTGGTTGAAGACGTTTGTTGTTTGTTCATGATTGTTAATAGTTTTTGTCGAGCAGTATTGGTCTAAAAAAACGAAGGCTTTAGTTTTACAGTCAGTGTCACTATGATACTGAAATTGTTTAAGATACAGAAGTTTAACAACACTACTAACGGCGTTTTAGTTCTGCTCCATTCTCCCTTTATTTTGGGACGTACCAGATGCCTTTAAGTCTATAGCGTAGGCTGTCACTGCCGGAGTAAATATTAGTAAAAGAAGTTATGGATGTATTGCTTCCAAAATTGAATAAAGCATTAATAATAAATGCTGTGGTTTTACCTCAGTGAGGGCTACATTCGGCCTACCATCCCTTTGTCGAACATTTTAAAAACTTCCATTACTGAAGAAGGCATAAGGTGGGTGCCGAGACGTCTAGAAAAATGACATCTCAAAGCAATCTACCGCGGCCCAAAATCTAGCCCGGATAGCATAAGCTCTTTTATTAGCCATATGCTTTTATTAAAATATTGGCCTATATAAAAAAAAGAAATATAAAAATACATTTTTCGAAAAATTTTCTGAGGAGTAAACTTCATTGTCCATACGTTACCGCTGCCTTTTAAAGAACACGGACTCGAGTGTGACACTTATTTTGACCAGACATAGTACGCAATGCGATTTTGAATTTTTAGTAAGCGTTTGCTTAGTAACTCAGTCGAAAATGATAAGCGTCAAAACTTAATTTCCACTGTTGCTTTTATCGCAGTCAAACACACACACACACACACACACACACACACTCTCTCTCTCTCTCTCTCTCTCTCTCTCTCTCTCTCTCTCTCTCTCTCTCTTTATCAAAGTACTAACCCAACTTACTAAAGTACTTACCCAACTTAGTACTAACCTAACTCTCTCTATATATACTAAAACAACTTATTTATTAAAGTTAAGTTGCTGATACTTCAAAGTATGAAATCACGTCGGAACCCAAGTGTAACCGACAGTTACACAACAAGACAGTTGATACCCATGAGGATAGCTTTACTTTGTACTCTACGTCGCGTCGTTTACAAGAATGCTCTACATTACAGCTATTATTGTACGGCGTTCAGTATTATGAAGAATAACAAACTCCTGTTGTGATTAAGAGTAAACGTTTTTGTGTAGGGAAAAGTAACTTTCTCAACTGACAACCACCGAAGAGAAAAAACAGAAGAAGGAGGAAAAGAAGACAAGAGGCTAAAGAAGAAGCAGAAGTAGCAAACGAGAATAGAATATATTATTATCAAATTACCGTTTTACTGTTCATTTCTCTTGAAACGTGTTGAGGTAACTTTGAGCTTCGTTATTTTATTACAGTTTTTTATTATTACAATTTTTGGCATTAATAAGGAACCTCATTTTCTAAACTAAGTGATTTCTCTTACTTTGTTTGTTAATTGTTTAGAAAATATATTTATCGTCTGTCGTAGACTTTACGAGTCAAAAAGTTTCAAAAGTCCTGGTAAACATAATAAATTAAAATATTCAAGTACCGTCTGCCTAGTGGCAAAAGCTAAAGAGCATGATAATGTCTTTCGGCCGCCAGCTAAACGCAACATTTGCAGAAAGGAAACAATCAGTCAGTCAGTAACCATAATAATGTTGCGTTTAGCTGGCGGCCGAAAGACATTATCATGCTCTTTAGCTTTTGCCACTAGGCAGACGGTACTTGAATATTTTTTAACTTGGACCATGGGCTGGCTGGAAATAACAGCCCCTACCTTCCTCCAGGAATGGGGCATATTCAAAATTGCAGGTTATGCAAGAAGTGTTCTAGGATTAGTACGCTTGAAATTGCATTGTATAAATGTTTTGAGCGGTTAGATTTTGTAGGCCTAAGTTAACCTAATCTAACTTGACCAAACTGAACCTAATCTGGGCACTTAGATTTTGTAAATTAACTAAACTAAGCTAACTTAACCTAACCTGGACACAGTATTAAATATTGGGCTACAATTATTAGGGCATTTTCATATAAATTTATAGTAACAATTATAGTACTTGGTTCCCAGTGCTTTCCAAAAAACAGTAGATTTGCATTTACGATGACAAATATTTTAATGAATAGATCGTTAGCTGAATCACATACGAAGACAACCATTAACTAGAGACAATAACCCCAATAACCTATCTACAGCTATGCAGTGTTGTTCGCTTGTTAGGTCTTTAATCTGCGACGACGTTAGCATGTTAGCGGTCGCGGTTTTAGTTAACGATTCCCGGCTGGTAAATTGTGCTAACACTTGATTTTAAACTTTCAGGACGCTTTATAAATCTGGTTTAATTGTTTGCAGTGATATTATTTTTAACACATTATATATATTGCGACGTATCAAAACAAACGTTTATTTACAACAATCCCAATGACGTCACGCAAGAATGACGTCATGCAGCGTGATGCGTTACAGTTTACAGCGTTACAGAAATTTTCAAATGATGGCCAGCCAAAAGACATTATCATGTCAAAAAAGAAATAAACAACAGGAAAAGAAAAAACAAAATTGATGTTCAAAAGTAAACGTAAATTAGACGGCAAGAGTTACTAACATTGCCAACAGAAACGACACAACATACTGTAAATACCGACCGTGAAATTAAAATATTCTTTTTCCTCAAGAAACGTAACAGTCTTTCCTCTTTTCTTGGTAAAAAATATCACAAATTATCAGAAAGGGGGAGTATTAGTTTCAAAGTTGTTTCTTCAGTGACGGTAAAGTGTTGTAGCGTCAATACATTTCAAACCTGTTCCCAGTTCCTTTAACTCACGTCATACATTTTACGGTTATCGTTACCGTGTTTACGTATGTAAAATTTACCAACTCGTCGTGTATTATGACGTGTTAAGACTTTGGCAACTCGGTAGAGCGGCCTTTTGAAGTCTGTAAGAAGTGATTAAGCTACAGTAGTGTGGTACGTTACGCTTGGGAGAGGGGTAATCAATTTCGCTGAAGTTGATTACGTTTCTTAAGATTAATTATACTTCGGGGACGGTATTATGTTCGGCCGATAATTAGATTAACATTGTTAATCGGAGTAAAAAAATAATTTTTACTAAGAAGAACGACAATCGACGTTTCCTTCCGTGAATCAACAAAAGAAAGACAGAGACTCGCGTGACAAAGAGTTTGAATTGTAAGAAGTTATTGTACAGAGAGAAATGTTTTGTATAGCGAACGAGAGTATTAATGAATTGCTATTCCACGCGTAATGATAAAGGAAATAAGGAACGTCGTGATAGGTTCAAAAGACATTTCGTTTGGAGACACAGAAGATGAGTTCATCGTAGAATTGACAAAACGATGAATGTAATGCAAAGTTAGCTTTGCTACTCCGCCGTTGAGGTACTGACGTCTGTGTCTAATATAAACTAACAGTTGCAATAAATGTTAAAAAGTTAATTACTGCTGATGGTTACATAATTTACTACGTATACGGATGCGTTTACTAAAACTATTACGTTACGTATAACATATGTTTATAAATATGTAGTTATAAATAATTGACTAAAAATAAACGGAAGACGTTTCAGAAATCTTAAACATGGAAATATCTTAAATAAACAAGCACGTCAAAGCTGTAAGCCGTATGTCCACACAGGCTTGAAGACAGTGTTGTACACCAACAGCTTGTTTCGCATTGACAGTAATGATTTTCTGCCCAAACTGTATAAAACGGAACACTATTGTTTGTGGTGTAATTCGTTTAGCCAGAACTGAGATAATCCTACAGCAGCATCAGTTCCTATATCAGACAAAAATGTAAAGTTATAAATGCTTAGCACACTTTATATGTCATCACCACACAGTTTCAGAAACATGAGAAACATGTGTCTGTCAATTCAGAGTCCAGACTTTTGTTTAATAAAGTGGATAGTTGACGTCTGTTGGAAGACATTTTGGAACCGCCTCTGTTATTGTGGATTATATTTTTGGAGCAACCGACACTGGATGAAATGACTTATTCTTCCTTCTTGTATTTAAAGAGTCAGATTAGCTTGAAAGAGTCGTATAACTTTGTGAATAAAATAAAGTTGATGACTACAACGACGACGAAGATGACGATAAATCATCAGTTTACTCACTATATGATTAAAGAAGCTTTAAAAATACACTTTGCATCTGAAAACGACTAAAACGTTTCAAAGACTGAAAACGAATTTAGAAAAAAATAGGTTCTGAAGCCACAGGGACGAAGTAGTATGCAAGGAAAATAATTAAAGAAAATGTAATGCTAATGTAGAAAAGATTAGATGATAAAAGACGTTTACCTTTGGCATACGCGCAAACAACATAAACAGACACGTACATTTGTTAAAAGAGGGATGTATCAAGTGAAAGCAAATTTCGAATATATGTATTTCAGATGTAGAACATGATGTTCATAGATGTCAACTGAACAACCTACAACAAAAATACATGATAGTAAAAATAAAGAACAGTATTTTGTTATCTTAGGGAACATTCCAGTAAACTGTGTCAGTAATAATGTTTGGGAGTCAAAATCTCTCTACGAATTTTAATACATACTAAATGGTACGGAGAATAAAAAAAATCACAAGCACTTGATACCATAAATATAAAACTTCGTAGATATTCAAGTCAAACCGTTGAACAGAGATTGAAAAAATGTATATAATTTGAGCTGGCATAATAAGCATAGACTATCCCTCAGGAGTGGCTAATAGATTTGTGAATTTTAAATTAGTGATTTTCACAAAAGAAGATTGACACAATTGAAATGGTTACAAAGGAATAAATGTTTAATATCACCTTATGACATCATCATTTACTCCAGAATAATTAGTGCAAGACTTACAAAAATAACGGCTTGCTATTAGAAGAACAAAACGGATTTTGAAAATGACGTTCTTGTGGTATTCAGCAACTGATGGAAAGGCGCATAGAATTTAATAAACCAATTTAATTTTCTAAATAAAATTGACAATTTTGTAAATAAATTAAAATTTAATTTTCTAATTCACTATCTGTATATAAGGTTTTGACTGCGATAACAGAAGTATATTAGGGAAAATTGAAAGTCCTTTTACTTCTTTAAGATAACTTTTCAGTTATAGTAAACGTGATCAAAAGCTTATATACTGACTCTAATATCAGTATCAAAGTAGATAACAGAATAAGTGAAAAAACTAATTTGAATGACAAGTGGTTCGACAAGTGAATTAAATATCTATTAATATTGTATTAATATCTATTCAATATTGATAGCGTCCCAATATCTATTAATCTTTACACCGACGACGCTTTAGAACATGGAAAGCGGGTGCTGGCTGTGAATTTAAATAAAACGATTTGAAATTATCAACTGTTTTATATGCAAACAATCAAATCCTGTTATCAGAATCAAAAAATACTTTACAAAAAGCCTTTATGTAATCCTAGTTGCAGCCGATATTCACACTATGAAGTAGGCCTACTGTACAAGACTGTTGTGCTCATGTTCGAAATGACTGAATAATTTTGTTAGCTTCGCGACGAGGTGTTTGTCCGTGCGCATTTCTAACAGACTCGTCAAAACCTTTCGTCAGGTCTATAGTGGTCGGCTTCGTGTTAGAAGTGAGAACATTACTTAAAAGTCGAGTAAATTACAATACTTAGCCTAGTTTGGATATACACACTTCTCAAGCTGATGAAAGATAGCAGGTAAAACCAAAGCAATGTTGCTCTATTCCGAAAAAACCACCTGATTTTTTTAGAATTTCAATTATTATTTAGATATTAAATAGTGTACAGCAGTTGGGCTATACGGTGACATCAAGTAAACCTGATAACTGGAAAGGTTCATATAGGCCTAAATATACCTTTATGAACTTCCACTTAGCGTCAAAGTTGGAGTCAACAATCGTCTCCACATTTAGAATAATCGTGGATTCGACGATGGAATAATAGAACATTGAGTAGACAAAAGCCAGCCAAGACAGTCAGCGACACGTCCAAATTGTCAGCTCCACGTTCAAATGCGTTTTCTTTAATTAAATCTACCCTTACATTAAGCAAACGAGGTTGCACTCTAAGTGCAGTGTCTTCGCGCGCTGAGAAGGGAGGTAGCTTATACATAAATTAGTTTTAAATTTGCAGAAAATGTGTTTTGTAAAATTATTTAAATTGAATCTTCTTGTAAGTTTAATACTGCAAATTATTAATAAGTTTAATAATTAAATGTTAATGGTTATTAAATTAAAGAGTGCGTGACGTTTAACTGTTACGTTTATTGTTCTGACTGTCTTTTGTGTGTGTTTATTTTAACTGTATTGTATATATTTAGATATTTAAGCATATATTATAGAGGTCAGTTTATCGTAGTTTTCATATTCGCCGTAGTCAGATTATCGTATTAATTGTAGTTCGTCTTACACACGAATGTCTCTGATCCAATGACTATATTAGCTTAGTTTTGTTCTTCATAAGAATTTTAAAAAATAATGTAATAAATTGTTATAGAAAAAGTCTAATTTAATGCAATAATGTGAAATAATTTTGCGTAAATAAAAAAAAATCATAAATTAACTTGCTCGTGTTCAAATCTTAACAAATAAATTCGGGAAGACTCCGTTTGCGCTCTTTGTACATGCTTTGTCGCTCTGCCGCCAAGGCGTCGACGGGCAACATTTCTCCTATACAGTTTCCTTAGCCAACAGGATGACAGTTGGAATCGTTTGATATAATAATGTGTTCTTAACTGCGCGGCACTGTCTCTGTCTACCAGTCATATTACGTACACTGTTAGTAAGATGAGGTTACAGTTTTGAGTCCACATTCCTCTGTGTTATCACAATTAATTCTTTTTCAGCGGTGCACCGACAGGTGAATTTCTTCATATTTTTTGTAGAAGAACAGTGCTCTTATAATTTCGGAGTCAAGAAATATTTTTAGATTTGATTCAAACAGTGAAAAGTACACAAGATACAATACAACACAATTATATATTAAACTACAATCATCGGTAGCAGATATTATGTAATCATATTTTCTTCTTCTCTTCAAGGATTAGGTTATATAAACCTCTTCTGGTACCCATCTCATTCTCGGACTACCCACGTCTCTTCTACCAATGGCTTTATTGTTCAGTGCCGCTTTCAGCAATCCATCCTCTGTCATCCTCATATTTTATTAATAAAATATATTTAATATCCTCTAAGGAGAAAAACAATTTAAATTCTGTAACGCTTTTATGAAAATTGTTTTAAACTGATTGCTTTTAACCATTTTTTGACACGCCTACACGAGGACAGTGACATAAGAGTCTGCCGGAAAAGCACGATAAAAGTAATTAATCGAACTATAGTAATAACGAAAATAGTTTTTTCTCTACTTTAATGTAAAATTTTTTTATATATTTTAAGTGTAGTAATATTTAACAAAATAGAAATACAATCGTATTAGACTGAACAATTTTATTATACAAATTGTAGAAACAAAGTGTACATTTAAAAAGTTAAGGTTGTAAATGTTATGTAAAGCAATGTACTCTGTACACTGCGAGATCGCAAACATACGCCCACACATGGAGTTTACTCGTCAAGTAGGGATTGTTTGCTTCCGTTTAATACCTGAACTGAAGGGTTTGCGCTGTAAAACGAACGTCATTTGTACTGAACTAACAACAGACAACTTGCTGTAGTAGAATCAGAGATGAGGGTGTTGTCGGGACTTCTTTGTCTTTTTACAGTCTTCGCCTATTTACATTTAAAATACCGCCTACACACGAATTAGCTAGAACGCCCACCTTCTACACACACGCGCGCGCGTACGCACACACACACAAACACACATACATACACACACACGAGTGCACACGAATCTTACTGATGATAGTGCCAACGTAGGGTAAAATTGTAATTTGGCAAGCAATATAATAACTTGCTTTTTATTTAGTTATAACGACTATAACAGACGTTGGTTATATAGGTTATATATAGGTTATATATACAGGGGCGGATTACCCATTAGGCTGACTAGGCTGTAGCCTAGGGCGCGGCACTTTGGGGGGCGCAAACTTTTAGCTAAAAAATTTACAGGCATTGCACAAATGCAATGCACAGAGAGGGGCATTGAAAATGCTTCAATAAATCTAAAAAATATATATATATTTATGTTCATTCACCAATCAATGAATTCATTCTTCATTTACCAATGTACAGATTATAAGTTAAATGTAGTCGCATTCATAAGCGAAGTTTTATATGTGTACTACATTATTGACAACAAAGAAGTAGTTTCTATGGAAACTCACCGGTTCCCATTTTCGATCATGCACCAGCGATCGTTTTCAAATGTGCGACACGTCCTTATAAACATTTTCAATGTTAAAATAATAAAATTTGACAGTTAAATGTAAAATTGGTAATAAATTACAAGGATAAAAATTTGAGTTCATTTTGAACACAGGTGCCTGTTTTGCGAGAAATTATGGTAAAACTGTAGGCCTACATAAATAATAGAAGTGCTTTCCAAACTGTTTTTTCCTGTTATGGTCATCGGCGGCCGTCGTCATAGAACTATGCCCCCGCCCGACTTTCGTGGAATTGCCGACCACGTTATCTATTCCATCCACCTCCATTTAGATGGAACGATGGGAAGCGATCTTTATTTGTTGAAAACTACTAAGTTGCCTTAGATTCGCTTCTGCTTAATTTGAACAGAAGAAAATCAATTTACAATAATATACATGCCAAGTTTGGGTTCTTATGGAAATTACCTGAACTTTCTGAACTAAATAATAACATAATAAGACAAAAAACTAATCACCTTCTAGAAAATTTTGCTGTTGACTTGGATCAGACATTCCCTGATGAGTGTCTGCATTTGGCGTAGTTTTTAAAAGACTATGGACCTGTCAACCCAGAACAAGAAGGAGAAGAAAAGAAGAAAAAGCGATCTGAAGCAAAACCACTGTTGAATTTTTTGAAAACGCTTAACTTAGAATCAATGTTTCCTAATGTTGAGATAGCTTTGCGCATATTCCTTACTATGCCCGTCACTAACTGCAGTGGCGAAAGATCTTTTTCATCTTTGAAGAGGGTGAAGAATTATTTACGCTTAAATTTGCGCCAGGATAAACTGACCAGTGTAGCCCTCTTGTTCATTGAAAGTGAGTTTCTGAAAGGACTTGATTTCAGTGAGGTGATTAAAACGTTTGCTCAATCTAAAGCGAGAAAAAATAATCTAGCTTGAACTTTACATGAGTCTTAACAAATCCACAAGATATTTAACTGATTGTCTTCTTTGTGTAAATGATGTTAAATGTACCCTTAATAAAACTTATAATTCTGTAACTACTTAGTTAGTTTTTTCCTTATAAAAGCCATGGAAACTACAAACGGTTGAAGGTGTAACTCTAAAACAATTTCTGAAAAATAGCCTCAGTTTTCAATTCTTGAGACTATCTCCAAAAACAGTAAGACATTTGAAATATTCCTAACTAAGAAAATAAATATACTGTAGGGTGTTTAACTTTCATTCAGCCCCTTGGAAATAAACGTAAGAGTAGCCTATGGGAGGTGAGGGGAGGCACTAAAATTGAATTAGCCTAGGGCGCCAAGATACCTTAATCCAGCCCTGGTTATATATGATGTTATCATTCAAAGAAAGGTTTATGTATATAAATAGTACAGTAGTTAAACTGTCACCAAGCCTGGCGCGTGTGCAATTGTGTCACAGGTGTTCAGGGATGCGACCGTCGGCGTAGTTGACGATTTTTGTTTAACAGGCCATAAACGTAGTCGATGTGATTATCGAGAGTAGAGGATTTTCCCCGGCGCAATCGATAAGCCACCCAGCAAAATTCGATGTACAAATTATCAAGAACTACTATCGAAGTTTTTTATTTACAACGTTGTCAAAGTTGTTTTATTTGCAACATAAAGAATGGTTACTAAAGCATTTACTTCCTTGTATGCCTTCTTGTACGAGTACATATAGTGTTATCAGGTCTACCACAGTGATAGACAGCGTTTTTCCTTTACTATGATAAAAAAATTCTAGCATTATAAAATAAATAGTCAGGCAACTTCAGTCAACGGAGAACTTGAGGTTAAAGTAAGCGACGACCTCATGTCAGAATGTCCAAGTATACGAGACACCAAAATATCCAATTCGGGAAAGCCCCAATTACCAAACTATTAATAAGAAAACATCCGTTTACGAAAATGTCCAGTTGTGTAATAGGCTTAAGGGTTCAATGAACAACTCGATCAATAGTATAAAAGGTCAAGATAATGTGATGCGTATCATAATGTGAATGTGTCACGCATATAGTGTGACGCTGAGACTGCAGATTCGGAGCAAGCTTTAACAGTTTGTGAAGGGGGATTTAACATACGAAGATGTAACCCATGCAGTGGAACTAGCAGTCAGTTACATAAATTGGACACCATGCAGAGGTAGGGGAAAAGCAGTGGCACTACGTTTCCCACCTATTAGCTGTAGTGTTTCTGTTTTAGTCGCCAATAGAATCCAACCTGCTGACAATGCCGTTGAACTGTCATTCACAATTTCAGAAGATGATGTTACCTCACCATGCACACATACGGACGTTCCTGGAATATGTAAGGAAAGGCCAAAGTTGCCATGGGATTGGCGGCCATCGGCGTGTGCGATATTCAGTGCAAAGAAGGTATCAAGTAAATCGAAGCAAAATAGAGACAATGAGACTTTAATCAAGCTTACAAGGATCTGGGGACATTGCAGTTTGTCTAAGATCACTAATTTATAAACCAACTACCAGAGGAAGAGACGGAAGAGGAAAATAAGTAGTGTAACGACTGAAGACAAAATTGCAAGTGTTGTTAAATATCTTTAAATATGTTCAAAATAAAATGGTGATCCAAGTAAAATTATCTTCAACATAGAATTATGTTCCAAATAAAAAAAGGTCGTTTGTCGTTTTGTTTCATGTACGCCCACATTTGCACACATAAGGTAAGTTTACATTTATTTATATACTGTTGGACTTTAATGACAGTAAGATATCAGGAAATCAGAAGTCGGAAGACAGGACCGTATCAAACACAAGAAATATAAATAGTCTATGGTGAAAAGACAAAGAGAACTAGTTGAACTGAAAGAAATAAAATATAGGTATTAGATTAAAGGAAGTTTATGTAAGAAACAAAAATTAAATGTGGGAAGAATAAGTTTACACAATACGACAAAACACGTAATGACTTTGTGTGTGTGACTTGTGTTTTGGGAAACAAGAATTTACAAACGAAAGGATAAGGAAAACGTAGGAAAACATTTTCAAAATGTCAAAGAAGCAACGGACTGTATGAGTTGTCTTTAAATGAAACTAGCGGAAGTAGGCCTAAGAAGCAGCGAGTGGTTGGTTATATTTAGCTCACGTTGATGCCGTCTTAAATTGTATTATCAGTGATTTTTGTTTGTTATGCGGCCGAAGTATTGTACGCCAAACTATATTGTTTATGAACGTTTAACCTATCTCCGCCCAAAGTATTTATGACGCATTTATGCGTTTATATGCTTAAGCGTAATTGTTATTTTGTTTTCAAATTCTATGAATAATGACAGCTGAACTGTTTCTGGTAGTAACATTTTCACGGTTGTTTAGTCTGAAAATTTGTGTCCGTTTATCTTGTGCGTGTAAATCAAATCCCACTTATCAGAATCGAAAGGAAAACGAAGAATTGGTTGTGTTAATTATAGCTGTGGAAGTCTTATACAGAACATTATTTGTTTTACAAAATTAACTGTTGAAAACACAAGCAACATGTTGAAGCACTGTTGAAGGAAGTGATGCGCTGATAATACGAAACGGTGATTCATGGAATAATATGATTGTGTTATGATGGTTTATATAATTAATATTAAGCGGAATTTTCTGCCGTAAATCTGAAAGATGTTTGCAGGAGGTAATGCAGTGGTTGGAACAGGAGGAGAATTCGAGATGGTTGTAAATAAAATAGTTCACAACAGGTAGTTAATTTTGAAACGTTTATTTTTATATTCTAAAACTAACATGTATTTTATGACTTAAAACACTTTGTTTTAAAAGAAGAATTTTAACGCCGTATAGTACCTTACCTTTGTAGTTGCTCTTGAAGTTTCTTATAATAATTATGTGTTATATTGTGCCAACACAGTACAAGTTATACGTTTATTATAAACTTCCTTTAATACGTTTATTTTGTTAGATGTCAATAAGTGTCTCAGTTAACAATTAGATTTCATAATAAAGGCACTAGTTGAAGTAATTATTACTTTTTATTTTAATTTTTTTTTTTTTTTTTTTTATCGTGATGTTGAAGTTACGAAAGCTTTTGGTCTTTTTTACTCTTTACTAGAACTTATGCAGAGCCGTTCTTTTCTCGTCGAGTTCTTCTTGGACTTAGTGGTTTGCCCATGACATTGGGTTGAAGGTCGCCATCTACACACTTGGACGCGCACGATCATGTAGTCCAACTGTCCAACTGTGAGACGCATTGAAGTTGCCAGCCTCTATGTTCACGCCATAGACTTCTTTAGTGACCAAAGAAGTTTCAACGGGCAGTGAGGGACCGAATTTTTACGACTGCACGTGTTTGTTTGACTGCAATCATTTTGTGGCGTTACTTCTTAGAGGCGTAGTACATTGAATTTACTGTATCTTCTATTTTCCTTGTCACATTCGTCTTCTCACTTGACACAATAAATCCCTCAGACGAACAGTTCTACCACACTTATACCCTGTTCCTCTACTGGCTGTCCTTTTTTACCAGTGGGTGGATCGGCAGGGTGTAAAGGTGTGTGGAAGCCCTCTAAAAAAAAAAAGAAATAAACGATGATTTTTCTTATTATTAACATGGTATTTCTAAAATATGACGTTATATATAATTCCTTTGTAGGTAACTCGTTGAGTTTTCTGCAGGTCTTCCATGTAATATCTTCAAATAAATAAACTGCAAGTAGGTTTATTGCCACCTGACACACGTTTCACAGAAATTATTCTGTATCTTCGGAGGTTTGTTTGAATTGTAATTGAATGTTTCGCTTACAGTATAGTTCACACACACACACACACACACACACACACACACACACACACACACACACACACACATAATATTAATAAAACATCTTTTATATATGTTTATGTATGTTAATATATTTATTTATAAGCCTACATAATTGTTTTTTTATTATTATCGATTATTTTAGCAAAAAAGGAACCCGAAAAAACTTTAAATAAATATTAACATATTTAAAACCTTTAGTGTATTAAAGTTTTTATTTTTTGTAATACGTATTTTGCATTTGAACATATCTTTTTAAAAAAAAAGTTGTCGATGATCATAGAATGGAATTAAAGCTTACATGAAAATTAATTTTTGTAATTAATTTTTGTACTTAAAATATTCACTAAAAGTTCGACTTCTTCGCTATCCACATTAAGTATTACATCACGACATTTTCTTGTATGAACTAGACGTTTCAGCGTCTTACCGCTTCAGCTATTTGTGTATGTACGAATAATTGAAATTTTGGTGTTCATGGACTCCTACTAACTTGTCTTATAAAATTACACCTAAAAAATAATTTAATGACATTTATAACACTGTATGGCTCCGGCAACGTTCATTCAATTGGCCACTCAGAATGTACAAAATTGTCAACAAAATTGTTATCGTACTCTCGTCATTTCCATAGAAGACAAATGAAATCATGGCACTTTGTATTTTTTTTTTATGCTTTCGAAATGAAGATTTATTAAACTGCTTTAATGTTTTAATTAGAATTTGTTAATAAATTATTGCCACGAGTATGGTATCGAAACGCGTATAACAGCTGAGAACATGCTCCACCCCCCCCTTCAAGTGCGACAGGCGTTGCGTCATTCAAGTAGATGGTTCTAGTGAGTTCCAGGAACACTTGAGATACGCATTAAGCCGCCGGCGTGCAGTAAGGAGGGAAAGCTGTACTGCACCTCAGCGCGGTTTATATAAAGCCATAGCAGCCGGGTTGTCAGTTCAAGACTTCTCGCTCGCTCGTTAACGGATATCCCGGGAGAGAAAGAGGGACTCCAGCTGTTGAAGAGGACACATCTTGCTCTTGATCAGCCATTGGAAACCCTACAAGCCTTCAAGCCTCCAAGCCATCGCTACTTTCACGGCATCAGCAACAGGACACCTTCAGGACCATGCTGCATTTCGCCGACTGCCTCGAGGACTGGACCTGGGCAACTGTGTGGAAACCGGCTGACGGATAGACTCCTCAGGTGAGTGGACGTCGGCTCTCTCGTATCCTTGTTAGCACTGCCTCGAGAGGTCCTTGAAAGGCCCCACCAGTGGTAACCGACCTTTGACACTTCCGAGGTAAAGAGTAAGGTGGACATCGGACATTGCACTAAGTTCGGTATCTAACGAAGCCGTACATTACCCCTCTGATAGGTCTCTGTTCCCTACCCGCTTTTGGGAGGTGGCATGTCCCCTTCACAAATTTCCGACCGCTCCTTGGGCACCGCTTGTGGTGCCCAAGTACCTACCACTACCCTTTGCCGTGAACGGTCCTTTTTAGAACCGCCAGAGCCCAACCCGGCGGCAGGCTGCGCCGGCGAGTATATGGAGATGGACTCCCCGGCAAGCCCGCCTTCGGAACCATGCCCTTCTCAGGACGACTCTGGTGCTGTTGTGGCCGGCGCCACTGAAGATGGCCCTGCCTGGAAAAAGATGAAGAGCCGGAAACGGACCTTCTCCTCTTCCTCGGGCCGCCGGGTCCCAGTGCTGGCTCGGCTCCCACTGCCAGGGCTGGTGCTTAGCCTACACCCGAGTCTTCTGGTTTACCATTCCGCATGCCACCCATTGTCCTTGACACCCCTCAGGCGTGGCATGCTTTTGCCAAATCTTTAAAACAGGCGGCATCTTCCCTATTGATATTTATCATCAGGGGAAGCTTCTCCGCATTAAAAATAGGACCCCGACGAATTTCGGTTAGTCCAGAAGACCCTTATAATATCCGGAGTTCAATTCCGCACCTTTGGTCTCCCCAAGGAGAAGGAGATTAAGGCTACCATCAGTGCTATTCCCCACGATGTTCCCCGTCTGACATTATCGAGGAGGTTGGAGATCCTTGGCTTCACTCCAACCTCCTCCATCACACTCGTTGACCGCGAGAATCGCAAGGTCAACATGTTCTTCCTAAAACTCAAAAAGGTAGGAGACTACCAAACCATCTACTCCCTCCGGGAGTTCTTGTGCCTCCGGATCGAAGTCTCCAGATATAACACCCCCACCAGCCCTCCGTAGTGTTACAACTGTCAGAGGTTCGGGGCATGCCTCCTACAATTGCCATCTGGCTCCCCGTTGCGTACGTTGCGGGCAAGGTCATCCTAAGGGCGCTTGCACGAAGGATCCCAACGCCGATGCAACGTGCGCAAACTGCTCAAAAAACCATCCAGCCAACTGGAGAAGCTGTTCTTATTACCAGTCAGCACTTGAGCGGAAGCAGGAGATGGACGAGCTCCGGCACCGCAATCCAACCGGCCTCAGCGCCAAACCAAGGTCCAGCAGACCGCCGCTCGGGCGGCCGCCCAAGCCCACCAACTGCTCGTCCAACCTAGTCGTCCTCGTGACGACCCTGCCCTAGATTCACAGGAGTCTCCTCCACCACAAAGTCATTCGCGGCAGTCGCCCGCATCAAAACCAACTTCCGCGCCACCATGCGCCAAGGCTCCTAACCCAAAAAAAAAACAAAAAGAAAGTCCCAGCTGCAAAAGCTCCTTCTACAAATCATTCCAGCGCACACCAACAACCATCAGTCCGACCGCCCAAGCGCGAGGCGGCCCCAGCAACCTCGAAGCCAACTCCCCAGCCAGTCCGCCGCCCCACGACAGCGAGCGACCCGATGAAGGCGTGCTAACGATCGCGGAGCTGCAGGCCTGGATGGAAGACCTCCTGCCAAAACTTTGCTACACGCGACCTGAAGACTCTGGTCGTAACGGTCATGACCTCCCTCACGTCTCTGATGCTTGCCCCCGCGATGACTAGGCCTCTTACACTCGTTGCTTGGAACGCTAATGGGCGTAGCCGGGCGGCGGGCTGAGCAGGCCTGCTTTGCGAGCGAGTATAATGCGGATGTAGTCCTCCTCTACGCTGCATATCATACGGACCTTCAAGTGCCACTCAACAGATCCGCCTCCGGCGGCACAGCCATTCTAATCCACAGGCGTTTATCTCACAGACCTCTACCCCCGTCGACCCACCACATCGAAGCGACTGCTGTCGCCATCAGCGTAGCGGGAACCGAGCTCCGGCTGGTCTCCGTCTACAACAAACCTGTCCTAGTGCCAAATCCCCAGGAGCTTGACGCGCTCATTGGTCACGATCTACCAACCACTGCAGTCGGAGACATGAACTGTAAAGATCCGTCTTGGAATAGTCGCCTGACTAATCAAAGCGGTCGTGCTCTCGATCAGGCCTGACGTCCTCATCAACGGCCCTGACAAGCCAACATACATCCCCACCAGCCCAGCCAGACGTTCTTGACATAGTTATTGTCAAGAACTCTGTGTGCCCCATTCTGGTCGAGGCCATCTCTGCCCTATCGTCCGACCACAATCCGCTGGTTTTGACGCTCAGAAGAACAAGCGACTCCCCGCCTGCCTGTCCACGTAAGAGAGTCAACTGGCGCTCTTACCACGACGAGCTGTACCGTAGATTTCCATCAGCCCCTGAGGGCCCAGCACCGTCTAGAAGAGAAATGAAACTCCAAGTCAATCATCTCCAAGAAACTCTTACCCGCTGAATGGACAAACACTTCCTACACAGTCCCAGCACATCGTAGGAAGTCTCAACTCCCTGCTGAAGTCCAAGAAGCCATCCGCCAGCGGCGGCGCCTCCGCCGCAGCTGCCAAAACTCTCGCGATCCCGCTGACAAGCGCAGTATCACCGTCAGTCTGATTACGTCAAACAACTCCTGCTAGATTTCAATCAGCATAGGTGGGACGACAATCCTGAATCCCAAGAAGTCGACCATGCCTCCGTTTGGGAGGTTGCTGGTCGCCTCCTTGGCGACAAGAGGACTCGCCACCCCCTAGACTCCCCGACGGGTGTTGTTCATTCACCGGAGCGCAAGGCTGAGCGTTGAAGAACAATTTACCCCTCACAGAGGCATCTTCGATGTTGACCACATGACCCACGTCGAGGACTTCCTCCAGAACTATCTTGACAACCCGAGACGGATTCCCCACCGCCCCTTCGAAAAATCCGATCTAATCCATGCTATCGCACAGTGTGAATCCTAAACGGGCCTGTGGTCCGGACAGATTAGTAGCGACCGCCCTAAAGAACGCCCTAAAGAGAAATCCGAGGCGATCTGCATCACGCGCACACGGACACATGCCAGCCCTAACCTTTGATGGGAAACCTATAGCTTGGAAGAAGCCTGTGAAATACTTGGGAGTGTCTATTGACAGTCGACTAAGCTTCACAGGGCACGTCCAAAACAAACTCCGCCAAACCTGTGGCGTCAGAGCCAAAATCTTTCCCCTTATCTCGCGCAGAAGTCCCCTCTCTCTGCGCACAAAACTAACTCTTATTACTCCGATCAGTACTCACCTACGCAGCCCCAGCGTGGTGGCCCCTTCTATGTACCAATACAAAACGTAAGCTAGAACAATTCCAGAACAGTTCCATCCGAATCCTCTCCAACTCCCCCTGGTTTGTTTGTAACCAAGCCATCAGGACGGGTCTCTGTGGGTCTCTTCTTCCGGGCAGCAGACTCACATCACCTCCACCTCCGTGACCTGGCCAGGGACGAAGGCCCCCATGCCACATAGTCAAGAGACCCCGCACTCTGCTAGATGTCCCCTCATAGTCTCCTGCTTAAGGCCCTTCTCCTGAGGGAGTCAATATCTTTACGATCCACACTCTAACCCGTTAAACCCTCAAACCATAAACTAGGACACTGAACCTCACACTGCCCCTGAATGGTCTCCTGGTCGTTTGTGGCCTCGGCGGGGCTTATGTCTTATGTCAGTTGTGCAAGAGCCTTCTTTCATCAGGCGCCCGCCCTGGATACGCAACAGGCCTGTGCGGATCACCGCAGAGCGGACAGTGGGGTCGGAGGCAGCAGCGCTGGCTAACCGGTTCTCAAATGTACCGGAAGGTTTCTCCGCTGTGACTCGGACGCATCACCGCTGGCTTCAGGGCACAAGACAACCCAGACCTTTGGCTAGGCTGAGCACCTCACTTGCTGAGATCCTCTCCTCCACCCAAACGAAAAGAAGCCTTGAGAGAGTTCGATACTTGCAGTCATCGGAGGAGTCACTCCGGGCGCTGTTACCATGCTCCGAGGCTGCTTGGGTACTACAAGTATTATAAAGATTTACATGAACATGTGACTGGCGTGTTGCACAACCCCTCCGAGGAGTACCAGAGACGTTTCTGTCAGGGTTACCATATGTTTAGCCGAAATGCCCCTTTTTTGGGGCGCAAGAGATTCGTCCTCACCCTTCTCTTTCTGTGATAGAATTGGTGGGCTTTGTATCAGTTATTCTGATACTGAACGTTTCTTAGTATTTCGAGTGCTCACCTATCAGCATCAGTGACCACTCTAAGATTCTAAGTCAGCCAAAATTAAGAAATTAGAATGAAAAAAGGAAGACACCCTAGTCCTCGAGTACTCTAATAGCGTCGGGGTCAGAAAAGAACAAGATTGGATGTTATAATTGTGCTTAGGATTAAATGTTATAAGACAATTACCATACTCACTATTGCATATGCGAGTGAGGCGTGGATCATTACAACAACAACAAAAAAATGCGACAAGATTCAAAATGCTGAAATGGAGTTTTTCAAAGTACTTTAAGCTGTACATTGCAAAATAGAATAAGAAAATGAGGATATCAAAGCAGAACTCGAAGTAGAGGACATAAATTATTTCAGCTTACAGAAGGACAATGATGGGATAATCTGCAAAGGATGACAGAGGATCGTTTGCCGAAAGCGGCACTGAACTATAAAGCCATTGGTTTCTCGGAGACGCGAGTCGTCCGAGGAGGAGGTGGGTGCCGGAACAGGTTTATATAACGTAATCCTTGAAGAAGAAGAAGAAGAAGAAGAAGAAGAAGAAGAAGAAGAAGAAGAAGAAGAAGAAGAAGAAGAAGAAGAAGAAGAAGAAGAAGAAGAAGAAGAAGAAGAAGAAGAAGAAGAAGAAGAAGAAGAAAGAAGAAGAAGAAGAAGAAGAAGAAGAAGAAGAAGAAGAAGAAGAAGAAGAAGAAGAAGAAGAAGAAGAAGAAGAAGAAGAAGAAGAAGAAGAAGAAGAAGAAGAAGAAGAAGAAGAAGAAGAAGAAGAAGAAGAAGAAGAAGAAGAAGAAGAAGAAGAAGAAGAAGAAGAAGAAGAAGAAGAAGAAGAAGAAGAAGAAGAAGAAGAAGAAGAAGAAGAAGAAGAAGAAGAAGAAGAAGAAGAAGAAGAAGAAGAAGAAGAAGAAGAAGAAGAAGAAGGAAGAAGAAGAAGAAGAAGAAGAAGAAGAAGAAGAAGAAGAAGAAGAAGAAGAAGAAGAAGAAAGAAGAAGAAGAAGAAGAAGAGAAGAAGAAGAGAAGAAGAAGAAGAAGAAGAAGAAGAAGGTTTCCTGTTACATTATTTACGATTCTTTTGATTCTGACTTTTGTAACCGCGCTTAACTCCATGGTAGGAGACAGTTCAACGAAAGCAAACAATTCAGTCTAGCTAACCTATCGCGGGTAACACGATTTAAGGGTGCGGTAGTAGTAACAAGAACGTTAACATCAACTAATTTTTATTTCCTGCAGAAGGGTCGGGAAGACATGAAAGAGTGTCACCGTCTGCTACGCAGGAATTTTAAACTTAATTTTCCATCGATAAAATGTGAAATAAATGTAATAGAGAGGAAACTGTATAAGTTGTGGTTATAGAATGACAGCGACTGCAGTTGGCAGCACTGACTGTGATGCTTAACATCCAATGTATGTTCGTTACTAAAAAATTAATTAACATTCAATTTCCTCTTTTCGTTTCAGTTAATTACGAGTTTAGTTTTACAAATTAATTTCACGTTACTGACGTGATTATAAACAAAAAGAAAAATGTATGTGAAACAGTTCATGGAAACAATCAGTTTAATACTATATAGGTTTTGTTCGTAACTTTGCTAAAGATTTCACTTTATTTTTCTAACTTGTGCACTGCATTTAGCAGACTCTCGCTATTACAGTAATCCAGCCGAAAACGTCACAAGAAATGCGACAGAAACAACAGCGTTACCACAACCGCAGTTGAAGTATATTTTCCAGTAATTTCACTCCGTCAGTCTAATGGGATGGGAAGTCTGATGACTGACTCAAGTGCAGACAAAATTAGTTATCCATTAGCGAAAAAGCGAGAGGGGGGAAATTTCGTACTGCAGACGCTCACCGTTCCATACTTTTATAGTTTCAAATGTATATTGACATTTTGTACGTATTCTGAATACAAATTATTACTTTTATTACTTCTGTTGTTCATTAGTATTATAAAAATTAAAAAAGTACATGTGCGAAAACGTTTCATGTCAAACTGAATACTATAGCCGATTAGTATAAATCGCTGTAAAAGTAACAATATAACAAATTGAAAATTATTTTGGATTATTGAATATTATCAAACCTAATTTAATAGAATACACGAATAGAAAAAAAGATTTGTCGGAATAATTATTAGCATGTTATCTGTCATTTAATACTGTTAAACCTATCCCAACTCTAACATAAGCGATGAGAATATAAGGTAAAACACATACACAACCAGAAACAAGAAACAACAATTTGCGTCAAACTCACTGTTCACCAGCGATGGGAAACAAACAATGCACTAATTTTAGAAGTGATATCTACTTTGACTGGTGCAACAAACGTTAATTAACACGCGTTTGTAATCAGCGCGCTGTCGCGTGGGTGGACATTAAATACTGACCTGCAGCGAAAACAGTCTCTCGGGACACTGTACGAGATGTCATTCCCGCTTCACTAGTTCTCGTCAACAATATATAAACGTTTCATCAACCACTTTAATACCTACACTGCAAACAGTGCACTGTAAGTTTTTTGATGTTACAAAAAAATATACTATGTACTGTTCGTGTAGGCAGGTTGTGCAGTGACTTCAAGTACTGATGTGATTGCCATATCTAATGAAAACAGTTTCTCAGAAATGTGCCTCCTACATACTATAGACGAGACCGTGCTCTGTCAGCTTTCCGGGTCCTCTGCTTCTCATCATCTATATTGCAAGCTAACAGCTCTGAAGCTGATTTATATAAAACATATAGCCTACTGTTATATCTGAACATTCTGAGTCTGAAATTATATAAATTTTGAAATATTTGAGAAAATGAAAAAGAGTCTTTAATTGTTTTATACTGTATAAGGAGTTCTTATAATTTCACTTTTCTGGATTTGCTGGGATTGAGTTTGCATCGGTCCGGACGATCTCCATACCGGCCGTTGTTCCCCTAAGGTGGGATGTTGATGCCTCGTGGGCGTTGTGTCCATCCAAATTGTTCCTGATTCAGGTTCTCGTTGACAGATATCGGTCGTTGAAAATCTCGAACGCCGTGCCTGACTTCAGCCGCTCCCTCGACGATACACTCCGACTTTCCAGAGATTATTAAAGACTGGCTTATTAGAGACTGCAAGAGACTGCAATAGACTACTAGAAAGTCTGGCTAAACTCACGACTCACCCGTGCTTTTATGGATCAACTCACATGACGTAATTTTTACATATTAGTACATTTTATAGAGTCCGAGCAGTTGACCACGTGCTGATGAACATGAACTTCCGTTTCTAGACCTTTCCAAACCACATGTTTTCAACTGAATGTGATTTCATAACTAATTACTTTGTCAGCTGAACAAATGCTATTAAAATTTATTTAATATTAAAATATTTAGTTACTAATAGTTACTACAATTTGAACACTAATATAAATAACTTATAGTGTGTCATTCACACAATGTGTTACGCGCACTGCACTTATTCACTTTCATTACACTACACTGCTGTTTTGTTATTGTTTATAATTGCCTTAAACTACGTTAACATGCAGGTACTTATTCTAGTAACTATAGTGTCATAACATATTCACACCCCTTTGTACAGGACATCAAGGCTTACTGTAAAATATTGTAAATATGTCCCCGTATATTCACACATCGTGTCGGGAAATGTTTGTCTCATTGCAACGATACATTTTTGCATATACGCTCAGGATAATATTTTTTTACATGTTAATACTTCAGAGACAGAAACTGTTGTAAGTTGTTTTAAATAGTAAAGACATAAGCAAACATGTGAGATTTGATAATCCTGGACCTTTTTTAAACCAAACACCTGTTTTGAACAATTGTTAGCCTACGTTACTGAAGGGTGGCGAAGTGTATGTGTGTACGTGCGTGGTCTGTCGGTTGTAATGTGATTTATCCAAGGCAGGAAATCTGTTTCTGTGTACAGTGTATTTAACTTGTATTAGTAAACTCCCGTTTCAACACGAATTAATTACAATAATTAAAAATGGTTATTTAATGAGATTTAATTTAACATATTATTAGTAAACTTTCAATATAATTTAATAAATGTAGTACTAATTTTGTAAACGATTTTCTATGATTTAAAAATTTTAACAATGATTCAAAGTTGAGACACCTGTCAGACACCTAACCAATTTAAAATTGTTATTCATATATGTTTTTATGGCTTGATGTTCATATGCTATTACTGTGTGTTACATATAAGAGATGTAATATGTTGTCATTGTATATTCTCATAAAAATGAAATATTCTGAATTCACATTTTTAATGTTTAATAATTATTTATTTTTAACGTAATTATTTATAAACTGATGATTTATTCTTTTTCATTATTTTAATAAGTTATTTCGTACCATCAGCATTTCACTCCTCTATAAAAAACGTTTATTGTGAAACAATTATTCGTACTTAACGCAACGAATACACAAAATCCTACTACCTAGCCGCTGGTTATTCAATACAGTTGCGATGGTAAAAACACAGGATTGTATCCATAATGATATTATTTGTAACGTTGCATACACATATATATATATATATATATATATATATATATATATATATTGCAAACGTTAGAAGTACAGTATTATAAAAAATTACACAAATACATTACCATGTACTCAACGCAACTATGAAGTCTATTACACCGGCCAGGTCGCAGGATTTTTTTATTCTCGTTGCGTCAAGTATATGTAGTTGCACAATAAAAAAATAATTTTCAAAGAGGAGTGAGATGTTGATGACATGAAATAATTAATTAAAACCGTTTCAAAATAATCATTCTGTGATTTATTAATATTAATCAAAAGTATGCAAATATTAAAATTTCGAATTATTAACAAAAATTTAAAAAAATTATTCTCTTTATGAGTTAAAGCATTACCTATTACCTCCATTTCTTGTTCACAGTTCAGTAAGAATAAGAATTCAATTGGATTGCATCCCTTTAATCCTTTGAAGACTAACAATTTTATCCTTTCATCAATCTGTGTTGCATACATCATCACCTGCGTTCGTCCCCTCTTCAATTCCGTTTTTAGACGTTCTACTTCTCCACGTAGATTTTTCTTTAGTGTATTTATTTCACTTGAATATTCCTTTGTGGTTTTATTAGACTATACTACAGAAGTTTCCAACATCATTGTTCTGGCTTCCAACTCCTGTGTCTTATTGATGTTTTCATGTACTTGTTCACTGACTGCTTTTATTTTCATATCCTGCTCCCGCTTTAATGCTATAAACTTCTCATTCCAGTGTTCAGCTAATTGATTCACACAATCTTTTAATTCTTTTGACCATTCTCCTTTATACTCTTTAAATTTATTTTCAATCTTTAAAGCTTGTTCGTTTATTGTTTGTTCTACACTAGCTTCTAATACTTCTATTTTGGTATTAGTTTCTTCGAGTTTTGTAGTCAACTGTTCTTTAAGGTTATTGAATTCAGCTTTAAACTCGGCTTTAACTTCGTCTTTAGTTTTCGCTAATTCAGATTTAACTTCTTCATTATTCTTTTGCATTTGTTCCTGGAGACTTCTAAACATAGCATCAATATCAACTCCTTTCTGCGGTGTAATCATTTCGTTGTATTAGAATTAAATTAAAAATTTTTTTTTATATATTAATTATTATTGGTAAACCGCGACTCTATTGGTTTTTATTTAATATTATTTATTTACGTTTATTATTATTATAAATTATCTCATACCAACAATTTCTCTCCTCTTTTAGTTTTGTTGAGCGCCAGTTGTGAAATACACAACATTATTACAATTACAATACAATAATATTAATAACAATAATAATAATAATACACTTATTAATTAGGAACATATACGATAATTAACATATATCGAGCCACACGTTGGGCACGCCAAATTATTATGCAACGTTACAAGAATTATACACAAATACATTACCATGTACTCAACGCAACTATGAAGTGTATCACACCGGCCAGGTCGCAGGATTTTTTTATTCTCGTTGCGTCAAGTATATGTAGTTGCACAATAATAATTTAATTTTCAAAGAGGAGTGAGATTTTGATGACATGAAATAATTAATTAAAACCGTTTCAAAATAATCATTCTATGATTTATTAATATTAATAGAAAATATGCAAATATTAAAATTTCGAATTATAAAAATTAAAAAAAATATTCTCTTTTATAACTTTACAAAAATACAAGATAACCTTCTATTGCTGTTCATGACATATAAAAATAAACAACCATATAATCTTACTAGCTAAACAGGCATGTTAAACAAATTATCTAAACACTTTCTATTTCAGTGTGTCTGACTTTGACTCAAATTTTAAATAATAATAGCAACTCATTTACAAACAAAAATAATATTAATCTCAAGAATAAAACTAATTGTTGCTATAAAAAAAATAAAAAAAATAACATTTACTTCCAACCTATTATTTATTTCTACTGGCACACCCCAAATTTTAACAGACAACAGAAGATTAGTATTTTTAAATTTTCTTGTTAAATTAAATTATTTTTTTAACTACTATTTAAATTTAAACTTTAATTCTTTACTGTTCATAGATAAGTTCTTTTTGAGAGCTCTTTTCACAATAAAAAATATAATTGTTTGATATCACCTGCGTAAATCTGCCGTTACCGTTGTGTGTGTGTGTGTGTGTGTGTGTGTGTGTGTGTGTGTGTGTGTGTGTGTGTGTGTGTGTGTGTGTGTGTGTGTGTGTGTGTGTGTGTGTGTGTGTGTGTGTGTGTGTGTGTGTGTGTGTGTGTGTGAAGAATCCTGAGAATGTGATGATTATAGTGATGATGATTATGCTGATGCTGCGTTCTCTGTCTCTACGGGGTGTTGCTGCTGATTCTCCAGAGTTCCTCCATACGTCTTGGTGTGTGTGTGATCCTGATCGATTGCCAAACCGGCAGCGTGACGTTGTGTAAAGATTTCTTGAGTCTAAGACCAGCCCAAAATTGCTGGTGGTATTTATACTGGACGGCGATCTGACAGGTCCAGGACTGTTTTCGACCTGTTAGATATTGTCAGTTCGTGCAAAGCGTCCTTTTAATTACAAATCACTTTTTGGTTCATTTTCGCGATTTCGTAAACATACTCGTAGCATGAGTGATATCATTGTTTGCGTAATTTTTTTCTGATCACTCACATATACCACACTTCTTAATTATTATTTAATTACATTATTAAATGAGTTAGCGTCTTTATTATTGCACATTTTTGCAATAATTTTATATCACCATATTCGTTAAAAATTCCTTAATGTAATGGTGTCTTTATAATTGGGGATAATCTTTGTTCACAGGTTTAAAACGTATTAATTAGTTTATTTTAATCCGGTTAAAACCTGATTAATGACAAACCAACAATTCGTACGTGTCTCCCCTTCTCGTCATTCAATGCAGGTCGGAACTGGCATACACACACATACACACAAACGCTGTATTTAATACTACCGAAGCAGGTGTCACTTTCGACACGCTACAGCCTGTACTCTCCCGTACAAAATTGTTTAAAACTGTTCATCGTATTCTTTTTACAGTAATTATTTACAAAACATACCGCCCTGGGCAAATATGCAAATATAAGTATTGTTGCAATATATATATTATAACTTTATAACATAACAATGCAATATAAATTAATTTGGGGAGCCCACGCTTTGGAGCGCCAAATTTATAACATAACAATGCAATATAATTTATTTTATTTAATTTGCATGTGCCATATATAACATAACAATGATGTTAGGTGTAATCGCAATAACAAGAATGCGTAACACGTTTTTTAAATATTTACATTATTTATTTAAAAACATCTTTACTTATTTCGGAATTATTTATTTAATTCATTATTCTTCGCTTGTGCGATATTTTTCATGTGACTTCTGGTTGACAATTTACATTAAACAGGTTATACAGAAATTTTATTATCTAATCTTAACTATCAAATATTTTCCTCTCGGCTTACTCTTTCAGTGTGGTTATCTTTGCAATTGCTTACCAATTTATTTTAACAATGAATTACTTTTATTTCAATTTCTTTAATCTTACTTTGCTTTAATTCTTTCCTCCTGCATATGCATTTTTCTTTTACCAAATAAAGATTTTATTAATTACTTTAAATTATTTCAATTTCAAATCATTCTTATAGCTTTACGTTATATTCAAATCCTAATTGGCATACATGAAATATTATTCTAAATTAACAATCTGTCTTTACACTACTATGTACAATTTAATTACTTATAGCAACAGTTCGAATGTCTCTCATTATAGTTTTGAATTATTGTCTTTCAATTGTAGGTAATTATATGGCTTTTTATCACCTCGTTTGATGTGGTACATTATCGGTGTGTCCTCCTTCGGTCCTCGGTCCGTGTCCTTCGGGTCCTCGGGTCCTCTTCCATGATTCCACTGCATGTACTCCTTAATTGCTGTCTCTCCTCACATCATGGGCTGTAGGTGTGTCCATACAACGTCTGCTTTGACTTCCAGTCTATCCTGTGACGCTTACTGTAGATTCGAGACAGCGTTTCTGACTGACATAGCCTCCTGTGGCAACGGTTGAATGAAGAAAAAGAAAGCTGATTAGCGAGACTTGGTATTTATAGCCACATCGTGCAAAAGCTCCTGTCTGAACAATATTTATTTGTCTTGTCAGAGTTTGTCGTAAGCGTCCTTACTCCCACTCTTGTTCGATTCACTAATTTCGCCGATCTTCGCGAATTGCGAAGTCTGTTTTACACTATACGATACTCAATCGATCCCTAATTTTCATATGTTTACTATGTGTAATTACACTTCTTTATTGTAATTATTCAGAGAGCTATTCACTTTTTAATTCATTGTACTTTCACTTTACGTCACTTTCTCACAGTTTTATAACCCTTTGTGCATCTTTATTTTCTACACACTTTGGTGTATTTTGTTTTACATTATTGTACATATTTTTCTTATAATTAAAATAATACTTAAAATCTAACATCATTTGAATAGGGGTTGTTACTGTCCAGGAACGGACAGGGTCCACACACATATATTAAATATACATGTACACACAGCTAGCGACAAGTGGCCAGATATGCGTGTCCATGCATGAATTGTACTGTTCCCTATATTTTAAACAATCCAGCTTGCGATCTGAATCATGTTTATCAACCATATATTTATTTATTTATATTTATTATTTTAATTATTTTTGCAATGCACAGTACCGTATATGGTTGTACTTTCGCAATATATATATTCAAACACTTTCTGCTACAGTCAGTTTCTTGATGTATATAAGTTAATACATATTTAATAATGATCTTTACCTCAAGATGCTTTCTCCCTATTTGAAACATGTTTCGGTAAGCCTTGTTTCCGATCTTCAGCCTTCCTGCTTTTGAACCTTGTGAGGTATTTGTGTGTTGGCTGGATGTTGCTTTGGTTTCCTGTTGTTTTCTGGTGTTTTAAATTGGTATTATTGTGTGTGAGTGTGGTGTATATATTAGTATTTTGTGTATTTTCTATGTTGGGAGCTTTGAAAATTGTGTCATGTTTTGTATTGATTTGTATTTGTTCAGGTGTTAGTTTGTTTTGTGTTTTATGTTTGTGTATTTATAAATTTTCCCAAATGTTCATTATGGTCCCTTTGTGTGGTATGTGTTTTATTAGTGTCATATTGGTTATGTCTGGGAATTCATGTCCAGTGTTTATTGCATGTGTGGCCAAATTAGATTTATATATTTCTGGTTTTTGTATGCATTTAAGTGTTCAAAATAACGTTTTTCAAATGTTTTTTTGGTTGTCCTATGTAACATTTATTGCAATCTTGGCATTCAATTTTGTATATACCATTGGTTGTTGTATTATCTTTGTTGTGTGGGTTATTTAGTTTTTATAAATTATTTTTATTAGTTTTGTACGCTATATTGATATCTGTGTTTTTAAATAGTTTTGTTAGCTTTGTCATTTTATTATTTATGTATGTGAATGTGGCCCATTTTTATTGTTGTTATTATTTATGTGTTATCCATTTTGATTAACTCTTAATTGTTAAGTTTTTATTTTATATTTGATTTTCTTTTTTTTTTTGTTTACAGCATTTTTATTGTATCCATTTTCGTAAGCAATTTGGTATATTATATTTCTTTCTTTGTCTGTTTCTAGTTTGTTTAGTGGAATTTTATACATTCTGTTAAATAGTGAATAGAATGCTGCCATTTTATGGTGTGGTGGGTGGTCAGAATGGTTAGGTATAATAACGTTAGTGGAAGTTGGTTTTTCTGTATATTGCATATTGTATGTGGTTGTTGTTTCTTGTGATGGTTAAGTCTAAATAGTTGATTTTGTTATGTTTTTCTTATTCTTCTGTGAATTGTATTTTTGGATGTATGTTATTGATTTGTTTTAATATGTTATCTGTATTTGTGTTTTTGTTATTTGATACATATAGCCCATCATCTACATATCTTATCCATATGCCATTTGGATCAAATGCCTTTATAATATTTTGTATTTTGGTGTCTATGTATTATAAGAATATTTCTGCTATTATGCTAGATAATGGAGATCCCATTGCTAAACCTTCTTGCTGTTGATAAATTTTCCTATTAAATTCAAAGTAATTTTGTTTTAGTATTAGTTGGAGGGTATTTTTATTTCAGTTTTATATTTGTGTGTCTTCATTTTGTTCTTTAAGTTTGTTTATTATTATTTCTATTGTTTCATCTACTGGGATGTTGGTGTACATGTTTATGATATCATATGATGTGAAAAATGTATTTTCATTTAAAATTATTATTTTTAGTTTGTCTATTAATTCGTATGTATTTTTTATGTTATGATGATTATTTGTTAGATGGTTACTTTTTAGTTTTTGTGCTATTATTTTGCTACTTTGTATGTAGGTACTTTTTTGAAGTCGATTAATGGACTATTGGGTTGTTTAATTTGTATATTTTTATTAGGATATTCATTTTAGGTGGTTCTGGATTATTATTTATATATACATATGTGTCTGTTTTTTTATTGTTGAAAATGTTTTTATCTATTTTTATTAGTTTTATTGTTTGTTTAAGATATTTTTCTCTTGGGTCTTTGTTTAGTTGTATGCATTTATTATTATTATTGATGAAGTCTTCAGTTTTTTTGATGTAGTCTGTTTTGTCAATAATTACTGTTGCTTGACTTTTATCTGCTTTGACTTTTATAGTGAAATGAAAAACAAATGTAAACAAAAGAAGGACAATAAAACAATAAAAGAAATTAAAAATAAAGTAAAGAACAATAATTTAATAATGACTAAAACAATGAAAATAATAACAATAGGTGAAATGAAAAACAAATCTAAACAAAAGAAGGACAATAAAACAATAAAAGAAATTAGAAATAAAGTAAAGGATAACTAAAGCAGATAAAAGTCAAGGAACAATAATTATTGACAAAACAGACTACATCAGAAAAACTGAAGACTTCATCAACAATAATAAATAATAATGTAGGTAATTTTAATATAGGCCTACTTTCTTTGATAAGCGAACCACGTTTTAAATTATTCCTTAGGCTTTCACGGCCGGTGTCATTTGAATTATGAAAGATATCCGGGCTGTTTGGCCGTGGTCCCTGGTTAAAAACAAAACCAAACGTTTCGGCAGCTCCACTGGCTGCCATCATCAGTGGTAAAATTCTCTGCACTTTGGGTGTCTACGTGCAAGCCCACAGTACTGTGATATAGACTAAAACTGTCCTGCCATGCTACCTGTACATATAAATTCAGCAAAGTCCCACGTACAGGTAAAAATGACACCATCAACCAATCACAACAGAGATGGTGTATGATTGGCTCGCACCAAGCTACGCCATTATGTGACTCACTTGTTTTCCAAGAAATACTGTGGGGAAGGCTGCTGATTTCCCGCGATGCTACCTGTGCTAATTGTTTACTAATTGCAACCCCCGCACAGGTAAGTACAGCATCACCGGCCAATCAGAAACAAGAAGGTGTGTGAGAGGCTCGCATCGCGCCATGCCATAATGTACTTAATGAGATGCTTTCGCCCCGCCGATTCATAGCGATCGCAGCATGCTTCTGAATCAAGACGGACTCCATATGAAGACGAGGGAAGTAATCATTCACCGCCGACAAGAGTTTCGTCTCATCGAAACGGATCCGATGGTCGGCATTGGCGAGCGCGTGTTCGGCCACGGCAGACTTCTCCGGCTGTCCCAGTCTACAGTAACGGCTATGTTCCCCCACGCGTGTGCGGACGCTGCGCTTCGTGGCACCAATGTACACCTGGCCGCATGAGCAGGGAACTCCGTACACACCGCACGATGGCAGCGGGTCTCGGACATCCTTCGTCGGCCGCAAGAACTGGTGTATCTTCTTTTAGGTGTACATTGGTACCACGAAGCGCAGCGTCCGCACACGCGTGGGTGAACATAGCCGTTACTGTAGACTGGGACAGCCGGAGAAGTCTGCCGTGGCCGAACACGCGCTCGCCAATGCCGACCATCGGATCCGTTTCGATGAGACGAAACTCTTGTCGGCGGTGAGTGATTACTTCCCTCGTCTTCATATGGAGTCCGTCTTGATTCAGAAGCATGCTGCGATCGCTATGAATCGGCGGGGCGAAAGCATCTTATTAAGTACATTATGGCATGCCGCGATGCGAGCCTCTCACACACCTTCTTGTTTCTGATTGGCCGGTGATGCTGTACTTACCTGTGCGGGGGTTGCAATTAGTAAACAATTAGCACAGGTGGCATCGCTGGAAATCAGCAGCCTTCTCCACAGTATTTCTTGGAAAACAAGTGAGTCACATAATGGCGTAGCTTGGTGCGAGCCAATCATACACCATCTCTGTTGTGATTGGTTGATGGTGTCATTTTTACCTGTACGTGGGACTTTGCTGAATTTATATGTACAGGTAGCATGGCAGGACAGTTTTAGTCTATACCACAGTACTGTGGGCTTGCACGTAGACACCCAAAGTGCAGAGAATTTTACCACTGATGATGGCAGCCAGTGGAGCTGCCGAAACGTTTGGTTTTGTTTTTAACCAGGGACCACGGCCAAACAGGCCGGATATCTTTCATAATTCGAACCACGTTTTCACTGCAGTAACAGTTACTACAGTAAGTGCAGATGTATACATCACAGTTTATACTCGTTACAAGAATTTAATGTTGTCTTCCTTCACAGTCTATGGCTTCTGTATCGATTCAATACATACCATCTCCTTCAAGCCAACTCGACACTGGACGCAATCCACGCAACTACGTAATTCTCCTTCTTCGTGCTCTTACTCTTGTACGGTTTGGTGTTACTACACTATATTCTCGCCCCACACTCCAAGATCAAATGTGTTACTTCATACAGGAAACTACCCGTAATTGCTTAAGTCTATATGCTTGTCTCAACTAATCATAAGGCAGAATACAAAGAATACTGTATTACGAATATTTCTTTTATTATATCAAATTTTGTTGTTTACTGTAATTTGTTAAGCCTTTTTGACATAATTTTCTCGATAAAGTTTTGTATTTTCTAATACTCCTTTACTTATTTTTAAGTAAATGCCTTTGACTGGCTGTAATTTTGAACTGTGACCATATGCTACGACAATTATGTAACTTTGTCGGCAGATGCAGTTGCGTGAAAGTTCTACACGTTTCTCAGCTAGCCGAGCAGGTGCAGTGTCTGTCAAGGCCTAGCGGCAACAGTTTTTAGAGGAACTTCACCAGTAATACAAAATAATTTAATTGAAGCAATAGGTATTGTAATTACAGATAACACCAAATCAGAATTATCTAACGGAACATTCTTCGTTACAATATTACTTGACGAGACAACAGACGTGACCAATAGAAGTCAGTTATCAACAGTTATGCGATTTGTTGATAATGAGGGAAACTGTCAGGAAAGATTCTTGCACTTCAGTGACGTTAGTTTGGATAGACGGAACTGTACAAGGATTTTTCCAACATGTCACCAAAGTTGTAGACGATTTACAGTGTTCAAAAAGACTTATAGCCCAAACGTTCGATGGAGTAGGTGTTATGGCCGGCCATTTATCTGGACTTCACACCTTGGTAAAAAGTAAATAGGCCCTACCTATTAGCAACTTTTATTCATTGTTATAGTCACAGACTGAATTAGCTTTTGTCAAAGGCGATAAAGTGTATAGCAGAATGTAAACCGTTTTTCATCTCTCTATCAGGACTACCTAGCTTTTTTCACATTCTACATTTCGCGCAACTGGTCTAAAAAACGTTATGGAGAATAAACTACAAGGAGTGGCATCAACAAGGTAGAATTTCTCGTCAAGGCTTGTAAATACTGTGAAAGAATATAGACGGCCTCTTATTATGTTTTTTTTTAATCGATTGAAGACGAACCGGCTGACTGGACAGGTGAAGAAGTGTATACTGCTTTAGGCTTTAGGCTTTTTGCGTAAATTCGACACTAGATTTCTTCTTCTTAGTCTCGGAAAAATATTTGCAATTTCTGATGTTTTGTTTGATATATTGCAAAATAAAAGTTTGGATATATATTACAGAAGCTGCAAGTAATGGTGAATATGAAGATCAAGATTATGAACCAAGACACAAAAGAAAGAGAAGTGATGACCGTTCCAAATGGCAGGGTATTTTTAATGAAATTCAGGATACATTGATGTGTCAGATAAAATTCAGATTTCAATCCCAAAAGGATCTTAAATTCGCGTCTTTATTACATTCAAACAATTTTGATACATTTCGTAACAGTTTTCCAGAAAATTTTATAGCAGAACTTAAAGAAACATAGGCTATGCTACACACTTTGACCATATTCGACTCAAAAATGAACTAAATGTGCTTTACAGTCTAGATGAGTATAAGAAAAAATCTGTGAGTGAGATTACTAATTATATGAAACTCAATAATTTTGATATGGTGTTTAGTGAAGTGTACAAACTAGCAGAATTAACATTGACATTCCTGTCTACAACTGCAACTGCTGAAAGATTTTTCTCCGTTCTGAAGAGGATTAAGACGTACCTCAGAGCCACACAAGGACAGATCCGGTTCAGCAACTTCGCTGTTATATCTATAGAGAAAAACATTCTACTGGATATGACAAAGCGGTCGGAAGAAACATTTTATAAAAGCGTGGTTCATAAATTCACACAAAAGGAAAGAAGGCTGGCGTTCTTGTTCAAATAAACTATTCAAGGTAATAAGTTAATGATATTATTTTTATTTTACACTTGTATGTAGGCCCATCTTAATATTGTCTTTTTAATGATACAGTTTTATAATTAACATTGAAGTATAAGTCATTATACAAATAAGAATACATTGTCATGTTACAATAGAGCCTCAGATCAAAAGGCCTGGAAATGAATGAGAGGAACCCCCTTCAGGGAGAAGAGCTAGCCTAAGTGTTGAACACAGCATACGCCACTGGTTTACGTTCATACGTTCATTTACATTTTAACCAGCGAAAGCTTGAATTGTAGCAGGGAAGGCAGAAAAGGGTTAAGTCGACTGCAGCTCTCAGGGGCGAACCTAGGATTTCATTTTCATTACGGGTGAGGGGGGATTTTTTCCAAGCTGATATCGTTTTTTTAGAATATTGTTTTTCTTATGCTATAATGAAAATCGTACCAAAAATTAAAACTAATGGGCAAATAATAGCTGTAATACACTAATTTCATTAAAATCAATTTAAAACATACGTTATATAGGTTTTCAGTTTGTCTTCGAAGCCTAATAATGCCTTTCTGTGGAATAGAAATACTGTAAGAGAACGTTAAAATTAAGAAAGTGAGGGTTACCAGAATGTGTATATAATTGCTGTGGATTTAAATTTTACAGCATGTAAAATAATGTTAAATAATTTTGTTAAAAAAATATAATGATTGTCAGTCTTTTTCAAAAGTAAAAATAGAAAAAGACAAAGGTAACAAAAAACGATGAAATAAACTATATACTTTATTAAATAAGTTTTTTATATATCCTTCTTGATAATTTAAAAAATATGTGGATTATATATGTTTCATTGTACGTTTATTTCTTATTATATAATAAACTTTCACGTATGAACTTACTTTCGTTATCACTTCCCCATACGTTTCAAGGTGATGTGCCTCTTCCTCAGTGGGAGTAATACTGAATGTCGTTTTACAGAATAACCGTTATGGACTATAGGTGTGTGTGGTGGGGGTTGATGGTGGGATGGGATTGGCGCTGAGGTTCAAATTGTGTGTTTGGATCAGTGTATCGAATAGTGTATGTGATTTATAATGTAATTGTTCATTTAATATGTTGTTTGGTTGTAGTGTGTGATATCTGTATATTTCAAATTGTTCAGCTGTGTTTAGTTTTCTACTTTTAGGTAAGTAGTGTAATATTTCCATGTTGTGTTCTATGTTTGTGTAACTGTGGTTTTCGTTATGTAAATGTGTGGCAAATGTGGAATGTACTCCCACTGAGGAAGAGGCACATCACCTTGAAACGTATGGGGAAGTGATAACGAAAGTAAGTTCATACGTGAAAGTTTATTATATAATAATATTTATTAAAGTGAACGAAGAGGATGAATCAACAAGATAATTATGTTTATTTCATTTTCATTTTTTTTTAATCGGAAATGTTTAAATAAATTTGGTCAAACAAAGCGCGTTAATTATGTACATAGGATAACACTGGAACTGTTCGACTCCTAAAGTAAATAGATACGTTTCTTGATTTCAAGCGACAAGCTTAAGTCAGCTAAGGCGGATTAGTGCCCATTTCATTTCCGTCATTTTGTTGCCTCTTTTAGAGTACTGTTTTACAAGACTTTTTTGTTAACATTACCGCACTCGTCACCCTGTACGAGGTATGGAATCTGCAATCAACCAATCATTTTTATACGTTTGATATACGAGTATGTAAGTATCAAGGATTGAGAATGGTTATAATATTTGTTCATATTCTAGTTGGAAGTAACCTTGGCTAGACAATTTATGCAAAGCTTCTGTTTGGACAAAATATAATATAACGTATAGTTTTTCTTTTATACTTATACACTGTGAATACTCGTTTTCAGTTGGTTTAATGAAATAATTGAACTTATGTTATACAGAAAAATTATTGTCAAATAACAGTTATGGGTGCTTTACACAATACAAATGAATATGATTTCGCGCGCGCGTGTAGTGAATTAATTTAATTGGCTAATCTGTGTAAATTTCTTGAAATAACAATATTAAAAGACAGCTTTAACGGTTTGTATAAGAATTCTTTACTTACTTAATTTCCTTGTATGGTTATTGTTTTATAGTGTAATGTGCTAATTGTGTTTTAAAGTAATATTTTGTTTCTTTAAATGGAATGTTCTATTCCGTACTTACTTTATGTGGTGATACTGACAGCGATATACACATCCGGGCACAGTCTTACTCTTAAATGCAACTCTAGCTGTTCTTAGTTTCAAACAGGCGGATGTAACATTTCAATAAATTAGTATCGTGTTTACGAAAGTTAAATTTTATAAAGTAATGGCAGTACCTATCTTTACGTATACCAGAGAAACTTGGACAGTAACAGCGCTAATACAAACACCTGAAATGAAAATTTAAGAGTAATAAAAATTATTGGCTAAGAGATCGGTAGTATTCTTTATAGTTATGTTTTAAAGAAATTTACATTTCTAGTGTCATGGGAGAAAGGAAGATTTTTCAAATAAGCACCATAATAGCCAGTAACGACCAGCCGTATGTATACTGAACTTATTTCCTGTTCGTTTTTCATCTGACAAGCTCTTTTGTTAAGTCGAAATTGATTAAGGTTGTGCGCGTGAGCAGAGATTTTTGGTCAGTAAATGTATACTTGCAGTCTGTCAACATTGTGCCATAGTTAACATGTCACTATTAACAAAATTTCTTAGCAGTCGTAAAATATTTCATTTTTTACATAAGTGAATTAATTTAATTGGCTAATTTGTGTAAATTTCTTGAAATAACAATATTAAAAGACAGCTTTAACGGTTTGTATAAGAATTCTTTACTTACTTAATTTCCTTGTATGGTTATTGTTTTATAGTGTAAATGAATTTATGTGGAAATGAATTTATTCCTAATTTACTATCGGTAAAATGGCGATTTCACCGTTGTATGTTAGACACGCACAAGACACAGATGTATTGTTCCACTTTGCGCAAGTAATAAAATAAAAACAATTATTATTATTAATAATTAAATAATTTTAATCTGTTAAATGTTGTAATATATTTGTATTTACACGCAACTGAACACTCTGAATGTTATTCATTTATAAAGAAAAGTTGTAGAACCTTTCATTGCTGTATAAATAATATTCTGTGAGAAACAGAGTAAAAAGTATCCTGAAAGTAGACCTTGGAAACGAACAGTTGGCAATAGACACAACTCTGTCCTTCTTAAAAGACTAATGCACGATTACTGTACAGGCTTTGAAAATGTCGTTTTGCGTCTTAATGTGTACGAGTTTCCACTCTCGTTGAGTTAACTAAAATGTAGGTGAGAAGAAAACATCCCGTCGAGCAACACTCCTGGTAGTTGTCGTTGGGCTAAAGGCCTTAATATATAAAAACACAAAAAAATTCTGAGAGCAGCACACGGAATTATATTTTACTTATAAAGAGATAATTTTAAACGTAAAGAAAATTCCAAAAAATTAACTGCGAAAAACATCCTAGCATGGTGTTTACGAAAATTAAATTATATGGAGTAATGGCAGTACCTATTCTTACATATCTGGCTGTGAATACCGCAACTAGCGGCTGGCGGCGCGTTGTACTAGCCATGCAACCGTCACACTAAACACAAAAGCCGCGCGGTATGCCTTGATCCTTCACGGACTGTTGAGCAGAGGTTTATTATTTATTTATTCTTACATATGCTAAAAAAAACTTAGGCGGTAATAGGGAAGGAAAAGCGGGTAATACAAAAATCTGAAAGGAAAATTTGAGGGTAGTAAAAAATTATCGGCTGGGAGATAGGAAACGCAAAACAAAGGTATAAGTGCCGAACTAAATATATTTTGTACGAACACAAATACAGACGAAAGGAATCGACAGTGAATGGGGTACGTTTACAGAATCGAAGATTGGAAGATAGGCTAAAGTGGAATACAAAGCGATTGGGAGAAGAACTGTGGCAATACCCTCGCAGAGATGGTTGCAGCGAAGATGGAACAGTCTATACTATGAAACGAAGACGAAGACGATTATCGGAGCATTTGTGGTTTGTGAATTTTGACGTGCATGTACAACTATGTCCGCGCATTTATCTCATTCAGATGTCCATTCTTAATCGGGACACATGTGAGATTTCATTACGAAAATTATCATAAAATCCCTTGTGTTTAATAATTTTATGTTTTCTATGCTTTAGCTTAAAGCCTGGCTGCTTAGTTATTACGCTGTCTTCTACATTCATCGTTCAAACGAAGACATAGCCTAATTCTTTGAAGATAAGATCGTGCGTTCTTTCGAGACTTTCCATTTGCAGCCACATTTTACTCCTCAGCGCCGGTCGAGTATTCTCAACATAAAGCAACATGTTTCAGTTTACTTCAAAGTATTTCCGGTTATATCGTCAGTAGTACTAACAGGAGAGATACACGGAAACGATTCTGCCAACATCAGAGCATACATTAGGTTTTGCGAAGTGAACAGGAAGTGAATGGTGTAGTGATAAATGCAAAACAGTTGTCGAGGATGAAGTTTCTATTGAGGATGAGGAGACCATCCTTCATTAGAAATGAACAAGATCGGTGGCAAAGTAATACCAAAGAAGATGAAGTTGACGAAAGGAAAGTGTCGGAGGTAAAAGTATGGGAGAAAACAAAATTGGATAAAACAAAAAGTCTGAGGAAAGAAAATAATAAATTACAACAATACGTAAGAACAAGTTAACTGAGGAAAAATAATATTTGTATTAGAATGGAATAGAGATTTTTAGAAAATGATGACCGGATTTGGCAAGATGTATGGAATATTTTGAAGATTAGCTGAATTACCCTACACGGTGGTGACTGCACCTTTTTTCATGGTTTATAATTTTATTGTCTTATGATAGGCCGTTTTTATTTAAAGAGATAGTAATGCCTTAGTGTAATATTGTAAGTATATTGTAAATTATTCAGCTGCAAGTTTAAGTTATTGTTTGTGTTATAAAAGTATTTTTGACCCTACGGTACAAGAAATGTAGGAATACCGAGAGTGAGATGGAGAGATACTCTGTGAAGACAGAACAGGCAAAGTCCCTACTCCGTGAGATGCAGAAGAAGAAGATTTTATATTAATTTCACTTGATGACACCATATAGCTTTCTCTTATACAACGAAAGTTTATCGCATGCCGAAAATTTCACTACACGCAAATTAACAAATACATTCCATTATACAGTACCGTTTTAAGGCTTTGTTCTTAAACAATTTTACAAGGTATCAGTTCAAATGATGTCTAAAACCGTCTTCAATCTTTAAGAAAGACGGTGGTGAATGAATTTTTTAAATTGGGTCAGCAGTTTCTGAGGTTAGCCTGGACAATGAAACAAACAAACAAGCTTTACTTCTGTATAATAGTTGTATATAGATTACTGTACACCTTCTACGCTCACGGCCCTGTCTCCTCAACATGCCCCATCGCCTTTGACACTTGACGAGTAAGAGAGGAAGCCGTAGCTTGGTCGCTAGTGAGATAGGGGAGGGACTTCCGCATTCCTCTCCACCGCGGCTCACGCTTTTTCCGTTTCAGCTATTCGTTACACACAGAATCAGTTTACTGCCCTAGGTGCGCGGAGTATACGAGAGTGACCCGAGCAACATAGTTCTCACTTCAAAAAAATCTACTCTAAAACAAAAAACGTTATGTTAAACAGAGATAAATTATGGCCAATGGCGAAGAGAGTTAAGAAAATAAAGAAACAATATCCGTAGAATTGGATGTCCGCAAAGTTAACTCAAAATAATACGAGAAAGTAAAATCCGAACTGAAGAAGCATGAGAAACGGAAGTATCATGTTCCATTACAAAGGATCTAGAAAACAAATGAATACAATATTATACGACGACGTAAATAGAATGAGGGAAGCGAAATTATGTTAGGGTGGCAACCATCAGGTAAAAGAAATTAAAGAGCCAGCTTTAATTTGGTTTGTATAGAAAACCAATGTAATTAAAGCTATAGAAGAACGGGAGTTAATGGATAGCGACAGACATAATAGTAATAGGAGAAAAGAAAAGACGCCAAACTCATAGTAGGCAAGAAAAAGTAGATGAGAAAATGAGTAGGAGAAGAAGGAAGCGGAGTTGGAAGAGAAGGAGGAGATGGAGGAGAAGAAGAAGAAGAAGAAGAAGATTAAAGTTAGTCAGCATGGATAGAATGAACCCGAGCCGTCGGGGGCGCGCGCTTATACATTTTTCGCACGCCGAGACGCGTCGTTCCAAAAGGCCGATCTAAAGACATTTATAGACCTGATTGGTTTTTCATCAACACCGGTAAAGTTAATGTGGTGAGAATAAATCGTAAACACTATTGTGGGTCTCGATTTTGTGTTTATAAGTTATGAAAACGTATCACACTTTTCCGGCTTCGTCTCAATATGACCACACTAAACTACCTGTTTAGCTTTAAATCTTCAGTTATTATACGTCTCGCACCCAAATCTTATTCCACATCTTAATCTTATTGTATTCTATATTTGCCTATACAGCCTCCTCCCTATTTGTCTACTGATCAACTCCAGAGGTTTTTTCAGTTCTTAATAGAATCTTTTCAGTGCTATGTTACATTCCTAAACATTCGCTGCATCAGAATTGAGGAAAGTTTGCTATAAAATTAAAGAAGATTTAAATAAACACAAAAGCTTGGTGGTTTCACAATTTATTCTAAAACTCTGCCACTTTTTTTAGCCGACAGCTTCTTATCAGCTCTTTGAGAATAACTTAATCGGTTGAAACAATTGTCAGAGTTAAAGAATAAATTGTGAAACTACCAAACGTTTGTGTTTACTTAAATCTTTTTAAGTAATATATTTCACCAAGTGTCCAACAAGTGTTCTGTTAATATCGAGAAAAAAACGCCTAATTTTCTCTCAACAAGGTTGAGGAATATTTTTTTAAGTTTCATGGAATAATTTCTTTTCGTGTTCCCCTCTGTAAAATTGTTCCTGCTTGGACTATAACATGAAGAGTCGCATTTCCCGTTATTTTTTATTCTACAAATATTTGTATCTTCGTAATGCTTAGTTATATGCGAGGAAATAAAAATAAAAATAAATACACCTACCAACAATAACTGCATATCTGTAAATTTAAATTGAACGTAACCAAGGAAATAATGTTAATATATTTAAGTTAGATTTTGGAACCGCCGGCACGGAAATTTTTGGTCTGTCAAAATTTTTCTTTTTTAACACGTCTCTGCAAGTCCCGATAAAGATGAATATTGTGAGTTGTTTTATATACGAATACCAAACTAAATACATAATAAAATATGATTTGAATTATAACACAACAGGCATATTCTCTTTAAAAGCAAGAATCCGTAATTCTGACATACTGATTAACTGATTGAAGGGAAAATACACTAAATAATTGGGAGAAGGAAATTTTTAATTACTTTACTAAGTCACTTAGAAAAGTTTGTCAGCGTAAATAATTTGTAGGTTTATATCAACTAACATTTACAACATAGCTAGTCAAAATTGTTACGTACAGTATTATGATAATATTTTAGACTTACAATTGAAATGTAATTTTCAAACATGTGTTCAGTAAGTAACCAAAGGAATGGTTTGATATATTCTTGAACTTTAATTTATCGGCTTTGCATTGATAACAATTGTTTTTGTTTTAGATTCACCCCAGCTGTGACGACTCAAACACCCGGCTTTGTCAACCTTTCAACGCCTGGGAGAGGGACGTTTGAACCCAGGCGCCCCCAGAGGGCTCTGTCGGGCGCAGTACCTTCAGCAGCCGCTAAGACGGGGGACCCTGGGCGCCTTCGAAGGGCTCTCGGGCGGAGATCCATCCCCGAAATCCATCCAGAGCGATGTCTGACGTACGGGGCGGATCATTTCACCGGACTTGCCGCACTGTAACTTCGCTTCGCCCGCTTCCCACGTGGACTTGTGGGAAGCGGTACCGTGGGCCCTCTTCCCTCAGGTTGCGTGGGAAGTGGTACTGGACGTGACGACAAATTCAAACAACGGCCCTTTATAGTACTACCGGTAAGTTTTGGAATCTTTGTCCGTTCTTTGATGATAATTTTTGAAACGTGATAATGCCTAGTCCGGTTACGCCATACCCAAGTATATAAGAGATAATCTTGTATTTTCCTCATTTTATGTGACTTGTATTTAATATTAAGACCATACTTATATAAGTTAGCAGGTTGGTAGACCTCTTCTTATTACGCAATAAAGTATTTGAGTAAATTAAACAATACGAACTGTATAAACTGAAAGTCGCTTTGTTGTGTTTTAGGCTTTGTCAAAATAGCGCCAGAATCAAGGACTTGACTAGACTTTACAAGGAAATGACAAAACAACCTGAAGGAGACGACCGCCGTAAACATCTCCGCCTTTTCGTCTGAGTTTTGTGTTATTTAGGATTATAACAAACAAAAAATAAATAAACAAAATTAACAGTAAATTTCTCTTCTTTTATTTGTACTTTAAAAGGCAATTAACGCTTATTGCAACAACACACACATTTACACGCGTATAATTATATATGTATATAAACGTTATAACGAAAAGGAAATAGTGGTGTAGTGTAATTGTAAAAGTGTTGTAAAATGTCGGGCGTTACCTTCGCGCACTTTTGTTACTTACTGTTGACTGGATCCTCTGCGGTGATGTAGTCCTGTAACACAACTTAATACTATGTTTTTTGTGGGCGCCACTTGGAATCGTTTGTTCCAAGAATAAAATGTGATTAATAAAGAAATTAAAATTTTTAAATCTTGCTTCTATGAAAAAATATAAACAAGTCAGTTTAGCTTGAAAAAATCAGGTAAGTTTAATGATTCTTCAAAAACAAACAAATCGTCTGAAGGACTAACATTCATAAAAAATTATACAATTGCAGAGTTAATAAAAAAAATTCACAAGTTATTATTATTATTATTGACAATTTTATATATCCAATCAAGTATCGGCTAGTGTTTTAAAAATTTTTTACTCAGTTGAAAAGCATGAGTTTAATACGTGAAAAAATCTTTACTCTCAGGACGTGACTCCTTTAAACTACCAAGACATATCAATAAGATGCCTTACAAGAAAAACTAAGTGATCTGAAGGTGTGTGGCATGTGTAGTACAACTGTGTGATAAATGTAACCAGGTAAAAAATGACTTTAATTTTGGTAACTCACGTTCCAATGAATAATTAATCTCGCACAGGACACTCCTCTCGGGTAGTTTTTCAATCTCGCCTCTTCATATGTGCACTGAATCTATTTTAAGTCAAATTTGCGATCAATTACTTTTTCCGCACTTTTGTTAAAAAACGTTGGCAGTAGATTCTCGTTCAAACGCCGCCACTACGAATCATCTGTTTAGCGGTGATTCAGAAATTAGCCGCCGCAGCGCTGATTCCCATGTTGACGATAGAAAGGCTTAGTGTTTTGTTTGTTTACGTTAGGGGGATTATTGTCAAGTTAGTCAGTCTATGCGAACAGCGCAGAAATGGTTCTCTATTTAAAGTTTTGGTCCCTCCTGGGCCGCCGACGTTCTGGCTGCGTGATTTCTATTAAAATTTGCCGTGTCGCTGCTCTATTTCAGCAACACATTTGGCGTAGATTCTCGTTGAGGTTAAGTCAGTCGGTTATGTCTATGTACGGGAAAAAGCCTCTCTTCGTGTCTTGTCGAATTCTCGCCTCTCGGTTTCGCCTTAGCTGCGTTGATCAGTGTCGTGGGTGATGCATCAGTTCTGGAGTTCAAGTTTCAAGTGTTTTTTGGGTCGAATTTGGTCTCTCTTTTATACTAATTCAGGCTGATTGTTTTCGTCGACTTCCGGTATATTTGTGTAAAAATTCTTTCTAGATTGTTCGAGAATAAACGAAATGGAATATCATGGAACAATTTTCACTTCCGTAGAAGCTTTTAGAACGAATTTCTTATTCTTCATACTAAGGATATTTCAAAAATTACACTGGTATTTATCAAACAGTTTTACATTAGTACTCACAATTTGTATGCCATCATTACATTTAGATTTTCTGTTTTCAACTGAATCTAGTGATACTAATTATGATTGGTTTTTAATTAAATTAAGTCTAATAAGTAACACAATATACAACTCCCACCTTGGGTTGTTGTCATGAAAATTCAATTTTTATAACAAAAAATTGTTGTGAAAGTATTACGTCTCTTCCACAATCTAAACATCCAACATTACTACCTTCCTATAACAAAACAAACAAATTTTAACATAGGTAATACATATATAATTACAATTTTATATGGCCTCTGCTCATGGCCTAGATTTTTTGTTAATGTTATAACACAATAATTAGTCTCTTTCTTTAATATATGTAGTATTTCACTAGTGTACACTCAGAGTTTATTATATTGTCTATCTTTTGTGATACCTGGTTACTCTTTACATATATTATTATCATTACAGGATGACATAGCATCATTGATTGGTCTTGAGATCTCCTTTTTCCATAGTGTGACAAATCTCACTCTTATAAGTTAAATTCTTTTATAATTGACTTTATTTTCAACTGAGTTTGTTCGTTTTTAAGGTATACTGAAGTATTGTACCATTCTATTTTATTCTTGTTAGCATTTTGTAAATATTTAGCCAGATATGATTATTTTTGTACTGGTTGATTGGCTCCAGCCATACATGGTATAGGTAAATATTTTGCTAACTTGACTATTACAATGTTATAGTTAGTCAAATATATTAGTATAGTCGCTTTATATCATATTTCACCTTTCTAATGCAATTTGGTTGCATTTTGGCAACATTAAATCCATAAATTATACAATATTATATGCCTACCACATGTTTTTAGTTAATACTGTTTTTGGCTATTTTGACTGACTTTTAATCATTTGACAGCTTTCTTTATTTACGATAAATTGTTCACTTTTCTCTGCTTGACAATTACATATAGTTTTTATTTCAATCTGATAATAATTAATTTTTTTCATGAAATCTGGGTGTATGGTCTCAAATCCAACACATTAATATTTTTTGTCATAACAAATATATAATTTTTATTTTAACTTAAACTCTTTCTAATAATGTATTTAAGTCATTTAATACATTTATTTTATTTACATTACATAATATAATAATGGATCATGCCCATTCATTCACAAAAAATAGTTCTTAATACTCTATTCAGAGTTATAAAACTTAATAATTAATGACTTCATTCTGGTTGATTCTGACATTATTTCTCTCTCTTATAGTGCCTTATGGTTTTTTCACTGTTATTCACATTAATAATATATATGGGGTTTGTGTCTTAGTCAAAGTCTGGTCGTTTTTCATGTTAGTAGAAATAATTATTAGACAAAATTACACAATTTTTTAGGACTACTTGGGTTCGATACTGTTCACCTCACTTTCCTCTTATGATAACTTACTATGTAAATGATTTCCTTTATGGAACGTTCTGTGACGTTACAACGTACATGTTGGATACAAGAAGCACGGAGACGGTCCGACATCAAAGCAGTAGAAATGGTGGTGTGTCAGCAAGTGGCAACAACTAATTGTACGGAAATGAAAACTATGAAGTATTAAGGGAAATAAAGGAGAAAATAAAGTAAAACAAGAAATGAAACCCATAGAGAGATTTACTCGTATGAGATATCCTAAGACACAATGACTTCATCGTGGACACTGTGGAAAGCAAATTCTTGAAATGAAAAAGGACGGAGAGTACGGTCAAGATACAAATGGTGTGTGAGATGTATGTACAAATTAGAGGAGGAGCAGAAAGCAGAAGCGATTGCCTGTATCATCATTACACTTATGCATCATTTAGCCTACAGGTTTATTTTCTATTACCACGGCATCTTATCTTTAAAATTTGATCTGTTAAAAACTATTTTCTTTTTACCATATTTTACACTACGCATGTATTAAATGAATACTACTTGCATCATGTTTTGTCAGTTTGTTTTTAGAGTCCTTGCCAATCTCGTACACCATCGATCCATAAGGAAAACGATGGATTGTGTACCCTATTCCCGCTTAATCGCTTGCACAGCAACCTGTATATGTATTATCATGTTTCACGACCTTCGTATGTGATCATTTCAGCTGTGACATCATCATCTCCTGGCGCCTTCTTATTCTTGAGCACCATTATTGCTTCTTTCACTTCATGTCTTCATTTTTATCCCTCTATTTACTCCCACTTCTTTCTCCAGCTAGGTCCCATATCATCCACTGACTCGTTACATTGACTGTAATTTACTTCTACCAATAAATTAGTCTTCCTTTTACCATCATAACTTTCAAACGACTTATAATCTAATTACAATAACACAAATAACTATATCGAAACGCACCCTTAGGTAGTCGTCCATCCTCCATTTTGTCCAGTTACTGTAACCATTCCTTGAGGTATGTCTGGATTTTATCATTTATGGAGAATACCTGTAGCTCTTCTCTAATATCCTAATTGCGCAAACGATCCTGTCTCGTGCAACTCATTGTTTATATAAAATTCTAAATTTTATTTTGATTTTTGTTTGAATAAAATCGTCATCGTTTTCGCGATACTGGCAGTTGTGTAAACAATTTGATTGGTTAGTTGGCAGTTGGGAGTAGTAGTATTCAAACGGTCCCTTGAATATCTGATATTAGATATAAAGATGAAGCTCCTAGAATTAATAATGGTAAGTAAGACTATTAAGAACGAGAGCCTGAAATCAAACTCTTAGGCAAGATTATATGTTAATTACTTTTTTTATTTCTTGTAAGACGAATGAAAAGGAGGAAGGACGATAATTTGACCTTCATATTGCTTAAAGCGATTCTAAAGTCGCATTTCGTAGAAACCTGTGGAATCTGTATGTTAATGAATTTAGAACATTTTATTTATAGGCCTATATACATTTTCCATACCATGGTACCAGTATAAACTAATAAACTAAGCAGTGGCCATGACATGTTTCCTGTCCAGTGCAGCAGTTGTAAGTTTTTTTAAGTACTTTATTTCTTGGATCGAATCGTAGTAGAAATAGTCCTTCTCTTCATCCGGCTCTATAATATTATTATTAGTTCATTGAATCAAGTATATTCAGCTACTATGCTACTATAAAGTGAATATTTCTATAAACGAGGGGTTGTCAAAATGTTAGCTGTACTTGTCCATATTCATTTTTGTTTTTAAATAAATGTTTTGATGAAAGTTGTTGGCAACAGTCGTAAACTTCGATTCCCGTCAGCTGTAATAACGTTTCCCACTCGGTAGGAACGGTTAGCCGAGAAACATGTCACGTCATTTGCAAGAAGTGTCCAAATTAGAATTCCACGCGGTTATAAGTTTTCTGTGGGCAAGGAGAGTAGCCCTACTGAACTTCTTCGCCACTTGAGGACAGTGTGTGCTGACGTAACAGCGGTGGGACAGTCCTGACCTTGCCGTGTTCAGTCTTATGAAAGAGGGCGACATCACACTGATGAAGAAATGTAAAATGCTTCACGGGATTGGTTATCGGATGTTGGACCGAAATTTTGTAGCAACGGCATCGAAAAAGTCGTGTCACGTTACAATGAATATTTAAGCAAACCTGACGAGTTTGTGAAAGGGTAAATCTTCAAGTGCACTTTCAGATAAATAAAACACTTTCATAAGCATGAAACGTTGTTGGTTTCATCTGACCTGTAAGGAATGTGAAAAGAAAAGAAACGATGAGTCAGCAGCGAACAATGCCCCAACTATGAAATTTACAAGCTGGAATGTAAATAAACAGTTTCTTGTAAGTCAGTGACTAAACATTGTTTTCGGTTAAAGTAATATGAAAATCTAGTCTTCACTAAATTATATAAACATATACGTACATATAAATACTTTATATAATATACTTTAAAAGTATGTATATAGTTTTAAAAGTAATACTTACTACAATGTCGGTTTGTATAAAAGACCATTTGGTAAAGTCTTTTTCTGCCCGGATATTTACTGACAAAACTGCCTTTATAAAAACTGGTAGACCCACCCCGGACATTTTAAAAACCTAACAAATGCACAGCAAATGTGGTTGGTTGGCTGGAGTGCTAATCTAAATGTACTGTTTTGTTTGTATTGTTTCTTGTTTGAAAAGGACAGGAACACTAGCTGACCCAAGACTCCATTCAAACATTTATGGAATCTAGTTAAATCTATTGCAGGCCATGTAATTACTGTGAATTATCTTAGATCTTCATTGTGTATTGCTGGTTTTGGTCAGAGTAGAATAGAAACTGCGTTAGATGGCCAATTTAAATAGAAGATATCGGCTCACAACAAGAAGATTCGACGCAATAGAGACGTTCTTAGGAGATTAATTAACGCTGTTTGTTTTCTAGATAAACAAGAATTAGCATTTCGGGAAAACGACGAAATAGAAAAGTCGCTTGCTTTTCTTCTTCTTCTAAAGTACACAGCCGAATATGAACCTCTTCTTGTGGAACATATGGGAACATCTACACTATTTAGGGAACTGTCTAATCGAATACAACATGATCTCATTGAAGCAGTTAGCTCAGCTCCTTTAGTGGCTATAAAAAATGGTATAAAGGAGGCAAACCTTGTAGCTGTATTAGTCGATGAAATCACAGATGTTTCAAATGAAACACAGTTCCCTATAGTTTTGCATTATCGGTATGTTTACGATGAAGAAGTAAAAAGAGAGACTTTTAGGATTTTGACATGCCCAGGCTGTTACAGCGCTCATTCGCCAGTTGCTGATTGAATTTGAATTTGCAGTGAAAAACTAGTCGCTCAAGTGTAGGATGGCGCAGCAACAATGGGAGGAAATTTTAAAGACACACAGACCTAAGTATGGTATCGGATATAACTCAGCTTCACCAAAAGTTTTACCCACCGCAAGCCACTGGATAAAGCTGAATGTTCCCCTACTGCTTTGACATATACACTATCTGATATATAAGAAACAGGAGCATTCCTTACTTAAAATTTATAAAATTCAATATAAACAATACAATTATTATATATATATATATATATATATATATATATATATATATATGAAATAGAGGATAATGCATTATTCTCTGATATTCGTGCTTGCATTCTGTAGTATCCAGACGGACTGGATCAGTGTATACTGAGCATACTGTTGTACAGAAATGAGTAATGGTGCCAAATCTGTCCTTTGTAACTTGCCAGGTCCTTTGGTTGTGGTTTCAGGATGAACTAGCTGTAAAGGGCCATGTTTTTCTTGCTCTTGTTGCAAAAGATTGCTGATTTATTATGCAGTTTCAACTTGTCTAGGATGTGCTTTGTATTTTTTTGTTTATGTATACATGATAATATCAAGTACTCATGTAATATGACACATCATGTATGCAGCAAAGATTATGTTTTTATAGAGTTTTTTAACAAGTTCACAGTGTGTGTTATACAAAGTATTCTGCACGATTGTTAAAAGTTTGTCAGATTTAGATAAAATACTTTCCTATAAAATGCTTCTCTGTGTAATCGAACACATGAGTGCAATTATGCCAACTTACTGACACTGGCTTTGGAAACTAAAAGAGTAGACAAAACTTGCACAAGCTTTCATGGTATAACAGATTTCCTTGGCTGAGAGGGTGAGCTGAAAGAAACAAAAGTTTTGCTATGTATGTACCTCCATCTCACCTTAAAATTTTAGTGCTCCAAATTATAAAATTTATACTATGCCACTGAAAAGTTATACACAAAGCATACACCTACAACATAGCATGTAGTATGAACTTTCATATGGACCTCTGTCCCCTAATTGTTTTAAAATTCAAGCACGTCGTTCAAAAACTGTATGTACGAAGAAAATGAAGTATATGTATATAATCTCAAAGTAACAACATAGCTAGTGAAAACTAACCTCAAATATACGATCCTAATAAAAAATGTTCTTGATAAGGCTTAATGGGATGTGTAACATATAAGTAAATACTTATAACTGTTTTAAATTACTGCATGCTTCAATGAATTACATATTACAAAACTAATTCCAACATTTTTGAGAATTGATGTGCAGATATCAATAGTAAAATAATTACTATTGTGCAATAGAAAAAGGTAACGTGACATGAATGCATGAATTAACAAGTATTGCAACAAAACACAGGATGATGATCTATGAATAAGAATATCAGAGCATGGATGACGGATATTAGCATGTTTTAGATTGATTTATGCAATTTTTGTCAATTAGCTATAAGTTTTGTATTTAGTAATGGATAAGGACTTGTGTTATACCAAATTCTTTGTAAATGTTTGCTCTATAATGTCATGTACTTTGTTTGTGAATATGTGTGCGCGTTCGCGTGTGGTGAATCTTCGTTGTTATATCTTCCGCGTTGTTATCCTATCGGCATGAGACTTGGACAGTGAATTATTTATAAAAATAGCTACATTTTCTATATACTCTGTTGTTCTCAGCTATTTTTTAAGTGTGGTTTTTTAGTAATTGAAAACTCAACTTTTCACGCTTATCAATTGAAGAGTAATAAAATTTCTAGATAAAATCTGAGCAGGCACTCGCAGAATTATACAAATATTCGCTTGCAACGCGTCTATCTTTTGTCCAGTCTACCACGTAGACAGTTGATTGACCAATCAGAAGCCCCTAATTTCAGATTCGTCGGTTGTCATGTGTACTTCGAGGCAGTTCATCGGAAACCGTTGCATAGTGAACGTGTGTTCTTCGACAAGAGTTTTTCTTGTTCGAACTGGTTTAATCTAGAGTAACTAAGTTTTAGGACTCTTTTCGAGTTGATCGATTAGAACCAAGCGGGTGAATTACCAATTATATTATATTAAGTGCTATTACGTGTTAGTGGAAGATTTTCCACTTAGGGAGATTTATCTACCGTGGTAAATCCTTGTTGATGCGGAACACTTCAAGAATAGCCAGAAGTTGTAAGTAATATACACCGCTTTTTAAGAATATCATTCTTTATCATCCTAAGTATAAATAATTAATAACAATCAATAATTAATAATAAACATTTGCGAGCGATAAAACTAACGATTCGGAAAGTGACAATTTGTGTGTGAAATCAGTATCAGTGTTATCAGCTGATTCGGCGAACTCCAGCGCGGAGAGAGAGAGAGTGTGAGAGCGGAGAGCGGAGAGCGGAGAGCGGCGGTCATTGCGGAGAGAGGAGCCAGCGGCGGAGCGAGTGACGTCACGCCTAGTGTAAAGGAATTCTACGTTCAAGTAAAATTTACCAAAACTGAACTTAATAAACTCTTTCATAATAAATAAAATACTACATGACATTTTGTTCAATTTAAATATATCATATAAACAATTATTTACTTGTGTGATAAATAAATAATTTTTCTACACCTCCAATATAGACTTGTGCATAATTTATACACACATAACTATCCTATGCAAAAATATTTATTTGTATCGTCGCAATATATATATATATATATATGTATATATATAATGTAAGTGACATATATTTACACACAAGTAAATAATTTATTAAATAAAAGTCAGATCTCTGTAACAACAATTTGTACCCAAACCTCTAGAATATAAAAATACGTTTCCATTACATTTTGTTATATAGATCGTTTGATAGTTTTATTTGAAATATAATTATACAGTCGTAATTGCGATTATAAAAGATAGTGTTGTCTATAGGAGAGGATTTGACAGAAGAGATTTACGCTAAGAAGGGAGTGCGCCAAGGCTGTAGCATGTCTTCAACACTGTTTAATATTGATGGCATAGTTAGAGAGTGAAATTGCATGTCGATCCAGGAATAAAAATAAATAATAGAACATACATGTATACAATGCTGTTTGCAGATGATCAAGGAATCATCCTAAACAACGAATGCGAGCTCCAGAGATAAATGTTCCAGTTATAGCAAGCGTGTTCAAATTACAACATGAAAACTTCTGTACAGAAGACAAAAACTATGGCATTTAAGGGCAAATACACGTTATGGACTAAGACTGTACTGGCTAATAAGAGTATAGAGCAAGATTTACATTTACACTATCTTGGAAATGTTGTTGATCCCCAAGTTGGCTAAGTTTCAGTCAATATGTGGCACAATTTGTCATGTGTTGTCAAGAAAAACAAGAAAAAAGGCTCGACTAAAATTTTATAAGGTGTTATGTGGTTCTGAAATTTGGGTTACAGTGAAAAAACATCTAAGTAGAATACAGGCATCGGAGATGAGATTCTTGTGATCTCTTAAAGCCTGCACATGAAGGGATAGTCTCTACAATGAAGACATTTATGAAGAGTTGAAGGTTTTCAGTATCCAAGATCGTATTGCAGAGAACAAAGACAGATGGACTGCTCACGTGAATAGGATGCGAGATGGCAGGTTGCCTAAGGAAGTTTGGCGGTACAAGCCTGTTGGACAAAGAAGTATAGGAACATCTAGGAAGCGTTGACGAAATGTATTCCTTTGGGACTCGAAAAGGTGATTCTCCTAGTCCCGGGATTATTTAATATTCGTTATGTCAAAAATGATGTAGGCTTACTGATTCAGGGTCTTTTTCAAATATAATTTTTCAAGTACATAATCAGTTGTAAGTTACAAATGCCAGTAATCTGATGTGAACTGTGTAAATAAGTATAATTTGTGATGTTATTCAATTTGTTCCTTTTGCAAGTAGTATAATTTCGTATATTTGTAACAATAAGTATATTATAATTATAATAAGCATAATTGAAATGTCACTTTAATTATGTAGGAGAGTTCGTTAGCTGAGACGAAAAATTAAGGAAACTGAAAATGCATTTAACTGGATTAACGGAAGATTTTGTTTAAAATGAAACAGTCTATTGAATGCACTCAAACGTTTTATGTTCCCTTGAACATTTTCCTTCTTATGGGAATTAGAATAAAAATATGAACAGACACCAGCACCATTGTTAATTAAAGTATTGAAACAGATCATGTAATTGACTATTTAGCCACCCACTAAAGTAACTTCTGGACTGTTTGAGTGCTTGTAACTTATTCAAATTATACCGACACGCCGTCAAAAGAATACAAAATTATTCTGGAACATTTGCGGGACCTATGTAAGTAACAGCGGCCAGCTTACACCTGGCGAGATTGTAGAGTGCGAATTAAGTGATTGTTGCTGGTTGGTGGAAAGTGATTATTGTTGTATAGCATAGTGCAGAACTTTAATAGTTGACATTATTATTGCGTGTGGACAAACTTTACTTGAATTATTGTACCTTGCTGATTTCAAATTGGTATTTGTGACTAACTAAAGCTGGTTACTAGTGACTTCGTTAGTGTCTGTATTTGTTTCCACTGTACAATACGGCGATCCGCGAGACCGTTGTAACGATATCTTACTGATCTCTGTTGCGAACCGTTAAATATTTGTTTACTTACTCTAATGATTCCAACTATTTTGCTTAATACTTTTGTCTTTATTTACATCACACAAATGCAAACGTGAAATGGAAAAATTTGTAATTTACGTAAATGTTGACGGTCAACGTGTAAGCCTTTACTTCAAATGAAAGCGACGCATAAAGCGGGAAAAATGTTCACTGGAATTACACATATTAGTACCATCTCATAAATAGAAGGGACAACTAGGCCTACTCTTTATTGAATCTAGTTTAATAATTACTCAAGTGCTCGTATACTGAATGTCGCTCTATTTAATTAAGCGTGGTGTGTTTGGTAAATTCTATGAAATCCAAACAGTCACTGAAAGCGAGTTTTTATTGTAAACAATTCTGGGAACTCGTCATAACACCGAGTAGGCGTTATACCTGTTCACACTGTTCAGTGGTAACCCCTGTCGTTTGAGAGAGCAAACGCTTCTACGCAGAATAACTTACTGAGATTAAATCTCAGTTCTCTTTACCATCAGATAAACGCTCGGAGCCGAATACTATTAACTCTTTCACTAGCATAAGTGTGAATTCGTTTATCCTGCGTTTATGCAGTACCGCCAGTGTGGACACCAGATTAGCCCGTAAAGTACAATTTAGTAACTTTGTAACGTAAAGTACTCCCCAAGGATAATATGACAAATTACATAGCTTAGACCTAATTCCTTTGTCATGAACTTCAAATGCCCAGTCAATAGGCAAGTCGGTAAAGTACACAATAATTACAAAGACGGCAGGAAAACGTATTGTTCCTATTCTCTGTACAGTGAGCAGTCGAAAGTTGGACAGTAGAAGTAGCAGGTAACAACCTTTTACTGCGTCCCAGTTAGCACGTGGAAAAATGTTAACGAGATAAATGGACAAGAAATGGTATATTGCTTAGAATGGCAATTAGTCCAGTTGGCAACACAGACGTCAAATTTTGAGTCACCGTAAATATGAATTAATGTCTTCTGCTTTTCCTTTATTTTATTTTTTACTTCCATGATCCTCAAGGAAATGGAAGTATGGTGATCGAGAAAAAAGTCGAGTTCGAGATAAGGGCTGATTCTGATTGTACTACCCTCAAAACATGAAGAAAAGTCATTTTCCGAAAAGTGTCTGTGTGCCTAATGTAGAATTTTTCCTATGGCGAACGATAACTGCCGCAAATTCAAACAGAATCAAATAACGTTCTGTATATATGCCCAAGTTGTAGAGGACTCAAGGTCTATTGATTCTGGTGAAGATCGGTTAATGGACAGGTGTAGTTTACCTGCAATGTTTTACGTTTTAACAAGATTAAAGTACTTAATTTTGATAAATAAAGTATCCTGGAAAAAGGTCATAATAATCCACTGTAGAAAGGTAGATGAAATATTTATAACTGAAAAGGGTAATTGAAGGGGGAGGGGGAAATTTTTTGAAAATTACCTTTCTGATGTCGAATAAACTACTTTATTTTAAGGATAAATAACTTAGTAATTACATATAATTAAACTGTTATTCAATAAAAGTGTAAATATCAAAAATGGGGTTGTTTGTTTAAGGGGAAGGGTAGTTTACCTGCATTGTTTTATGTTTTAACAAGAGTAAAGTACTTAATTTTGATAAATGAGTGCCCCGAAAATAAAGTCATATTAATCCACTGTAAAATGGTAAATGAGATATCAATCCTTTACTACAACCCTTTACTATAAATGTAGATGGTAGTTGAAGGGGTAGGGGTGATTTTTTGAAAATTACTTTACTAATATCAAGTAAAGTACGAGTATTTAATTTTGAAGGATAAGATACCTTAGCAATATACCTTACCAATTACATAAGATAAAACTATTACGAAATTATGTAAACTTATTACGAAAGTGTAAATGTCATTAATGGTGGGGATCGGTTGAAGAGGAGGGATGATTTATCTGCGTAGTTCAGTTTCTTTATAAGAATAAATTACCTAATTTTTATAGATAAAGTGACTCGAAAATAACAATATATTATACGACTACCTCATAAAAAATAAAATATCTATAAATAGTGAAAATAGTTTGAGGGTGGGGGATATTTTTTTTAGAATTATCGAACCGAATTCTAAATGATTTTAAATATAAATCTTAGAACATGGAAGTTATGAATGGTTCTCCATACCGATATTATTGTTGTTATGTAACGAAGAAACAAACACGAACATTGTGCAAACGTTTTATTATAATTTTCTATAGAACCGTGTAGTGACACAATAAAAAATAACAATAAATATATTTTTATCACAACTATAGAAACAATTTAAATGTTTCTGTAAAATTTGTTTTTTCTTGTAATTTCTGACTCGAGTAGCGGTTATCGTGAGTTTTATTACTGCAGTTGATAACGCTGCACCACATTTACATTTGCAACTCAAAACACCAATAGCTGATTCCTTCTTTTCTTTTGGTTCGTAATTTGCCTATAATCTATAAAGTCTATAAATGCTATGACATTTTCAAGAATTTCGTCGATAGGTCATTACAAAAGCAAACGCGAGTTGTATACATCGTGTTTGTTAGTAGTAGCAAAGAGAAAGGAATTCCAGAACAAAATCAAATCTGGAACAATGTTATATATAACATTAATTAGCCTCTACACTATTATTACTCTACATTTTCATGAAAAAATTGAAAATAATTAAAGACTGTTACTTAGAAAGAAACAAAACTTGAATAATTTACATCAACATATAAATTCAGAGTAATAAACAAAGAAATATTTAAATTCAATCTTGTATACCAATATCTAACACGCATTACACCAGAGTTGATATACATTAACTTGGTTCTTGGGCACGGTTAGGTCTTACAAACATTCTTTATTTGTTGTCTACTTGTTAATTAATCATCATCACCATCGGACTCAGAGTCGGACGATCAGGATATTATTCTGTCGGACTCTGAAAACAAATTGCAGATACGTATACATTTGTTAAATCGAATCTGCAAAGACTCTGGATTGCAAATAACCACACTTAAGACCAAGGTGATGGCTTTTCGTGGAACTGATCCCGTACGGGCTACACTTTATCTTATAATTCAAGCAACGACTTTGTAAATAAGTCGCATAAGTTCAACGGTGCGGCGGGACCGTTAGGCGAACCCTTAAGTAAGCAAGTAAAGAAACACGCTTAAAATTCTACAAGGTGACTGCTCTTCCCACACTTCTTTATGGGTCTGAGAATTGAATTTTAACGAAAGGCCAGGCCAGTCGCATCCAAGCGGCTGAAATGAGATTTATCAGGCACGTGGCAGGGTATACTCTCCATGATCATAGAAGAAACACAGATATACGGCAGGAACTGAATAATCTGAGTATACCCGACAGAGTCGCCCAGTATCGGCTGAATTGGTGGGAACATCTTTGCCGAATGGATGACTGCCGCATTCCCAAACAACTCTGGAATCATAAGCCGAGGAGACGGAGAGGTGTGGGACGTCCAAGGAAGCGTTGTAGTGACCAGCTCTAATCTTTGCCTATCTGAGACCAGAACAAACCATCCTTGGTTTAATCCGTGAAGATTATGATGAAACTAGCTGGGTATTATGTAGCCAACTACAAATTACTTGTAGCCAGACGTATGTTATCCAGTACAAGGATACTTAATTAACAAAGTAAACTAAACAAATACTTTATGGTTATTTTTAAACGCCTTGCGAAATGAATATAAAGGAAAAATATTTAGCTTTAGGGTTCTTTTTCATGTAAAAATATAGTCTTCATATCGTTTCTATAACAATTCATACCATTATCAAAGAATGTTTTATTTAATGTTTTTCACTGTCAATTCGCTTTGCTTTCAATAAACAAAGTATAAATAACCTAAGCTTCTTAACAGCAAACTTTGTTTGATATTACACAAGCCCAAAGGCAAGAACAGTAGTTGAGTTCCTGGTTTAGTTTTATTTAATTTTTCCTTATTTCTTGGCAAATATATTTTATTTAATTCACTTTACTTATATTATACTGCAGACTAATTTTATTACTAGAAGATTAATTTCATATTTTTAAAATATATTTTGCATTACAGTAAACTATTAATCACGTATTATTAAGTAACTTTTAAAATAATACGCTACTCTAAAACTGCAATTTCTTTACGTAATAGTCAGCAATAAAAACTGAATACATAACATATTTCTTAAATTTAGTTGTAATAAATTTTGATTTTGATTTTATAAGCCATTTTACATTTCTTTTTTCTTCACGAATATTAATAGTACATAAACTGAAATACACAAAAATTGTATTTGTTTAAAAGAATCACCATTTTCGTATCAAACCCTTGTAACATAAGGGATAATTTACGTACACATCATTTAACGTCATAATGCATTGAAGTAAATGAAATATATAAGTATAGCTATGGAACGTTATTTGGTTTGAATAAGTCTATCACATCACATTAATTTGCTTTGATTCTCCATAATTTTTATAAGACGTATCTTACAAACAACAAAGCAACCTTATAATACATAAATTACAAACGTTACCTTATACAAGATAGTACGGACTTTTTGAATATTTTCTCTTGTGACAGTTCGAAGGGACTATTAATTGTAACGTTAATATTAAGTGTGAAGGGCATTGATTCCGCCTGGTTGTCAGGCGAGGACACAGTGTGGATCTCATATTTCATTTGCTGATACCTAACATGTATCGTAAATATTGTATGTATTCATATGACACGGAACTATGAAATGAATAATGTTATAATTTACACCGGTGTTCAGCATCCAAGTTATTACATCACTGTTAGCCGTTGTTAATCAGACGAAACCGAGGACCAATTACGGAACCATCTCTCCGCTAGATCACACACATTATTACGTCATATGCAAATGGCTGGGACAATTACATTTCAATAACTCTCACCGGAATAGTTATTTTTATACTGTCCTCAGCTAAATGTCACTCTAATTTAGCGTTCTGTATTTAATAAACTCTATAAAATCTAAACTACCATTGAAGTACAGATTTTTTTTATTAGACAATTCTGTGAACTCGTCAAACACCGAGTAGCGTTACCTATTTGATGGTAACACGATCTCTCGTTTAAGACAGCAAACGCTTCTCAGCAGAATAAATACCTTAATATACTGTAATTAAATTTCACTTCTCTGTTCACAGTCAGATAACAGCAGATCATTACTAAATGACGACTCCCACAAGTGCTGATCCGCTTAACTCGTAGCACTGTACTATTTCGGTGTGGACAATAGATTAGCCCTTTAAGTACAGGACAGCAACTTCACAATATGAAGTACTCTTGCAACACCTGCACGCCAAATTACAAAGCTTTAATTACTTTGTAGCGGCCTCCATAACCATATTGTCAATATACCGAGGCGACACAGTTTAATCATTTAGTAATTAGAGTGACATTTAAAAAAACACGTTCTTATTTCTTGTAGAACGGATAGTGGAAAGTTGGGCAACGGAAACAGCACAGAACTACCGCCGCTACCATGGCCGTTAGCATCACTACTGAAATAATTTCAAATCTAATTTTTATCCAGTATCATATGTAAAACTTTTAATGTATAAGCTGAATAAAGAAATGGTATGTCATTTAGAACAGCAGTTTCTTAGTTGGCAACAAAAGTTAAGCTTCAGTTTATATCTGTAACTGTATTATTGTCACTTCCTGCTTTTGTTTTAGTACTTCGTTTAATATTATGACTGTCCTTGTCATGTAAATGAAGAAAAAGCACGAGATGTAGAGATCACTCATTGTCCAAACTACAAAAACAACACGTAAACGTATTGTCCATAAAATGAGAATAATAATATTCCTTTATACCACTATAGAAACGACTTAAATATTGGAATTTATACACTCCTCCAAAATGTGAACAAAATCTAACAAGGGAGACTAATAAATTAACAAATTTTTGTAGGCGATAATTTGAACAGCTCCTTCGCCCACCGACGGACGTGGCGACGTAGTTTTATTACGCCACGCAGCACTTCTATGTGTAGAAACTCTTCTAGTTCTAGTTGCGTAACGTAATGCTTCTGCTATTGGTATTACATAAAAATTTAACTGAAATGTTGAATATATGGATATCAGGTTGACGGGGTATGTCATTGAATTAATATTTATTGTTTACTTGTTTTTTCCTTGCTCCACTATCACCACAATGCCAATTATTTTAGTATTCGCAATATTACGCGGAATTATATAGGCTCCAGAGTAAACAGCAGATTGTCCCGTTAACAGACGGTTCCGTAACTTCTCAGCACTAGTCATCCTCCAGTTTTACACGCAAATTAAACTTTTCGACGTACACTTTAGTTTATACGCGACTAAGGCTATTAAAGTTGGGGGGGGGGGGCTCATGAAGTTGTAAGAAAATTCTAACTTCTGACTTACAATTAATTGTGCTTCATACAGTGACAGCGGACAGCGACTTAAACTACCCGGCTATAGTATTCATAGTATTCACAGTTTGACGTGAAGAATTTTCACACGAAAAGCGTGAATTTTTCAATTTCTGTAATGCTAATGAACAATAGAAGTAATACAAGTAACAATCTGTATTCAGAATACGTTCAAAACGTCAATGTACATTTGAAATTATAAAAGTATAGGACGGTGATCGACGGCAGTACGACACCCTGCCCCCTCTCTCTCTAATGGATACCTAATTTTGTCTGCATTTAAGTCAGTCATCAGATTTCCCATCCCATCGGACTAAAGGAGTGAAATTACTGGAAATATACTTCGACTGCGGCTGGGGTAAAGCTGTTGTTTTTGTCGCATTCTCTTGGCCGTTTTTGGCTGGATTACTGTAACAGCGAGAGTCTGCTAAATGCAGTGCCTGAGTTATAAAACTAATGCAAAATCTTCAATGGAGTTACGAACGGAACTTATATAGTATTAAACTGATTGTTTCCGTAAGACTATTTCACACACAATTTTGCATTTATTTTCATAATAACGTCAGTAACATGAAATTAATTCATAAAACTAAATTTTTGTTCATATAAAAATATACCAGAAAATGTATTAAAATATCCTAAAACAATTCTAATATATTGCGATAGTAACATACGGATGCGAAGCCTGGACATTAACCAGCACAGACAATATGCTGGACATTAACCAGCACAGACGAGCAGCATCTGAGAATACTTGAACGAAAAGTCTTGCGAAAAATCTTTGGACCTCTATAAAGTGAAGAAGGCTATTGGAGGATTCGAACGAACCATGAACTGATTCAGGGTACCGACATAGTCCGGTTTATTAAGAATAGAAGACTTGAGTGGCTGGGCCACGTAGTGCGAATGGATAGCAGAAGAATGGTTAAGAGAATTGCAGATTAGAGACTGGTAGGAAGAAGAATCAGAGGTAGACACAGAAAGAGATGGTTGGATGACGTGGACGATGATTTGAGATGTATGAACGTGAGGGGATGGAGACGGATGTGTAATGAGAGGGCGGAATGGAAGAAAGCCATTGAGCAGGCTAAAACCCACGCTGGGTTGTAACGCCAGGAAAAGAAGAAGAAAGCACATCTAAATTTGTCTTGTTTTATTGGATATTGTGATAATTTAGTAACGAGTTTGGCAATAATAACATCAAGTTGATAATAACATTGAAATTTTCGATGTATTCAGAACTGACCAGTGGATTTCCACTTTAAAATAAGATTATTTAAAATTTACAATGTCGCGTGTATTCAAATAACGACGAGCGAGTAGGAAGAAAAAATGGAGTAATTTTATTTTGGATTGAAAGTAGGAGATTTAGTTAATAAAAGAAAAAGCAGAATACGAGTTAAGCGATATTACGGTTCACCTTCCACACGACTCGCGACGGAGTAAAAGGAACAGTTTACTACGGACTGAGGGAAAGACCAGAGTGGGAAGTGGGTAAAGGTTCTGTTTGTTTGTTCGTAAAGTTCTTTGTGAATGGTATCCTTACAGTAGGATGAGACGCTGATTATTGCCACAGACACTGTGTTCTGAGTCTCTGTGCTTTGTCTAACCACGTTGTTTCGCTCTGCTTTAGTTGTTCGTAAATTATTTTAAAAAAAATATTTATTACATACTTTTGATGTCACGTTGTACGTACCAAATTGATAATCCTTATCAATCTCATGTGATTCAGATTTAATCATCCGTTTAGTTTTATTACTGTAATTGAATGGTTTAACTCAAACGCTAAAAATGTAATGATTTTAAAAATCATCACCAATGTAAAGTCACGGAATACTCTGAAGTGATATTTATTTCAGCTTTATGTACACTGACACATTGGATATTGGGTTTAATCTTTTTTGGTCAAGTTAATAATAACAGAGTTTGGAATAATTATTATAATATGTTAGATATGGAATCTTTACAACTGAGAGAGAAAAAAAAAATTAGATGAGAGCTGAATGTAAGAGTGAAGATCTCTGACTAAGACTTTCACTTGTGTTCTGCTAACAGCAGCCTAATATCTGAACGGCTGCCTACAGTATCAATAATACATTTATTTAGTATGTTATATATTCTCGAATTTTCGTTGAGGGAATCAAAAGTTTTTGTTTTCTACATTTGTTATTCCGTTTTGATAATTTGTGATCTTGCATTAACACATTTCTTTATTTATAGCAGCAGAACTAAATAATAAAGCAAATAGTTATAAAATGTGTTACGTTCAAACTTGAAACGACATTCTTCTTAGAAACATAATGTTATTGACACGTCAGTGGCGTGGCGTGGCGTGGATACATAACACCTGTTGCCGGTTGTGAAAGGCTAAAACTTAACCTAAAAAATAATTCGATTTTTTCTTGTACCAAGTGTTCTAATTAGAGGATTTTCTATCATTCGCTGGGAGAAGAAGAGTCACTTCAACGGAATCTGACTCTCATTATACTTACACTTAATAAATCAGAACACAAATAATCAAATAAAAAATTATAAAGACAAACAGAGAAACACATGACTAAACAAACAAAACACAAATAGATACGTAGTATCTGCTGCACGTCAGTTCCGAAAACAAACATAGCTGCTAACTGAGCGTTTTGCCGGTTTATACAGGGCTCCGTGCTCTGAGCGCCAACTCTGAAATCGTGCTCTGAGCACCGATACTGATAACCCCGTGTTCTGTGCGCCGAGCTTATCTGTCCATAATTAGAAGCGGTAACACGTGGTTGCATATCTGTCTGTCCGTTCGTCTTCAACTACGTAGTCATTAGCGGTCCTATGAAAATTTGTACAATTCATTGCTAAAACGAATTATTATACCACTAGTAAGCTCCCGGAGCTGGAGAACTATCTAACTGTTTTGAACGAAATACATTCAGTATTAAGTTAGTTAAATTTCAATATTAGAAAGTTTCTTATATTATCAGAAAAAATTATGAAAACCCAACTACGCTACTATTTAATTAGTAACATAACAATTTAAAGCAGACAATTATAAAATAAATAATAAAATTTCCGAACTTCTGCATTAGATTTTTAGTTAAATTTATACCTAAATGATAAATAATTTAGTCATATATTTTCAGTTTATGTATGTTTCTATAGATGTCTGTATGTCTATATCTAACGTTATTCACAGATACTTGTGATAACAAAATATTAGTTTTTTGAGACATAGTTCACAAATCGTTTTGAAAGCGATCCAAAATGAGTGTTGAAACATGCTAGTTCTATCAAATTACTACATATAAAAAATATACAGAGACTACAGATACAGATTTTGTATTTTAACTAAAATTCCTCATAACTTTAACCCCAAATAAACTTTTATAATTTTTTTAACTTTGAGTTCTATTTTCCGCCCTTGGTGCTTCTAAAATTAGCTTTTCGTTTTCATGTACCCTTGACACGCTCAGAATGTAATATACTCATTTGAACGTTTCACCCGGTACTGATATTCCTCGTGAAAAAGTAGAGACTCCATCTCGATCAAAATTCACGACTATAATACTACTGTGTCACAACGATTTTCAAACCACAACTAAGGAAAGGTGCGAATAACAAGCTCATCTACTAATCGTATGGTCAACGGATTTAAGGTATGCGGGTAGATAACCATACAAGTGAGTTTTGCCTTCCTTGTCAATCCGCTTACATTGCACATCCTGTGTTTACGCATATACAGCTCAGTTCTCCGTCTCATAATTGTATTTTCATTTTCTTAATTACAGTTGTATTTAATCACTTTCTTTTATTCTCTCCTCAGATTTGTTCGTCCTAACCAAATGAGAAATCCTGACACAATAAATAGGATTATTCGCTAGTGAACGGTGTGCAAAGGCACCATTACATGGATAATAATAAAAATTTTCAAAATGAAAGTTTCAGGCTTCTGAAAAATGTGTAAGGCAATATTCACCCGTTACCTTTAAACAGCAGTAGACCTGAAATACTTAACTTCGGAGGATGTAAGATATTTTATTTCTCAATGACAGGCGCGCGCGCACACACACACACACACACACACACCTGTAGTTTGAGAACGAACCTGTGATTTCTGTAGTTAAGTGTGATTTATAATTATTAAATAATATTAAAAATACTAAATAAAAATAATAATAAAATTCTTAATTTTAGTGGTGACCGTCGATCAATAAATTTTAACGATGGAAGGTGAGGATCGGTCAATAAATATAACACAAATTTTACATTGTTTGTATCGACGTTTCGACAATATTTATTGTCATCATCAGAACCTGTGTACGGACAATAGAGAAAAATCAAACACATAACTACCAACTAGAACGCCCTACTGCCTTCTAAACATGTGTTCTTTTAATTACTTTTACAGGTCAAAAGGACGCTGTACAAATGTCTTCTGGTTTGTGTTTATAAATAGAGTGTGTATTGTAGGCACCTTACAGTTGTAGACGGTCATAATATTGTCTAGTATCAGTTAGTTTCAAAATAGGTATGAGTAATTAATAATGACACATATTCGATTAGTTTTAAACTCGTTGCAGTTGTCAATCCGCGTCTTTCATATTTTACGCTTACGTAGAGAGTTTATACCTCTGTGTGTGTGTGTGTGTGTGTGTGTGTGTGTGTGTGTGTGTGTGTGTGTGGAGGGGAGAAACAGTTTTGTTTTACATTGGCAAAATAATAACATTTCTTACACATCATTTTACTTAAATAGGTAGACATAATTACAATATTCCAAAAACCTAATTAATACAGTGTTACAATTTAAATTACTGATAATATAATAATCCCTTAATTACGTTTGTTAATAATTATAGATACCGTAATCATTGAATGTGTATTGGAATTGGTGCAAATAGCAATACATGTCTAAAAATATGTTATAGCTGAATGCAGATTGTAAGATGTTCAATAATGTATATCATTACTACTAGCACTGAACACACTTATCCATAAATTAGAGAATTATGTACAAAATAACAGAACTACTGATATTACAAACACAAAATTATGGTAAACAAATCAATCATGTGACAATGGTTATTACTTATTATTTATATTGTTGTAAAATAATATTTACCGAGATCCTCTATTAAGTAATATAGTCTATTGTTAAATTACGCAGACGTCGACATTCACACTCTTCCTCCCTCTCCCCCGGTCTCACTCACTCACTATCTCTCTCTCTCTCTCTCTCTCTCTCTCTCTCTCTCTCTCTCTCTCTCTCTCTCTCTCTCTCTCTCTTGCATTCCAGCACTCTCACTCTCCTTCCATTACTCTCTCCCACTTCCTCTCACTCTCACTCTCACAGTGTAAATCACACACACACACACGCGCGCGCGCGCGCGCGCGCATAAAATTGTCTAATCTCTCTCTCTCTCTCTCTCTCTCTCTCTCTCTCTCTCTCTCTCTCTCTCTCTCTCTCTCTCTCCCTCTATCAAAAACACATAAATATTCCCCCCCCAACACACTCAAATTAAAATTACACGTATTCCACATATCGTAGGTACAGATAATATTCATGTAGTTCTTTACGTTTTAGCAGCCAGGTAGGCCTCTATACGAATACATCTGCTTCACGCATCTACACATACTAGAACCGACTCTATATACACATGAGTGTGTGTGTGTGCGCGCGCGCGCGCGCGCGCCAGTCAAAGAGAAATAAAGTACCTTATTTCCGCGGAAGTCTTAAAAGTAGTTGAATACTTCAGGTCTACTGCTGTTTAAAGAGAACGGATAAATATTATTATCTTATTCCTTTATCTTTTTCAGAAGTCTGCAAATTTCACTTTGAAATTTTTTATTATGCCTGTAATAGTGCCTCTTCACATGCATCTTTAGCGAATAATCCTCTTTATTATCTCAGAATTTCACATTTGGTTGAGACGAAAACATTTGCTTTGCACCTTTCCTTAGTTGTGGTTTGACAATCGTTGTGACACTGTAGTGTGACTAAATTATTTGTCATTTAGGTATTATGATTGCAAATTTAACTAAAAACCAACGCAGTAGTCCAAAACGTTTAGTATTTATTTTATGATTGTCTGCTCTAAAGTTATGTTATTAATAAAATGGTAGAATAGTTGGGTTCTCGTAATTTTTCTGATAATATGAAAAATTGTCCAATATTGGAATGTAACTAACTTAATAATAAATGTATTTTGTTCTGGGACCTTACTAGTGGTGTGATAATGGTTTTAGTAATGACTTGTACAAATTTTCATTGGACCGCTAGTGTTGACTACGAAGTTGACGAACAATGGATATACAGATATGCAGCCAAGTGTCTAATAATGCATAGATAAGCTCGGCGCACAGAACACGGTTTATCAGTATCGGCGCTCAGAGCACGGGCGCTCTGAGCACTCTACCTTATACAGCGGCAACACATTGGGTGGACGAATGTGCCCACCCCCCTTCACAGTTTTTACAGTGACAACCACTACGAGGTCAATGACCGTACACAGTAAAACATTGCCGATGTCTGAGCCGGGAACACAAGACCGTGCTAGCGCTCAACAGTTCGAAAGAAATGCTACGCTTTTCTTCAAGTTTTCCTACTAATATTGTTCGGATTTCAAATTATTCAATAACTAAATTATTTATTCTGTAATATAATTAATATTATTTTCTTTTATTTCGAGTACTGTTGCCGCTGGCAACAGCGGTTACATGGATTCACGCTACTGTAACACGTTGATGATAGTTAGTACAACTTGGTTTGTTGCTAAATCAATTTATGTAATATTTTGTTTCTCTTCGAAATTGCCATTGTTTAGTCTTAACGTGTTAGTTTTGGAGCTAAACGATACACATATCCATTTCAAGTTTTATAATATCGGCGTCATCAATTAGATTACAGTTACTGATAATATCTGAATTATTTGTAGTACTAGTAGTGCCGTAATACTGTATAATGTCGATAATACTCAAAGATTGTTAACGTAGACGGTTTGTGGTCTTGGATGTCTGGTTGTACCCATATCCTCTACAATCAAATTTATATTAAACGTCGATAATGAAATCTTACTGACATCCAGTAGTTGGTCTAATGTGAATGCGTTAAGCTTACTAATATTCTCTCCATGATTAGGAGTTGTCGTCTGGTTCAGCCTCTATTTCAAGCTATCTTTTCTGAGTCTTCGTAATGACAGTATACTGTAATTAACATTCTAATTGCATATTAAATATAGCAAACAGTATTGAAATATGATAGCATATAGCCTAAAGAAGGTATATGAATAAGTAGAGATTTGTACACTGTAAAGTAGTTGAAAAGAAACGTTGTGAAAAATGTTAGTTTCAAGTATTTTTAGACTTGTAAAGCAAGTTTGTAACCCCGCTTTAACTTAGACTGGTAAAAAAATAGATTATTTTTTTTGAAAAAAAAATTTTTTTTTTTTTTTTTTCTAAAGAGGGGCCACAAGTTAATTAGAACTAGACCAAAGCCTGGAGAAGCCAAAAATGCGCTGGATCCAGTGAGACGGGACTTGCAATGAAAACTCATAAAATTAACAATTAATAAAATCCCTTTTATTATTCTATCTCCTTTTTTTTAATATTAACAACAAAATCAATAAATATCACATTCAGAAACTATTCTCCCCTTTAATTGTTAATTAAAATAATTTATTCTCTTTAAATAATGTCACCTGAAAATTATTAACACCCCAGTTATCATAATTAATTAATAGAATTTATATATATATAGAAATATTGTTAAGTTCTGAAAATAGTAATGTGTCATGAACCTTATAACCCTTTTAAAAGTAATTTTGGCCCAGAGACCGACATGTTGATGGACCAGTCAGTGCATAATTCAACCTGTCTCAACAACATGTTTAACACTGCATGGACATGCACCTATTCAGGATTAAACTTGTGATTCTACTTAACTACCACAGAAACTTCTTTCCCTATATAAACCAAACTGAATTTAAAAATGAGAAATTAATATATATAATGAACACTAAATTGAAACAGAGAAATTACAAATTGATTGAATGAATTAGTAGCAGTAATGAAACCCTTATACTGAAAATAAGAAGGAATTGCACGTTTGAAAGGTGAGCTGCCAAAGATGCATGTCAGCCTCTGAGCTCACATATTATACAAACAAATTAATAAAATTTACAAAAGATTTCCCTCCCTGTTCACGCACTATACTGTCCCGTTAATCGGGGATCCAATTAAAATGTTTAAAAACTCAAAGTCATGTTGTTGAATGATTGAATTGGTTCACTGGCTTTTGAGTTACATCACCAAGTGTAAAGAATTTTATATATGGATTGAGTTCATCTTATTTTTTCCTTTCCATGGGTGTGAAGAGGTGATCATCTGGCTTTCATGAGAGGGTGTTTGTGTTAGCCATCGCCATCCTGCTCCGGCAGATGAAGAGAGAGCGAATCTAGGTGTTACATGTTCAGGTGCAGGGGCTGTTCCTCGCCTTCATCGGGGAACCCGCAGTTCTATTTAGATCTAGCTTGCCATAGATGGAAGGATGGTGCAAGAAAATTTCTTCATCTGTCCGGAGGAAAAGACGCAGCTAATTTTGACGACGTTCGGAGCGAGACAAACTTTCTTGATCCCGGTTCCGCTTTCTAAACCCGTAAACCTTGGCTCACGCTAGAGGCCAGCACTTATCAAGCCTCGCTCTTAAATGTAATTCCGGCAGCAGTATTGCTTATCTCCACTGCTAGGGTGCGGCACTAATGGTAAAACCAGTTACAGATAGTTTATCTCTACCGCTGCTACGTTAAATACCGTACAGTATTTTGCTTCCTTTTTCGTTAAACGGTGAATACGCGCCGAATCTTCCTAGACTCGGCACACCCTCACCCCAAAAGGGCAACATAGTTGCCCCACAGTTAAACGCAGGGAGGGTACCCTGCAGTGTACCCCCTCCCCAAAACAACCCAGTGGTCATTGTGATTAGGTCGGCCCAGCAGCACTTGCTCTCAGGAGAACAGAGGCTCAGAAAGAAAACGAAAGAGACGAAAGAAGGTATGTAGTATGTAAGTGTGCGGGTGCTGCACGCTTACTTGATCAGAGTCAGCATACAGCACAAGAGATAGAAGGAGAAAAGACGAAAGGGTCGCAATCAAGAGCACCGTCTGAGTTCTGACCTCCCAAGGCCTCCCAACTCACAAACTGAGACCCAAACTTGATACCCACTCAGGACAACTTCTACCCCCCCTTCTCACAGGACTGGAAAATCTCAACGCCACTGAAACCATACCCACACGACCCTCTCCGCCAGGCCAACCCCACAGGACCGCCCCAACACGTCACACTCTCTGGTGACCACCACCTACTCCTACTGCTGCCACTCACATACGCGTCCGAAGACCAAACAAGGTATCTATTACCTTGATATGTGAGTGCCCATAACACTACTGTCCACATCTGGACTGACCAGCCATATGCAGCAAAACAAGGCATCACAATCCTTGACATATGACTGGTTGAAAAAAAAAATCCCTACACTAGGGCGGACGGCCCCTATTAGCCGGACAGAGAAAACCGCATAGAGGGCACGCGAACATCAATCCCTTCATTTACTCTTCAATACTGCATAACTAGCAAGGGGGGTTTACTTCAGCACGGCATCGTCTAACAACCCACACTTGATCCAAAAATAACCTACCAGGGAAACAACCAGGGAATGCGGCATGGCCCCGACCCTACAATTATCAACAAAACATAACTCCCACAAAACACCTAACACCCTACAAAATAATGACAATAATAACACAGGAATCAGAAAAAAACTCGAGTACTAAACTCTTCCTTCGAGCAGACTGCGGGTCCCCCTACCGTTGCGAGGACCCAGCCCACTTGCCTGAACTGCTCTCTCTCAACAACTCTACACATTATGGAACGCGACACACACACTAACACACAAAACGACAAAATCACCGACCAACGACAATTTTCAAAAAATATTTCTAATATCTCTTCGGCTCCCGTATATCGGAGGAGACCGACTGCCGATCGGGCCATACCGCATAAATAAAACACCTCCCCTATTATGGGCAAGGTAATACGCAAACCATCTTCACCCAGGCACAGATCTGCGATAAGTCGCGTTTCCAACGGAATAAAATTTCACACCACGTGGCAATCTACAGTTAAACTATCCAAGGCGGGCAAGTACATAGACATATCATACACAAAACCTTAAACCTAACAAAACCTATTCACTTTTAGATATAGGGCCTTTCAAAGATTTTTCTAAGTTCCATTGGAACCCCTAAAATGTTTCCTAAGTTTCCAAGCCCCGTCACACCCAAAGGACCCAAGAGTTGACCCTAATCTCAACCACGCTCTGCTACCAAATGTAACCCCGCTTTAACTTAGACTGGTAAAAAAAAGATTATTTTTTTTGAAAATTATTAAAAATTTTTTTTTTTTTCTAAAGAGGGGCCACAAGTTAATTAGAACTAGACCAAAGCCTAGAGAAGCCAAAAATGCGCTGGATCCAGTGAGACGGGACTTGCAATGAAAACTCATAAAATTAACAATTAATAAAATCCCTTTTATTATTCTATCTCCTTTTTTTTAATATTAACAACAAAATCAATAAATATCACATTCAGAAACTATTCTCCCCTTAAATTGTTAATTAAAATAATTTATTCTCTTTAAATAATGTCACCTGAAAATTATTAACACATATAAAATTTATTTGCTATCTTCTCTTTAAAATGAATTAAAATTAAAATCATTAATTTTCTTTAAGTAATGTTTCCTGAAAATTATTAATATATATAAAATTTATTTTCTATCTTCTCTTTAAAATGATCAATTGAAACGTAACTGAGATAAAATTTATAGACTTCTTGATAAGGTTAATTAGAATAACTAATTCTCAAACAAAATTAATTAAAATTAAATAGAGACAAATCTACATACTCTTTATTAAAGTTAATTAAAATAAATTAACTCTCTTAGAAAAAATATTAATCAAAAATTAATAGAGATAGAATTAATTAATTGTCATCAAAAATAAAATGTAATTAAATATAACCCTATGTTTCATATTTTCTTTTATAAGAGCCCTATATCTAACTCCCCCAAAAATACACCCAAATGTACAATACATATAAAACCCCACAAAATACACACACGAATATACAATACATCTACATGTTCCACAATACAGGACAATTATTACATAGATCTCTTGCCACACCCTTTTCTACCCCCATGAGGTACATTATTAATTATTTCATGAAAATCCATGTTAGGTTTATAATTCTTAATTTGTGCATAACACATTACATGTGTATCAGATTATATATGCAACACCAGTAGTCCCCAGGACACAATAAATTCAAAATTTGGCCAAGTGCCTAATACTATTATAAAATCCTGCCACACTGGGCACTTATACGGGGAGAAATAAAATTTAGAAAACAGTGAACACCCCAGTTATCATAATTAATTAATAGAATTTATATATATATATATATATATAGAAATATTGTTAAGTTCTGAAAATAGTAATGTGTCATGAACCTTATAACCCTTTTAAAAGTAATTTTGGCCCAGAGACCGACATGTTGATGGACCAGTCAGTGCATAATTCAACCTGTCTCAACAACATGTTTAACACTGCATGGACATGCACCTATTCAGGATTAAACTTGTGATTCTACTTAACTACCACAGAAACTTCTATCCCTATATAAACCAAACTGAATTTAAAAATGAGAAATTAATATATATAATGAACACTAAATTGAAACAGAGAAATTACAAATTGATTGAATAAATTAGTAGCAGTAATGAAACCCTTATACTGAAAATAAGAAGGAATTGCACGTTTGAAAGGTGAGTTGCCAAAGATGCATGTCAGCCTCTGAGCTCACATATTATACAAACAAATTAATAAAATTTACAAAAGATTTCCCTCCCAGTTCACGCACTATACTGTCCCGTTAATCGGGGATCCAATTAAAATGTTTAAAAACTCAAAGTCATGTTGTTAAATGATTGAATTGGTTCACTGGCTTTTGAGTTACATCACCAAGTGTAAAGAATTTTATATATGGAATGAGTTCACCTTATTTTTTCCTTTCCATGGGTGTGAAGAGGTGATCATCTGGCTTTCATGAGAGGGTGTTTGTGTTAGCCATCGCCATCCTGCTCCGGCAGATGAAGAGAGAGCGAATCTAGGTGTTACATGTTCAGGTGCAGGGGCTGTTCCTCGCCTTCATCGGGGAACCCGCAGTTCTAGTTAGATCTAGCTTGCCATAGATGGAAGGATGGTGCAAGAAAATTTCTTCATCTGTCTGGAGGAAAAGACGCAGCTAATTTTGACGACGTTCGGAGCGAGACAAACTTTCTTTATCCCGGTTCCGCTTTCTAAACCCGTAAACCTTGGCTCACGCTAGAGGCCAGCACTTATCAAGCCTCGCTCTTAAATGTAATTCCGGCAGCAGTATTGCTTATCTCCACTGCTAGGGTGCGGCACTAATGGTAAAACCAGTTACAGATAGTTTACCTCTACCGCTGCTACGTTAAATACCGTACAGTATTTTGCTTCCTTTTTCGTTAAACGGTGAATACGCGCCGAATCTTCCTAGACTCGGCACAAGTTTAAGTGAAGTGAAAGGGTACGTAATTATTTTACTGGATGTTCCTAAAAAAACACGTTAAGTTAAATAACTATCAAAATATGGTAAATTTCCAGATGGGAATTATATAAAAATACACGTAATAAAAAGACCTACCTGATAACAGTAGTTTTTTTTTTAAATTAGTAACTGAATGTATGCGATTTTTGAGTAACATGTTTTGTAGCCCATAAAATCGGGCGTGAAATGTTTTAGGTTTTTCGAACATGAACTTTTCTGTTCCGAAACCTTCTTTTAAGAGGAAAATCTATTATGTTTAAGAGTATCATGGGAAGCGGTTACCGAAGAACTAATCATTTAAAAGAAATTTATTTTCAGAAATAATAATGTGGCATACAGTCAGTCTCTCCTGGGAATTGATAACGAGTAAAGGCTGCTGCACTGGCACATGACGTTTGGTCTGTCAGTTGTAACGAACGCAAGTTATAAACTCCCTTAGAGTTACTGCGATAGTTGCTATAATTGATATCCGCGAGTTGAAAGATAGTCCGTTTAGGAGTATATAGACACTTCAAGCTAACTGGAAATGTGTAAGCCTATACAGCAGTTTAAGCAGTAACAGTATCAATTCGCGGTGTGTATGTAACCGGGCCCGCGAGAAATATCTAGACCCTCGGAAGCGACCATGAGGCCGGACAGAGTAAATTGACTCACGTTTTTATCCGGATAATACCTACTCGACTTCTGCAGAATCTGCAGTCGACATTACAGTGAAATGGACTTATATTATTTTACGGTGTGTACACTTACAATAACTTATTTAAAAGAAAGACTCTAGTACAAATTACATCAGTAATAACTTTTTTTTGTATCGACCATCTAAGGACCACATGCCAATTTCAATTCTATATTCTTTTCTTTTTCTCCAATATTCTTTCATCTTTTCACCGTGTCTCTTCTTCCTGTCTTCAGTCCACTTTGAACCTGTGTTTTTCTCACTTCTGCCCTGGACTCCTTCCATTTTTAACACTTTTGCCCGCAAAACTTCTCTTTCAATTGATTCTTCTGAGTTTATATTATTTTTTTCTAAATCCTTTTGGACTACATTAATCCAACTTGATGTTGACTTCTTCCCTCACAGATATTTGAAGATCTGCTTTGTTAACCTATTGTCGTCCATTCTATATCAATGTCCAAAAAATAATAGTCTTCTTTTTCTCATTGTTTCTGTTATATTTTCTATACTCTGATATATTTCATCACAGTAATAACTTTAGAGTTTAGAAAAGACGAAAAGAAAATATTTAAATAGAAAATTATTTTTAATTGTACAAACATTAAATTTTAGTTTGTGTTACGGAGGTCAACAGAGACAATTTAGTTAATTTTGTAAACTGTATTGTCTGAAAGATTAATAGCATCATTAATAAATCCGTTTCGTTCCAATAAAATCTATCTCGAGTCTATTGGATCCTATGCTTATTCTGTGCGGCCCTTATACATCGCAATACATAAAATAAATGTGATTAATAATCTATAGTTTGAAACATTTATATCCGCGGCACGTGCCTTGTTTCTAAGTATACAAACAGCGATCAACAGAATCCTATAGGCTATCAACCCAATCCTGTATCCAGTTAGCCTACGTACGGTATCAGAAGGACAAGACCAAGCTGGCGTCCGCTACGCTAGGTATTAGCAATGTTCACTGTGTGTCCTCTCCTTTGACAGTAAGAGAAAAATTGAACTCTCTCAATTCAGCACTAGAAATTACGTCATACACATTGATCGCTACATTGTTCTATGGAATTCAATATCATTTTGGCCAAACCAAGCTAGAACGTTGAGGGAACAATCGTATTGATATTTCTTTGATCTTGATTACCAGTGACGAGTTAGTACAAGGGAAAAGGAAGGCGCTGCTTTCTGTTGGTTGGAACGTCGATGGTGATATACATTCCATCCATCCATCCGTTCAGGCTTCACAGCATCCTATGCCGTCTGGTTCCAAGTCTTCAGTCACTTCCATCCTGTCAATATCCTGCTCATAAACTCTCTCCGTCACGACTCTGAGTTCCACTCTCCCGCGTTACTTTAATCTCCCTTTCTTTTTACGTTACATGGGTAACCCACATGACGATACGTTATTCTGGTATTCTTTTTACGTGCCCGTTCCACGACAGCTACCTAATCCATTGTTTTACCTCACCTGTTTTGGTAGCTTCAACCCCCGCAATCTGTCTCTTTCTTAAAGTCATGCCTTCTCTATTCTTGAAACTCGTTTTGCCCTCCGCCAATAATCCGACTATGGAACGACCAGTTTTCCTTCCAGTTATTTATTCAGTTGTCAGCTTTCCCAGCCGTGTAAACTATCCCTTAAATATAACATTGCAGCTATCTCTTTTACTTTTATCGAATAACTCGTAGTATGACGTGAATTAAAACTGTTGTTTTATTTTTGCCTTCAAAAACACTATTTTCAGTTGCTTTTTCTGCTCATTAATCCTTTTTTAGATATTCATGTTTGTCGCAAGCACAGATTTTCTTACTGTTTTCCTGTGTCACATAAACTTACTTTTCTTGTGCAACACGTAAATATTTCAGCGTATATTTCTCCATCAATTGTAAACACGTAAAATATATATGCGCTTGTGATTTTTTTTTTTAGGATCACTGACAAGTGATAATCAAATTTTTGCCTTGATTTCTTGTTGTTGCGTGTATTTCACTGCTTCAGAAACAGTCCACGAATGGAATCTATCATTTTGTTTCATTGTATACCTGCAGATTGGTATATATCTTATGTAATTAGCGTAAATAATTAAAGTTTTTGTGTTTGTAAGGCTAATATTGTCTGTTCTTTGACCCTGTCCTCACTGATAAACAGTGAACTAAACAGTGATTTAATAAAGGACTAAGTTAGAAGGGCGACTGTAGCGGGATCCATTATTGCTGTCCCCTTCCTGCTTCTCAGTACTAATTATTGTAGGGGAGACCGGGGCACGTTGGCCAACGGCTTTAGTTCCCCTAGCAGCCATCAGAATGCTCCGCGAATCATACTGAACGTTGCCTGACCTGTCGCCCCCCTCCTCCGCGACTGCCAGTTCGTTTCCTGTGATCTGTCAGGAGTGGTACCAGTTATTCGATTTTGTTGTATTTCTAGTAATTTTTCTTGAGTTGGATTAAATTGTTATATTTCTCTGCAAACACTGATCAAGGAAATAGTTAAGTAGTGAATTGAAAGCTCGGTAAGTAAGGATACTTTTAGCGTAACGCAACCAGAATGAACTGAATGTTGTGTAGGTTTTTCTAAAACTGTAAAACTATTTCAAACATGGCGATGGGGCAGGTCGGCCCACAAGCATCGGGGGCCCCGGTGCTTTTTGTTACAAAATTAGTTATTTTGATAATAGCACTCTTTAATGCTAGTGCGTTTTGAAACACATTTAATTTATATTTAAATTGCAAATATCAGGATTGATGTTTAAATATAGAAAACGACAACTAACTTATATCTTTGTCTACATGTATTTTTTTTTTTTTTTCAGTTACCATGGTTCGCAACTATAAAAGAAAAACTGAAAAAGGGCTTGTTTCAAAAGAAACTATGATGTTGGCTGTTATTGAAGTGAAGCAGTATAAAAGGTCCGTGAGGAGTGTACGTGAAGAATTCGGAATTCCTAGAAAAACATTAGGAAGATACTGTGATAAATTTGAAGGTACGCCTACACTTGCTGAAGAGTCTGTAGTTACCGAAGTGCCCCAAGAAGTGCCTACAATAGTGGCAGAAGTTACCAAAGTTCCTATAGAAATGCCTACAGAAAATCAAAGTGTTTTAGTTACCAAAGTGTCAGTGGAAGTGCATAGGCCTACAGTTACCGAAGAGTCTTCAGTCACAGAAGTGTCTTCAGTTACCGAAGTGCCTTCAGTTACCGAAGTGCCTTTAGTCACAAAAGTGTCTTCAGTTACCGAAGAGTCTTCAGTTGTTACCGAAGGGTCTTCAGTTACCGAACTGTCCAAAGAAGTAGCAACAGTCCCCGCAGAGCCCATGGAAGTAGGCCTCCCAACAGTTGGAACTTCGATGGCAACTGTAAGCCCTTCGCTTAAGCCTACTAGATCTCCCGGAGTCTTCCACACATTTGGCTACGCCAAACGGTTTCAGGTAGGCCTAAATAAAAAATAACACTGTTATTAAATACTTTCAGTTCTATATATTATTATTTATTACGCTTTAAGCCTTCAAATAATTGACAGTAAAGTACAAAATAAACAGAATTTTTATATGGTTTAAAATGTAAAGTAGCTGGATATAAAACTAAATTAAAAACAAAATGTAGGCTTAATGACATTTAGTTTTACGCATGTAACTAATTCAAACCGTTTATTCTGTCCAGGTGTTTGAGGCGGAGCAAGAAAACTTGTTGTAAAACTACCTGATGAAGGCAAGCGACATCTATTTTGGTCTGTCACCCAGAAGCGGCGTAAGGCGTGGGCGAAGTGGGCGACGTGGGCCACCGCCTACGGCCTCGCGGTCCGAGGGGCCTCGCGCCTCGAAGGTTTATGCAGCTTTCTTTAACTCATGAAAAATATTTAGCTAGGACCATTAAAAGCCGTGACCGCGAGTACAGATTTTACTCATCATAAAACGATAAATCGCACCGGCTAGCAAGCATCTGGCAATACCCACATTCGTTTTTTAAAAATCTAGTCTAGCAACCAGTGTTGCCAAATTACGGGTAATTACCAAGGTTACGACAATGGTGCAAATATGGTAGGCATAAATAGTGGAGTTAAAACTCGAATATTAAATATTAATCCCAGGGCATTTTTTACACCTTGCGGGTGTCATAGTTGGAATCTGCTGTTGGTAGATGCAGCTAATTCTTCTGCGGCAGCAAAAACATTTTTTGGTTTTATTCAGAACATTTATTTGCTATTTTCAAGATCCAGAAAACGCTGGGAATTAATCAAAGGCAAATTAAAGCTTACTATAATGCCTTTATCAGACACAAGGTGGGAAAGCAGAATCGAGGCAGTGAAGGCCATATTATTGCAATTTGATGATGTTGTTGAATGCATTGAAAGCTTAAAAAATCACACGGAACAATCAGACACACTCAGTGATTGTGATTCGGTTTTGAACGAAATGCTCAGCTTAGAATTTATCATATCATTACATTTATGGTATGAGATATTATCGCGTGTTAATATCATAAGCAAATTATGGCAATCTGTACAAGTCCATTTAAGCATTGCTCTTGAACATTTGCGTACATTTTGTGACTGGATCAAAGAATATCGACAAACTGGGTTCGAACAATGCTTGTCTGACGCTCGTCAATTTATTGAGAAAAGCAGTTATGATCTGCCAAAAGACTTTAAAAATAAAAGGGTAGCCAAAAAGAAAACGATGTTCGATTATGGAAGCAGCGATGAACCTATACAGTCTCCCAAAAGCCGGTACGAAACAGATTTTTTTAACACCATGATTGATTCCATAGTGAGCAATATGGATTCAAGATTTATATCTTTAAATCAACGTTTTGAAAATTTTGGTTTTCTCTATAATCTAAGCAAGTTAAAAAATATTCCAAAAGAGCATATATTAAAAAACTGTCAAGATTTACACACAGTTCTGCGAGTGGGTGAGAGCAGTGACTTCCAACCTTACGAATTATATGAAGAATTACAAACAATGATCCCAAATTTACCCGACTTCATTAAAGATGTGAAACAGCTGCTCTGCTCCAATACGTAACAGAAAATAACTTAAAAGAAATTTACCCAAATATTTATATTGTCATTCGAATTTTGTTAACAGTACCAGTAAGTACAGCCTCCGCTGAAAGGAGCTTTTCAAAATTAAAACTAATAAAAAATTTTTTAAGAAGTACAGCGGGTCAGCAAAGACTTTCAGCTTTGGCAGTTTTATCTATTGAAGCAGATACAGCATCTAAGCTGGATTACGATACAGTTATTAAGGAGTTCAGTAAGGCTAAAAGCAGGAAATTTCTGTTTCTTTAATTCTTTACTGTTAGTTATTACTTAATAATGTTAGTTAAAGTGAAGATGTTTGCATTTTTATGAATAAAAATTTGACAGTTTCAAAAAAATTTTTCTCTATACAAAATCCGTCCTCTTGCGCCACCAGAGGGCCTCGCAAAATTTATCTTGCCCACATCAAATTTAGGTATTGCCCCGCCGCTGCTGTCACCCAAAGAAGTCCGGCGATTTGCTTACACGTACGCTGTTGCATGTAACAGAACCATTCCTAACTCGTGGACTGAATTTGAAATGGCTGGCCCAGATTGGTTTACAGGGTTTTTAAAAAGGCACCCAAAATTGTCCATTCGTACCCCTCAAGCCACAAGCTTAGCCCGTTGCACCAGTTTTAATAAACACAACACAGGTTTATTTTTTGACAACCTGAACAATGTCTTATCTAGACTAAAGGTCACAGCAAAAGATATTTGGACTATTGATGAGACAGGTGTTACGACGGTTCAGAACCCGACAGAATTGTCGCACGTCGAGGTTTCCGACAAATAGGACGTGTGACCTCAGCACTCAGCAGAACGTGGTTCCTTAGTTACAATGGCATTGGCAGTGAGTGCAATCAGGAACAGTGTACCCCCTTTCTTTGTTTTTCCTAGGGTTAACTACAAAGAACATTTCGTTCGAGATGGCCCTGCTGGATGTTCTGGCGATGCTCACCCATAAGGATGGATGACGGAAAATGGGTTTTTGAAATATATAAAACATTTTGTTGGACACGTCCATAGCTCTAAAGAAAACCCGTGCCTTGTGTTAATACATAACCATAGTTCCCATTTGTCATCAGATGTTTTAGACTATTGCAAAGAAAATGGAATCACACTGTTATCTTTTCCGGCACATTGCAGCCATAAGCTGCGACCCTTGGACCGAAGTGTTTACGGCCCTTTTAAGAAGTACGTGAATTCTGCCTGTGACAGTTGGGCGACAACAAACAGACGTCCAATGACAATTTACGATATACCTGGTATCGTGAAAACTGCCCTCCCACACGCAGTCAACCCAGTAAACATAACAGCAGGTTTCCAGGTTACTGGAATATGTCCTTTTAATAAACATATTTTTACCGACGCTGATTTCATGCCTTCGTATTTGACTGATAGACCAGATCCTTCAAATATGCCAAGCCATTCAAGCGTTTTTTCAGAAGAAAATACCAACCAGATTTCATCAGTTGTCATCCCAGCAACCCTTCTTCGGGAATAGGCCTACAGCAAACCTTCCCATCACCAGAGGAAGTAAGACCATTTCAGAAGGCAGAACCCAAGAAAGGAAAGAATTCAAATAAAAGGAAAAGAACATCTGCCATTCTGACAGACACTCCTGAAAAAGAAGCATTACAGCTTGAACAAAGAGCAGCAAAATAAAGAAATAAGATCAAAACTGAAAAAGGAATAGGCCTACAAAAGAAAAATGAGAAGAACAAAATCATCAAGAAAGAGAAAAAAAATAACAAAGAAAAGCTATCTGTTGCGAAGAATTTGTTTTGTGACCACCCGGAACAGCCTGGTGGTAGTGGTCAGAAACGCCGAAAAAGGACTACTAAAAAAGCAACAAAAGTAGAAGACGACGATGAGGATGACGAAGATAAGGATAATTTATGCTTAAGTTGCTTGAAGGCGTTCAATAAAAGTACGCCTGGGGCGGAATGGATCCAGTGCACCAGTTGCAAACGTTGGGCACATGTGCAGTGTGTCAAAGGAGAAATAAAAGGGGTGTTTTTTGAATGCATTCATTGCAGTGACCCTTTAGTAATGGAAGACAGTGATTAATACTTTATGCATTAAGCCAAACATAATCTTATTTTCTTCTATGTAAAGAGTTTTTGTTTTAAAAATTATATATAAGAGTTTGTTCAGCAAATTGACTTTTATTTAGCTCCTAAAACAACAACAAAAAGGTAAAGTGCTAGGTGGGCCATCGCCACATGACAAAGCCCATAAATTATATTAATAGAGCCTTCAGTTGTGCAAATTTAACAAACATAGAATTTTTTATTTGTAATAAAAGATATTGGAAATTGTTAAAAATTATTACCACGGTAAAAAAACTTTTTTTTCTAAAAATAAAACAAAAAAACTGGGCCAACGTGCCCCGGTCTCCCCTATTAGGTAAACGTAATAATACAGTAAACAATAATTTGAAGGAACTCCCAAGCTATGTGAATGAACTGTAAGCGCTGAATCCTCAAGTTGTGAAATCTATTGTTACGACGATCTAACTGATTTGGTACAGTGGAACAAAATACAAGACACCAATTAAGTCACTAATCACCAGCTTTAATTATCACAATTAAACAGTTTGTAATCAACAAGGTAGTCTCTTACAACAAATCAAATAAAAATTGTTCACACGCAATAAAAATGTCTAATAATATAAAACACATTTGTATTACAATTGTCCCGCACAGTTATAAAACACATAACACTTCGCCACAATACTACGAACAGCACTCCAATAGATCGCAACTCAAAACTCACTGTGTAATCGCCTGACAATAACTGAACTAAGTGCCGCTCAGACACCAGAACATTCCACATACTACTACTCATCAGCGCTACACTAGATCGTAATTGATTGCGGCCTTGAAGCAGTGCGCGCGGCTGGCGACGTCTAGAAAAGTCTTGCGAACGCATGTTGAAATCACGTACGGACACACCATTACAGGCGGATTCCTCTGAAACATTCGAGAAACACGTAGATTGGTCTGTAATGTCGTAACACTAAGATAACTTCCTGAAACTAGTTTCATAAATAATTCGGACGTTTACTGGTTTACAATCTAAAATACATGATCATTTACGTTTGCAGCACAAACACTTCGTAACTTGTATGTCTGAGTAGGTTTATGACACGCACTAACAAGTAATGTAAAATGTAAGTCTCAAACTATCAAATCAAACTACTGATTTTTACTATTTCTTTTATGAATTTGTTACTGCTATAATTTTTATTGTTCGACTAAGCTTTTCGTCATCACTGACATCATCAAGTCTTCAACAACGTCTATCTACTGTACGTTGTAGGCTAAGCGTACAGTAGATAGACGTTGATGAAGACCTGATGATGTCAGTGATGACGAAAAGCTTAGTCGAACAATAAAAATTATAGCAGTTAGCAAATTCATAAAAGAAATAATAAGGATGGCTGCTAATTTAAACAATACTGATTTTTAACACTAATTCTTCAATCGTCGATAAGATCACTTGTGCTTTATATTGTAACGCAACAGAAATGCTAGCATTCATGTTACATAAAAGACGGTTCACAGAATAATAAACAAATTGATATTTAAACCCATAATAGAACAGAGATCCAATAATTACAATTATAATCATAGACAAAATTAAATAAGGATGCAAGGTAGTGTTGACTAGAATAAACGAACCTGTAAGATAAATAATAGCTAATGATATATGTTTAATGAAAAGCAAAACAAAAAAATGAAACAATGACTTAATTTATGGTAATAACAAATAAGAATTTTGTGTTAAGAAGTATTATTTTATGACAAAAATGTTATGATAAAGTTTATGTGATGTTATATCAAATATGTGTTGAGTTAATGAAAAATAATGAAACAAGTTGTATTATTCAATGACTGTCGTAGAATGAAGTGTGAGGCAGTTAATCAATGTTCATAAATTCGAATTTTGTTGTATGTGATCAAGAGATCAAGATAAAATTGTTATTAGATATAGAAAAATAATTGTTTATATAAGTGCTAATAATTAAGATTTGATTGTATGTATGAATTTATATAAAAGGGACTATAGATGCCTAACAGACATAACCACAGGTAGATCAGTTTACAATAAAAGGCCTAACAGGCAAAACTACTATATAAACACTCATAACATAAAGATTAGGTGCATCAATTAATAATAATTAATAAATACGCTATGAAGAACTAGAAAAAAAAACATTAAATTAATAATAATATTTAATAAAATTTATACAAATTATAATAATACCATAATGCCATAATATCGATTGGTAAAATATAATATCGAAGATGGATTAAATATAATAAAAAAGAAAAAAAACGGACTTATATCAAAAAACCAGTAGAATATGTGTATAAAATAATAAACCAACTATCGGTAAAGTTACATTCCGATAGGACAGCAAATTGATAAAGAATAGATAAAAAATATATGAAAGAAACACTATATATTCAAAACATGTGGAAGGCAGAAATTATTATATGTTGCTAGGGACGACAAATAAGAAAAAGAAGTTGTTGATTTTAGACAAGACAAGAATTGCTTTGAATGAACTAAAAGTGATGAGATTAAAAACCCAAGAATAATCTATTTAATTGTAATATTCGAAATTACCAAATACGATTATAAAAATACAAAATTCTAATGACAATATTTACGTCTACTACCAATACAGATAAACAAAATAACACTACAATATGAAATGATAATAGAGAGTAAATAATTGAAGTCTACAAGAAAGAACTTGGACTGTCCCATATCCGAAGGGAATTGATGAGATAGTAATCAAATAGAAAGAATTAACAGTAACACAACTCATAATATTCACAACACCAGAAATTATAACCTTGCAAATACACGGAACAACACTAATTGCTTCAACCGAAGGAAGAACTTATTTGGATCCTGGCGGTGCAGAAAAAACATCAATCGGGCTGTAGATCAATCCAGTAGCTGTATTCCGACGTGGACAGGACAAGAATTACTTTTATTAAACCGAAGACAGAAAACCGTACTGCATAACCATTCAAAACAGTAAATTCAGCGATCAACCGCCTACACGATTTGCTTCGTTCGAATCTGGTAAATTATATTATATTCATCATACTAAATACACAACACATAAATTTTGTAAATCTTGCATTCTTATCTATGTATTTTTAGTCTTCCCCACAGTTACAAGAACCTTCACACCCTGAAATAAATTAAATACAAATCAAAACATAATATATAACCAAATATAAATGAAGGATTAAAATAACCAACAATCGATACCTGAAGTCTATAGTCCAAGCATATGTTAATTAGAACATATCTTATTTAATGTGAATTAAGTAAACAAATAAAGAACCTTTATATATTTGTCAAATCTTGTTATTTGGAGTATGGTTTAGTGAACTGGGAACAAAAAGTAACTGAATAAGTATAGAATAAATGGTTAATATTGTAATCTTACGAATACCCGTGTGTGTGTATCGTGGTTACTTCTGCCACCCGTTGGATGCGTCAATTTATAACGTATTATTCTTCTTCGGGGTGTTATCTTAAAAGTTATTATTATGTTTATTATTATAATCGAATTTACGTTACGTTTAATTAACTTGAACCAAAATAAATAAAAGAGTGGTTATTGTTTAAATTTAAATTTGTGGTTAAAGTATTAAAAGTCTCATTAAAACAAAAGTCATCTATGGGTGAAGTGTTCCTTGGAGATAACTCAATGTTGAGAATGGTTGTTTCTACTTGAAGGTGACCAATGTAGCAAAATATTTTACCATACAACATTCAAGTTACTCACAGTGTTTACAATGGTTTGAATACTCTTGTTTTTAAAGAATTCCCTTGTATTAAACAAAAAATAATAAAGTTGGTTATTTTTTAAATGTTAGATTATCTTAAATTAAAACATGAAATATGGCAGTTGATTACTTGATAGTAGATCTCGTCTGGTTGAAACTGGTTGTGGAAACTTCTTCTGATTACAGGTAGTCTGAGTAAGTCAAGTCCTGTAAAGTCTGGACAATATCATAAACAAACATATACTTTTACGTACCTGATTGCGTTTACTTGAAGCTCACTAAACTGTCAACTCAGCTTACATTCATCAACTCCCTTTAGTTGCAAGGTTATGTCACCTTGTTTATTAAATTAATGGGCGCCACACAGATTTATTCAGGGAAAATCCCGTGTAAAACCCGTTCATAAAAATTAATAGATGAATTGAAAATTTAAAATAGTTGAATACCACTTTTTGGCTATGTTATTCCAATGTGTCAAACACAACAGAAGGTTGTTTAAGTTTAATAAAAGAAACTATTTAATTATTCAGAAAAAATAAAATAAATCAAATCAGGTGATGCTGTTAATAATGGGTTTATTTGCACCCTTCTAGTGAATTCAAAAAATACACATAATATAACATATAAAGTTGTACAATGAAAACTTAATTATTATATGCCTCATACGGCTGGCAAAGAACATGAGTTATAAATTTGGTTAAGTCAAGATACTATTTATTGTAATATAAAATTATTACAATTATTACTATTAGTATTATTGTTATTATTATCGATATTATTATTATTATTATCTCAGTAGTGAATTCTTTGAGACACGAAAGAAAACAATTATGCCTACACAGTATCCAATGATACAATTGATCAAAAAAGTTGAAGTTACTTTGACCAAGTAATTAAAATAAAAAAACGATCTATTGTAAGATCGTGCGTTTCTTTAACGCTTGCTTTTCTAATGACAATATTATTCAATTGAGGACCCTTACCACTAACATATAGCTTACTTACTAATAACAAATTTGAATAAAAAATTGAAACGTGGTGTAATCGTAGATACTGTTTTTGTGTTTTGCGTCAGTACAGGTTATGGTAGCAAAATACAAGTTATTGCGCTCAGATCAAGTATAATAATGATTGCACTTTTACCTTCGTGGTTTTAATTATTTTAATTAAAACCTTTTATCACTTAAGTAATCGGATTATAGAGATTACTTTCTTTCAGCACTAATTCGCACAAGAACAGAAATTCGATCCTCTTCTGATAAAAATGGATCGTGAATACTGACAATAAATTCTTTTCTGTTCGTTATTCCCGCACAAAATTAAAATAAACTGCACTTGAACACTGTAGATGATTGATGATGCACTTGAAGTAAAGTTTCCCGTTGTTAACTATTGGTTCCAGAGTACAAGGTAACTGACGCTATGTTATAAGATGAAACATGACGGAGACGAGCGTACGTCTGTTCAGCTCGTTAGATGATAAAGGTCTCCCTCAAAATTCGCCGGTCTGTCTTTTTATACCCACCTGTTGGATTGGGCTTAGGTAAAATTATCATTTTATAACTAATTTTCCTATTGGTCCAGACAGGTAAGACGAAAAATGACGTATCACTTTTTGGCGGTTGGTAACGGTTTTCTAACCGTCGAATGTTGAGATGATTGACAGGTCGCGTCTGTTGTCATTGTTATTATTATTGGTACAAGATTCCTGATATACATTTATAAAATGATGCTAACAGTTGTCATACACTTAATACCGTCACGATTGAGTTGATATTATTATCAAATTAAAGATTGTTTTGTTTCCTTTAAATTGATATCACTCGATCTCGGATTATCTTTACCTTAACCGACATTGTTAGGAAATCAATGTTCGGGTACACTATTCTTACTGTCGTCTGCTCTTTATGAGTCGCCGATTTTACACTTTTTAGTTAACCTTTCTCGTTTCCACATAACATTTTATCAAACAAATGTTTATGTGTGGACTCCATTAATACTGTACTGACGTTTTTTTTCACTGAACTTTACTTTTACACCTTAATTCTATACATAGTAATAAATGAACCTACTGACTAATGACATTTTGTTTACTGTTAGTTAGTTTTGAACTACTATTTACAAATAAAATCGTGGCTAAACCTATCGTTTTAATATCATTTTTCGTTATGTTAATGCATAACCATTGTTCTGGTGCATTTTGTTTTGCACTGGTGATAATTATTAATAGTCACTTTATTGACTGATGTTTGGTCTAAGTTTGTTAAGTGTAGAATATCGCCTACACTGAAATTTGGCCTTTATAATGCCTATGGGTTCTCATTCCGGTAAATTACAGAGACATCTTATTGGTATAGGATTCTCTTATATAGTCAGCTCTCTTTTCTGACAGGTATATTTGATGCAGAAATACATCTTAGTTCCTACAATATAGCCATTGTTAACATTGGTTTTGGCCTTCATTATCTACTGTTCATAGTCACATTTATTATCAGAAAAATGCTGATTTTGCTTTCACAGTATTTAACTGCTAATTCGTCTGTTTTTTTTTTATAAATGACATTCAGTTTACATTAACCATTTACTGAATTGACAGTTGAATTTAAATCTATTCTGTCCATTAGTTCGTTTTAGTCTCAGTCTAGTTGTAGTGTCAAACAGCTATTGCGTTACTGTTTCCCATGGCACTTCTGCTTTATTCTTCTCTCTTGGTTTCTTCTTTCTTGTTTATTTTGACTAGTCTATACCTATTTACATGTTTATTTTGTTTTATGAAATCTAATAACATACACTTAGGTTAGGTGACATCTTGTGATGTTACATAATACACCCTCTTTAAAATTGATAATTTGAAAAATTTATATTTTGTAAAATTATCAATTCATGTCAGTTTCTTAGTATACTTCAATAAAGATATTTTCTCTTGTATTCCTAGATTTTTTTAAACATATTATTGGTGTCTTACTCTAGGTTGGCTTTTTATACAATAGTACAATTCTTAATTTACTAGTAATTTCAAGCTGCGTACTCTCTAAATCATTTAACTATAATGGATCTTGTTTCTCAAGTTAATTATTCCCTCTTTTATTTACATTCTACTTTCTCACTACATATCTTTGCATTCGTGATCATTTGATGGTTATAATAATTTATACCTCGCAGATTCTTTTATAATATTCCTTGATATAATAAAACAATATAATTCCCTAACTGTAGTAGAGGTTCTGGAATCAGGGTGGCTCACTATGGCTAACATCCTCTGCCGTTCCTCCCTACACATTCTCAGATTCAGAGGCATTACTCTTCTCTGTCTGAGTAAAAATAAACATTGCACCTGGCAATAGTTGCACTATCACAACTCAAAAAAAATATCACATATCATTCGTATTCAATAATATAATATATTCCCTATAATATACAAGGTATCAGAGGTTTTCATTTAGATCACATTTCTACCTGTATACTTGCTAACATACTTTCTTTCTTACAGGTAATTACTTCCTTTAGACTTGGTGTTTTTTAGTTATGCTTTTATCAGCTATATAGTTACTTATTTACTAGTTAACAATTTGTTATGTGTGTATATTTGTATAGTAAACAAACACACGTTATTCGTAAGATTACAAGTTGGCGCCCCAAATTGGGCGCCAACTTGTAATCTTACGAATACCCATGTGTGTGTATCGTGGTTACTTCTGCCACCCGTTGGATGCGTCAATTTATAACGTATTATTCTTCTTCGGGGTGTTATCTTAAAAGTTATTATTATGTTTATTATTATAATCGAATTTACGTTACGTTTAATTAACTTGAACCAAAATAAATAAAAGAGTGGTTATTGTTTAAATTTAAATTTGTGGTTAAAGTATTAAAAGTCTCATTAAAACAAAAGTCATCTATGGGTGAAGTGTTCCTTGGAGATAACTCAATGTTGAGAATGGTTGTTTCTACTTGAAGGTGACCAATGTAGCAAAATATTTTACCATACAACATTCAAGTTACTCACAGTGTTTACAATGGTTTGAATACTCTTGTTTTTAAAGAATTCCCTTGTATTAAACAAAAAATAATAAAGTTGGTTATTTTTTAAATGTTAGATTATCTTAAATTAAAACATGAAATATGGCAGTTGATTACTTGATAGTAGATCTCGTCTGGTTGAAACTGGTTGTGGAAACTTCTTCTGATTACAGGTAGTCTGAGTAAGTCAAGTCCTGTAAAGTCTGGACAATATCATAAACAAACATATACTTTTACGTACCTGATTGCGTTTACTTGAAGCTCACTAAACTGTCAACTCAGCTTACATTCATCAACTCCCTTTAGTTGCAAGGTTATGTCACCTTGTTTATTAAATTAATGGGCGCCACACAGATTTATTCAGGGAAAATCCCGTGTAAAACCCGTTCATAAAAATTAATAGATGAATTGAAAATTTAAAATAGTTGAATACCACTTTTTGGCTATGTTATTCCAATGTGTCAAACACAACAGAAGGTTGTTTAAGTTTAATAAAAGAAACTATTTAATTATTCAGAAAAAATAAAATAAATCAAATCAGGTGATGCTGTTAATAATGGGTTTATTTGCACCCTTCTAGTGAATTCAAAAAATACACATAATATAACATATAAAGTTGTACAATGAAAACTTAATTATTATATGCCTCATACGGCTGGCAAAGAACATGAGTTATAAATTTGGTTAAGTCAAGATACTATTTATTGTAATATAAAATTATTACAATTATTACTATTAGTATTATTGTTATTATTATCGATATTATTATTATTATTATCTCAGTAGTGAATTCTTTGAGACACGAAAGAAAACAATTATGCCTACACAGTATCCAATGATACAATTGATCAAAAAAGTTGAAGTTACTTTGACCAAGTAATTAAAATAAAAAAACGATCTATTGTAAGATCGTGCGTTTCTTTAACGCTTGCTTTTCTAATGACAATATTATTCAATTGAGGACCCTTACCACTAACATATAGCTTACTTACTAATAACAAATTTGAATAAAAAATTGAAACGTGGTGTAATCGTAGATACTGTTTTTGTGTTTTGCGTCAGTACAGGTTATGGTAGCAAAATACAAGTTATTGCGCTCAGATCAAGTATAATAATGATTGCACTTTTACCTTCGTGGTTTTAATTATTTTAATTAAAACCTTTTATCACTTAAGTAATCGGATTATAGAGATTACTTTCTTTCAGCACTAATTCGCACAAGAACAGAAATTCGATCCTCTTCTGATAAAAATGGATCGTGAATACTGACAATAAATTCTTTTCTGTTCGTTATTCCCGCACAAAATTAAAATAAACTGCACTTGAACACTGTAGATGATTGATGATGCACTTGAAGTAAAGTTTCCCGTTGTTAACTATTGGTTCCAGAGTACAAGGTAACTGACGCTATGTTATAAGATGAAACATGACGGAGACGAGCGTACGTCTGTTCAGCTCGTTAGATGATAAAGGTCTCCCTCAAAATTCGCCGGTCTGTCTTTTTATACCCACCTGTTGGATTGGGCTTAGGTAAAATTATCATTTTATAACTAATTTTCCTATTGGTCCAGACAGGTAAGACGAAAAATGACGTATCACTTTTTGGCGGTTGGTAACGGTTTTCTAACCGTCGAATGTTGAGATGATTGACAGGTCGCGTCTGTTGTCATTGTTATTATTATTGGTACAAGATTCCTGATATACATTTATAAAATGATGCTAACAGTTGTCATACACTTAATACCGTCACGATTGAGTTGATATTATTATCAAATTAAAGATTGTTTTGTTTCCTTTAAATTGATATCACTCGATCTCGGATTATCTTTACCTTAACCGACATTGTTAGGAAATCAATGTTCGGGTACACTATTCTTACTGTCGTCTGCTCTTTATGAGTCGCCGATTTTACACTTTTTAGTTAACCTTTCTCGTTTCCACATAACATTTTATCAAACAAATGTTTATGTGTGGACTCCATTAATACTGTACTGACGTTTTTTTTCACTGAACTTTACTTTTACACCTTAATTCTATACATAGTAATAAATGAACCTACTGACTAATGACATTTTGTTTACTGTTAGTTAGTTTTGAACTACTATTTACAAATAAAATCGTGGCTAAACCTATCGTTTTAATATCATTTTTCGTTATGTTAATGCATAACCATTGTTCTGGTGCATTTTGTTTTGCACTGGTGATAATTATTAATAGTCACTTTATTGACTGATGTTTGGTCTAAGTTTGTTAAGTGTAGAATATCGCCTACACTGAAATTTGGCCTTTATAATGCCTATGGGTTCTCATTCCGGTAAATTACAGAGACATCTTATTGGTATAGGATTCTCTTATATAGTCAGCTCTCTTTTCTGACAGGTATATTTGATGCAGAAATACATCTTAGTTCCTACAATATAGCCATTGTTAACATTGGTTTTGGCCTTCATTATCTACTGTTCATAGTCACATTTATTATCAGAAAAATGCTGATTTTGCTTTCACAGTATTTAACTGCTAATTCGTCTGTTTTTTTTTTTATAAATGACATTCAGTTTACATTAACCATTTACTGAATTGACAGTTGAATTTAAATCTATTCTGTCCATTAGTTCGTTTTAGTCTCAGTCTAGTTGTAGTGTCAAACAGCTATTGCGTTACTGTTTCCCATGGCACTTCTGCTTTATTCTTCTCTCTTGGTTTCTTCTTTCTTGTTTATTTTGACTAGTCTATACCTATTTACATGTTTATTTTGTTTTATGAAATCTAATAACATACACTTAGGTTAGGTGACATCTTGTGATGTTACAATATAAACATCGAAATAACCTATAAGTTTCGTTGAGCCGATACTGCAGCGCTTATAACGGAATTATCTGACACCAAAGAGGGAGCGTAAAATTACGAAATTAGACAGATCTCTCTTCAAGGTATAATAGGGTTGGATGAAATTGTAGAATAACGATTAAGTTGTTTAAGTTCTAGGCACACTAACACTGATAATCATTAAAGAGTTAAGTTAATATTAATTAATTGCATCCATATATTCCACAACTCCAAATATCTCCGAGATTTATATAATTAAAGTAATACAAAACAAATTGACAAACCCAACAGTGGGAATTTAAACCGTACGTACTCGATCTATTACAAATTGACGCTCATAACGTGGGACCTAATTAGGTGACGCGAGAGAGTGATTACAAATTGGCGCTCAACTTGTGTAGGGCTTAAGTTAAGTAACTATAAGTATAATAACATTACTTAACCAGAGCAGGCAACTGTGGGAGAGTAAACATGCATACCAGAGGTAGATCAAGGATTAGGGCAGGAGAAACGGAGAAGGAAATAGACGAACAAGAACAGGAAATAGAACTAATAACAGACAGTGAAATGGAACAACAGACAGACGAAATAGCGGAAACTGAAATTATTGTGGACAAGGAAAGAAGGAACCAGTGGAAGAAGATGCCCAAGGGGACCAAATAGATAAAACGGGAGCCAGAGAAATACCAAGTTGGCAGGAATTGATGAAGTTTATGGCAGAACAGAATAGACTAACTAACGAAAATCTAAGGAAAATGAATGAGGAAAATAAGGAAAACTCAAAGAGACTGGAGGAAAAATTAGATAAAACAAATGAGGAAATTAAAGAAACCTCAAAACAAATGAAGGAAGGAATCCTACAAATGAACAAAGAAAACTTAAGGCGAATGGATGAAAGAATTGAAAAAATGAACGAAGCAGGTTTAAAGCAGATTGAGGACAAGAAGGAGCAGTTCAATAATGAGATAATGGAAACTTTCGAAGGGAAGTTTGAAAACGATAACACGCTTAGCCCAGAAGTGGATAAATACGAGGGGGAGACAAATAAAGAAATGGAGAGGTGTTTAAAGAATATGTCTAAAACACTAGACAGCACTTCCGAAGTATTATAATAAATCTGACCATAGAAGAGAATATCCAGAAAATAAGGAAAATATGGAGAAAGAAAATAGTTTATACAAAGGAAGAAATGGAGATGAGTAAGGGTGGATTAATTAGTGCTGTTAACATCCCAATTGATGAGCGAAGGGAGTTATGTAAAGGCATGAATTATAGAAGAAACGTTATGAAAATAACCAAAATAACCCACCATAGAACAATCACAAAAACTTTAAATAAATTTAAATATTATTTGAAAATATCAACGGTTAGAGAATATTTGACCAAGTCAATAATATCATTAATACGGAAGATACCCGTAAAACATTTGGTAAATAGTACCGATATCCAAGGGAATGGAAAGATAGGATATACAAGTAATTATGTTAGAATAGAGGAGATACGATACCTAATAATTCAAAGGGAGCTAAATATAACTGAATACCCTGAATTAAATGAAGACTCTGCAACAGCCGAGTTACAGTACTGGCTTTGTATCATGCACAAGAGATATGTAAAAAGTGTAGAAATTGGTATGAACACTGCAGTCATCCGGACAACGGGTGCAGTCGAATTAATGGACCATGGTTAGAAAAAGAAACAGTCAACCAGAAAAATGGGACTGATGTTATGAAAACTGACCAGGCAACCAATTGACAAGATACGGAAATATTATTTAATGAATAAATTCTAAAAATAAATAAGAACAACTTATTACCAGTCTTGAAGAAAATTACTTGGAATTTAAAAAGAATTTGAGTTGAATACTACCACTAAATTCTAAAAATAATAAGAACAACTTATTAAAGATTACAGAAAAAGGCGAGAATTATTATTAAATGTTTATAAAGAAATAGTGTGAATAATGAATAACAAACCCAAGATTACAGAAGAAAGCGATAATTATTATTAATGTTTATAAAGAAATAGTGTGAATAATGAATAACAAACCCAAGATTACCGAAGAAAGCGATAATTATTATTAATGTTTATAAAGAAATAGTGTGAATAATGAATAACAAACCCAAGATTACAGAAAAAGGCGAGAATTATTATTAATGTTTATAAAGAAATAGTGTGAATAATGAATAACAAACCAAAGATTACAGAAAAAGGCGAGAATTATTATTAAATGTTTATAAAGAAATAGTGTGAATAACAAACCCAAGATTACAGAAGAAAGCGATAATTATTATTAATGTTTATAAAGAAAAAGTGTGAATAATGAATAACAAACCAAAGATTACAGAAAAAGGCGAGAATTATTATTAATGTTTATAAAGAAATAGTGTGAATAATGAATAACAAACCCAAGATTACAGAAAAAGGCGAGAATTATTATTAAATGTTTATAAAGAAATATTGTGAATAATGAAGAATGGAACCCCAAGATAAAAGTTATTACCTCAAATCTACATATGCAAAATAAAAAAAAAAAAATCATATGACCTAAAATATATACTACATTGCCACATGATGGAACAATTTCAATAAACGATTGAATGTAACCAATATAATGTTAAAGAAGACAAGAAAGAAAGAGTATTTGTGAACATAATTCATTGAAAAATAAACAGCCAAAATAGTGAAATACGATAAGAAGAAGAATAGTTGGGGCTAAGGAATGTATTTAGTCAAAAATACAATTATAATGATCATTACACAACAACTATTTAGAAAATATTGTGAGCAGAAAAAAAACAAACGAAGAAGATACTTAACATTACAATCTCAACAAAAATGAAAACAAAAATGACTACAAATGATAACTGTCAAAGTCAATATCAACGAATGTTTAAGGAATTAAAATGGAATTACGAAATATGAAGAATAGTAATGAAGAAATATAAATGCAACAAAGAAAAAATCTTTTCCCAAATATTTATTATTAAATGATTAAAGAGATTATTAGGAGATTATTATTATATATTATAGCTGACTGTAGATGAATTCCAGCAGTACTATATTAAAATGTGGTGTGGGCAGCAGAGTATGAAGCCAAACAGTGCCTCTCTGAACTGTACCAACGCATGTGTTAGGGATTGTTAGGGAAATTAAATATTTAAGGAATATTAGAATAGTTGCAAGAATAAATCCAGTTTCCAAAAGAATGTGACGAAGAAAACAGAAAGAAGTGAGTTGACAGAAGAATAATTGAAAAATACAGTAATTATAGTAATTATAAATAGAAGAGATGTAAAACTAATGTATCAGTGAATAGTGTAGCCAACTACCAACAATTAATGTTTACAGAAATAAAAATGATCAAGAATGTTAATTAAAATGATGAAATGTTATTAAATAAAAAAAAAAGGTATTAATACTAGTCTAATGAAGTTACATTGAGAATCTCATCGTCAACCATTAAAAATGAAATGAAGAAAGGCATGTAAAAAAGTCAAGTTTATTTGACCTAAACTTCATTCAGGTAAACTAAACTTTTTTAGGAGGGGAAGCATATGTAACGCAACAGAAATGCTAGCATTCATGTTACATAAAAGACGGTTCACAGAATAATAAACAAATTGATATTTAAACCCATAATAGAACAGAGATCCAATAATTACAATTATAATCATAGACAAAATTAAATAAGGATGCAAGGTAGTGTTGACTAGAATAAACGAACCTGTAAGATAAATAATAGCTAATGATATATGTTTAATGAAAAGCAAAACAAAAAATGAAACAATGACTTAATTTATGGTAATAACAAATAAGAATTTTGTGTTAAGAAGTATTATTTTATGACAAAAATGTTATGATAAAGTTTATGTGATGTTATATCAAATATGTGTTGAGTTAATGAAAAATAATGAAACAAGTTGTATTATTCAATGACTGTCGTAGAATGAAGTGTGAGGCAGTTAATCAATGTTCATAAATTCGAATTTTGTTGTATGTGATCAAGAGATCAAGATAAAATTGTTATTAGATATAGAAAAATAATTGTTTATATAAGTGCTAATAATTAAGATTTGATTGTATGTATGAATTTATATAAAAGGGACTATAGATGCCTAACAGACATAACCACAGGTAGATCAGTTTACAATAAAAGGCCTAACAGGCAAAACTACTATATAAACACTCATAACATAAAGATTAGGTGCATCAATTAATAATAATTAATAAATACGCTATGAAGAACTAGAAAAAAAAACATTAAATTAATAATAATATTTAATAAAATTTATACAAATTATAATAATACCATAATGCCATAATATCGATTGGTAAAATATAATATCGAAGATGGATTAAATATAATAAAAAAGAAAAAAAAACGGACTTATATCAAAAAACCAGTAGAATATGTGTATAAAATAATAAACCAACTATCGGTAAAGTTACATTCCGATAGGACAGCAAATTGATAAAGAATAGATAAAAAATATATGAAAGAAACACTATATATTCAAAACATGTGGAAGGCAGAAATTATTATATGTTGCTAGGGACGACAAATAAGAAAAAGAAGTTGTTGATTTTAGACAAGACAAGAATTGCTTTGAATGAACTAAAAGTGATGAGATTAAAAACCCAAGAATAATCTATTTAATTGTAATATTCGAAATTACCAAATACGATTATAAAAATACAAAATTCTAATGACAATATTTACGTCTACTACCAATACAGATAAACAAAATAACACTACAATATGAAATGATAATAGAGAGTAAATAATTGAAGTCTACAAGAAAGAACTTGGACTGTCCCATATCCGAAGGGAATTGATGAGATAGTAATCAAATAGAAAGAATTAACAGTAACACAACTCATAATATTCACAACACCAGAAATTATAACCTTGCAAATACACGGAACAACACTAATTGCTTCAACCGAAGGAAGAACTTATTTGGATCCTGGCGGTGCAGAAAAAACATCAATCGGGCTGTAGATCAATCCAGTAGCTGTATTCCGACGTGGACAGGACAAGAATTACTTTTATTAAACCGAAGACAGAAAACCGTACTGCATAACCATTCAAAACAGTAAATTCAGCGATCAACCGCCTACACGATTTGCTTCGTTCGAATCTGGTAAATTATATTATATTCATCATACTAAATACACAACACATAAATTTTGTAAATCTTGCATTCTTATCTATGTATTTTTAGTCTTCCCCACAGTTACAAGAACCTTCACACCCTGAAATAAATTAAATACAAATCAAAACATAATATATAACCAAATATAAATGAAGGATTAAAATAACCAACAATCGATACCTGAAGTCTATAGTCCAAGCATATGTTAATTAGAACATATCTTATTTAATGTGAATTAAGTAAACAAATAAAGAACCTTTATATATTTGTCAAATCTTGTTATTTGGAGTATGGTTTAGTGAACTGGGAACAAAAAGTAACTGAATAAGTATAGAATAAATGGTTAATATAAACATCGAAATAACCTATAAGTTTCGTTGAGCCGATACTGCAGCGCTTATAGCGGAATTATCTGACACCAAAGAGGGAGCGTAAAATTACGAAATTAGACAGATCTCTCTTCAAGGTATAATAGGGTTGGATGAAATTGTAGAATAACGATTAAGTTGTTTAAGTTCTAGGCACACTAACACTGATAATCATTAAAGAGTTAAGTTAATATTAATTAATTGCATCCATATATTCCACAACTCCAAATATCTCCGAGATTTATATAATTAAAGTAATACAAAACAAATTGACAAACCCAACAGTGGGAATTTAAACCGTACGTACTCGATCTATTACAGTTTGACGCTCATAACGTGGGACCTAATTAGGTGACGCGAGAGAGTGATTACAATATATATATATATATATATATGTGAGAATTACAGTAATTGACCGGTTGTAAAATTGTTAGTACTGTCTGGCCACGACTGGCTGATCGACGCTGCTCTCTCCCACCACGCGGCCGCTTGTAAGCGAGGTAGGGTGTAACAGTACAGTAATATGTGTAATATGTATTATGTGTAATATGTGTTACAGTAATATTAAATAGACATAAAGCAGCCCGCAGGTTGTAGTGGGGAGAAGTCGGAAGCAGTGGAAGCCGTGAGAGGGAAATGTCTACTAACGCAGTTGAAAATATTGGTCTACTTTACCAAACTAAATTTTACAGCCCTACCAACACCACACACACACACACACGCGCGCGCGCGCATAGATATATGTAACTTACTTTTTACTAACTTAACTAACTTTTCAATTATTCTTATAATTTTAAAATTCTTTTGTTATTCTTTTAATTGTTTTTAAGGTTTTTACAGTTTAGTACGTTTTATATTTAGGCCTAATTCTCTACTTTTTACTAAGTTACTAAATGGGCATACTAAAAATTAGGTTGTAGGCAAGTTTTGATTTCGATTATGACAGTAAACGTGGACATTTTCTAAGACGAAACAAGCGTCAGACACAACAGAAAGACACAATGTAATAAAGATTTCACACAGATATAAAGTGTTTAATACTGCCATTATTTTGTAAACAGTGACTTGCCGTGTTGTGTCTGTTGCAATGTTTCTCGAAAGTCGAGGCTAGACAGCAACAATCGTTGTATATTTTGGAATGTGTACACTTTGTGTACATGTTACGGTTCACGAAAAACGTAATAATATATGATCCACATTGCTCTGGCATTTTAATTTATTTGAATAACAGCCTCATACGTGAAACGATTTTGTGTGTTTGTGTTTAAAAAACAAGCAGATGTAAACTATCCATGAAGAACAGGAGAGAATATTAATGCAACAATTAGACTGAAACTATTAAGTACCATAGAGCACATTTACTTACATGCAATTACAATAATTATTTAGGTCCATTCTTCACCCTACTAATATTCCGTCACTGTTATCACCGTTAGCCTATTATCACTATCACTCAAATTGCCTTCACTGCTGCTCTCGTCTTACATTACTTTCTAAATGATTTGTTACAGTATCCCTTATTTGGTCCGATCTCACGTAGTCATTTTCAATTTTCATGACATCACGTCTTGATCTCTAGTCTGCAGGAGAAATACAATAAAATTCCTTTGACCTGTCTACAGAAAAAATGCACGTTTTTTCTTTCAACCGCATGCCAAAGTCACTGTTCACGTTCACGGTTGCCAAAGTCAGTTCCGTAAGACTAAAATCCGGCTGATAGTGTGGAAGTCGTGAAACGGAATGTCCATGGTTTGCCAAAGTAGCATCTATTTTAAAAGTTTTGTAAGTTGGTTTGTTTTGTTTAATTAGTGCATACACCTCAGGCTTTAACATAGATGGACTACAAGGAATGTAAAGGTTTTTTAACCAGTTAATCATGCCTGCCTTTTTTGTTAATGATGTTGGAGGTGGATTTATTTGTACATTGTGGTAGGAGGCATTATCTATTAGCCTACTATTACGCTGTTCTTATTCAAATGAAATGAAACTATGTAAGCGCTTCACTTTTGATGAATACTGATACAAAAACCTCCGCTCCACAGTCCGTTAAGGACCAAGGCGTACCAGGCGGCTTTTGTGTTAGTGTGACGGTGTATGGCTAGTACTACGCGCCACCAGCCGCTAGTTGCGGTATTCACGGCCAGGAGGCGGCGCTGTTATCTCAGCGCCTACTCAGTTTGCCTCACGACGCTGAGTGCACGCCGTATGGAGCCTCCGCCGGGAATTGAACCCGGGACCACGAGCGCATCAATCGCTCGATGAATACTGATGGTTTTTGAAAAGTATTCACACAATAACCTCCACAGCGTCTCAGAGAAAACTAAGCCATCTTTCTCTGTTGACGCATGCGCACTACATAACCTGCGCAGTTAGCACGAAAACGGTTGATTCATGTCTAATGAATTTTACTGTACTAGCCGTTTGGTTTACCCCCACTTAGCCTACCGTAGTACCTGGCCATGCTTCTCCCACCTTACACAATCCTCAATCATCGAATCGCGGCCAGACAGTACGTAGGGTTCAATAAAGACGCTGCAGTACTACCAAGAAGCGTTGCGTCTTCCTTACTGATAAGTTTTTTAACTCATACCAATTAAAGTAACTCACTCATACCGTAGACACACTTTGCCTTCTTGTTTTGCCATTCCTAAAATCGGAAAAAGTATCTTAAATGCGCTCACAGAACTTGTTCACACATGACATTTTTTTAAGACAGTTGTTTAGAAATACCGAACAAAAACTAAAAGAAGGGCCAACTTTGTCACTACTTATTGCCACACTGCTAAATACTTCGTTCTTGACGAGGCCTTTCGGTGTCTCCACCATCTTCAGATCTTAAACGACAAATTTTTTTGGTACCTCTACAAACCTATATATACCTAGAGACCCCCTAGTTGTTTGAATTTGCTCGGAATCAATCAATCCTACATTGCGTGTTCCAACTAGGCCACGCCCCTCACCGAGCATCGTCACTACCTACTTTCCTATTGGTCCGCCCTTGACCGAGCTTCGTCACTGCCAGTTCTCTCCCCTACTCCCTCACGATATCGAGAATTACTCTTGTCAACCATATTTTTTTTCTTAATATTTACTTATTCTTATGCCTCCCGCAAAATATGGTAAAATGCTTCTTCATTATTAAACTCTGTCTTTATATTCATTACTGAATTTTTCTTTTTCTTTTTTACTCTTAATATTTCTAACTCTTATAATAATTTTCTAATAAATCCTAGGGAAAATGTTGAAATATTAAAAATAGAAAATAACGTAAACAAACTAAAATTATTAGAAGAGTTAGAAATATTTTTTAATGATTATAAAACTTACGAAGACCTTACTAATTATTCTAGTAAACACTAAAGATTCTAAGTTACTGTACTGATTTTTTCAGTTAAATTTATAATTATAATAGTTAAATGACAAACATTTTAGTCCTGGTTTTTAAGTTTACGTATGTTCTCACAGATAGCCTATCTATAGGTTTACATCTTGATCCGTTTTTAAGGACCCGGAGTCTTAAAGCTATAAATTATCACTATATTAAAATTTTGGTTAACATTTCCATTAATTTGATATTCCTATTAATATTACATTGATATTTTGCTATTTATGAAAATTTCACTTCAATTTTTGGCTGTGCGGTCTTAGTGTTTTGTAGTTTTTAAAAATAAACACCATATTCAGAATGTGGTTAAAATGCTAATTAATTTGATACCACACATAGATTTTTATGATTATTTTATAATTTTCATCCCTTCACGTTTTTTCCACCCTCCCCCTTATTTTTGAAGGGATGATTCTCAAAGAAATAGGGGTCTGTACAGTAAACGTGTGGCCACGCATGCCAAGTTTTACGATGATCGGTTGCGATGATGGTCGCAAAAATTATTGTGCGACATGCCCCAGACAGAAAGACACAAATGCCAAACGGTCCAGTTAAAACTGAGGACTCGCTTCACTCGTTCAACAAATCATATTTATTTGTATATATTTTAATTGCCAATAAATGTGGTAATCAGTGTCTTAAAAAAATTTTCAAATCTGTTGACAGCCTATCTGATACTAAAATTTTAACATTTGAAATTATGAAGACTCAAAGCCGAATGTTATATGAAATTGAAAAATAACTTGCAAAAGGCCTTGGAAGAGTATGACAAATATTCAGTTGTACCAGAAGTTTGCTTAAAAGGTGTGTGTGTGTGTGCGCGCGCGCGTGAGGGATTCAGTACCATTGCTATTGTTATTAGTTCGCTTGTGCACAGCATTCCTGCAGCAATCAGCAGTTTACACTTAACCGTCTGGCGTATATGTGATAACATTGTAATACTGGGACAGCCTATAGTTAGTTGTAAGGCAATCTCTCATTGCTAGAGACAGGAAGTGGTTGACTTACTATAATGCAGATTGGGAACAGGCAAAATGTGCTCAGTGTAAGTGTAAGAGGTAATCACCAAACACAGCACAGGTTTGTAGCCTACTTCATATTTACAGTGTAGCTTATTGCCCTCCTTTAGCCACCCCCATCGGAAATCGCCAAAGTGGACTTGACTATTCTGTATAATTTAGGGGCTTATTGAAAACTGTAAAGAAAAGGAAAAAATGTATATGTTATATATCAAGAAAGAAATGTTTTACGGGAAATATAATAAAAGAAAAATGGGATGAAAACGGAAAGAAGATGACGAAAGGTAACAATATTATTATTGACGTCCTTGAAAGACAAATAGAAAGCTTGAAATGGTGTAGTGAAGTACAGTAAACTTAAAACCTATGGTTGCAACCACTTTTTATTAATAAATTACCGTATGTGTTTAGGCTACATAAGTTTTCAACATGTAGATGTTAAAAAAGTAGATGCAGAAAAAGTAACACCATTTTCCTGGTGTTAAGGACAAGTGCAGTTAAAATAGCGTAAACTTAATATACAAATAGAGCAGTTAGATATAGGCCTACTTATACAACTAGCAGCTGAATCTCAAAACAGAGTTGTGGTATATAAAAGACACTTTTTGTAGAAAGCACCTTATGTGGTTACCACAACTCTAAATTTGGTGGTTCTAGTCGGAGACCGATCTGGTCATGCTCCAGGTTATATTAGATAAGTGTTTCTCAACTTTCGTGAATCTGTGATTCGAAATTATTATTATTTTTCATATAAGACGAGAGCGGTGACAAGAAAAATAATATTGAAAATCATTGTTTACTATTGTGAGTTATTGTTTACCTTCCCAAGAAAATTCATCCATTAAACTAAATACGGCATGCAGTAATATATCTGTAATTAATTATGCTTCAATAACAAGAAAATATTTATAGGAAATAAAAATGAAACATTACAGCAGAACATCTCGCGACCTGATACCTGATATAGTTACTAATGCGTCGTATCGCGGCAGCTGAATTGTAGTTGTAGAAACACAGTTGAGAATGTCTTACAACAGAAGTTGCTTTTGACATTAATTACAAGTTCAAGACAAATACTTTAAGATATCTAAAAAATTCATTAGATTATATCTAACACAATCCTTTGATTATATAAAAACAATACAACATGATAAAATATTGGATAAAACAATGAAATTCATTGTTTGGATAACGTCTATGGCTTTGTGGTGTGAGTGAGTGCCCGCGCTTGTAATATCATCATCATCATCATCATCCTCAAGGATTAGGCTCTATCCTGAACCTGTTCCGGGACCCACTTTGCTCTCGGTCGTCCTATATCTCTCTTCCCCACCGGTCTATATTCCATTTTTATCACTGGAATCCTGTCACCCGCCATTCTTGCCAAATGTTCACACTACCTCTTTTATTGCCCCTTAGCTGTTCCAACAATGGGTCGACCCCCAGTTCCGTCCTTATATCCACATTCTTCTTTCTATCAAGCTGGTCTCTTTGCTGTGGTCATTTTTCCATTAACACCCTTTCCAAGCCTTTTTTTTGGATCCTTCAAGTAAGATAGTTTTTACGTGGGTGAGTTACTGGCCCTATCCGCACAACCTCCATCTGGAGGGAGGGGATGTAATTCGGACTTCCCTTGTCCTAGGGGGATTACTTTCTCCATGGCTTCGAGGTCCCCTTCCCCGTTTTGCGCAGTATTACAGCCGTCTCAATAATCCAGATTTACGCCTGGAATACTCCAAAGATAATCCGTTCCTGGATCCCTTCCTTTGCGCCTTAACTTGGGACTGGTGGTTACTGTTACCCTCCACCAGCAATGTTTATCGACCTTCCGGTCTAGATACGTACTTTTCTGCGAAAAACGGGTCACGTCGTGTATGATGTGGCTCTTCATGACGCAGTACGGTCTTGGCTGGATAGAAGCTAGGGGCTAAATTATGGTTCCACCGCTTTCTCCAAACCTGGGACCAGTGCACGTCAACCCGTACCAAAGGTGCTACCTCTCTAAGATCCCTCGACTCCGGTTTGTAATGTGTATAATGTAATTTAATACAATTTCATTTTCAGTCTTTTATTGACTTTTTAATCTGTTGTCATCCTCAAATTAACCTGTAACAGGTTGAACCAACTACAGAAAAGTAAAACTGAATAAATTTTACTGACTACATTTTAAGAGTAACATTACATTACACGGACAGATTGGTGACAGAACAATTGATAGAAAACTCGATAAAATACTAATTATTTGTTTTATGAATTTGCTAACTGCTAAATTTTTTTAATTGTTCGACTAAGCTTTTCGTCATTACTGACATCTTCAGGTCTTAAACAACGTTGTTTAAGACCTGAAGATGTCAGTAATGACGAAAAGCTTAGTCGAACAATAAAAAAATTTAGCAATTAGCAAATTCATAAAACAAATAGTAAGGATGGCTGCTAATTTAAACAATACGAAGAATAAAATACTAATTGGTGAATTTTAATGGGTTTTGATATCCAGATAATTGTTTCTGGTACACCGACAATACAAGGTATCGTGTAAAATTTCCATTTGTTAACTTCTGTGTCCGTAAATCTTAATAACATTACTTATGTCAGTTGACAACCAAGTTTATACTAATATTATTGATACCGTACGTTTCTGTCATTCTGTGATGTTCGATCCTCAGTGATAGGCTACAATTTAAAGAGTAGAGATGCCATTGGGTGAATTGCGAAACGTTTGGCGTAAATAATAATATCAAAGAAACGTGGCTGCGAAACAGTTTTGTTGTTAATGTGTGGAATGTGTATGTGTGTGTTTGTGTGTGTGATTGCAGACAGTGCCACTGTTGGCCGAGAGTTGCAACCGCCACATGCTCTGTAGAACTTGAAAAGAATCGGTGTCACAAATTATACGACGGTTGTATTATCAGGAAACTGTTGGTGAAACAGGTAGGGACTGTAGCGTAGGGTGGCGACAGTACGTGCAACATAGCTTTTGTATCATTAACGATTCACTCTTCTAGAACTGAACTATAAAATTGTATCATTTATTCATATTGTATACGAAACATTATGAATTTAACTTCCATCCGAAACGTGTGCTTTTAGTCATAAATTATAATTGTGTAAATTATATTGCAAAAGAACAAAATCAGTTTGCTGTGAATAGGGATTTTATTTTCAATTTGTGTGTGTGTGTGTGCGTGCGCGCGCGCACACATATATATATTATATATTTTATAATGACTTTACCTCAAGATGTTTTCTCCCTATTTGGAAAATAAAATTGTATATATAATAAATAAAAATATATATAATACAAATTAAAACCCAAAAATTATTGCAATTCTTTATAAAACTCATTAATAAGTTGAAATTAGTGTGAAATTATTTTAAATAATTTGGCATTAGTTCAGTTAAAACTGTATTTTGACAGAAGTTCACAGAATAAATAGAATCTATTTGTGGATAACTAATCAAGTTTACTTAGAGTTTATGAACATATTTTATATTATAACAAATTGGTAAATCACTTAATATGTGAAAATTAAAAGTAAAAAGACTACAATTATGTAAAACTCAGTGAGATTAAGGATATTTGGTAAATCACGGACGAAAATAGTAGGTAAATGTGCGAAATTATTAAGTGTTAAAGTATTGTTTATAAACGAAAAAGGTCGTTGCTGTTTCCGGAACGCCAAAATGAGATGCGCTGGTAAAAGACAGCGTCACTTTTAATTTGACCATCACCACGTTCAGACCTGAATTAAAGTTTATTCAATAACTTATCCGTAAGTAGAGAGTGCGAGAATGAATCAAGTATTAAATAATTAACTTTCAAATAACGTGAAACGAAATATATTAACGAAAAAAAAATAAATAAAGAAGAAATTAAAATAATAGCGAATGAAAGTGTTATACTCACATATCAGGTAATACTGTGTATTACTAATTCAAACAACAGGGAAGAAAACCTAACCTATTAACGTTTCACAATTAAAACAGAAAGTGCACTCATAGATTAATCCACATTCTGTGTAATATAGACACAAACTCTTTTAAGAAATAAAAACACACTAATACAGACTTGGAATTTGTAAAATATTATTTATTTGTAAAAATTAAGTAGAAACAAGTGTAATTTCGTGTTTTAAAAAATTCAGTGAATCAGTCAACTAGCGCCACAGGCGAGAGACTGAAGAACTAAATTTACCGTGGATTGAAGAACAGTCATTGGTGCCCTCTAGTGGGGAAAATTTGACCATGTAATTAATTATAAATAAAGGACTTTTTCTTTATATAAGATTGTATACAAAAATAATATATCAAGTAATAAATAACTTGGTTCTAAAATGTGTATACTTTTTTATGTACTGCAGCCCTGAGATTTAAGTTACTAAATCACGCAATAAAACAGAAATTCTAATAAAAATAAAGAACCCATATCTGAAGAGAGCAGTGCAATATATATAGTGAATATAAATTCATTAACATATATGCTACACACATCTTGTTTGTATATGTGTGTGTTGTGTGTGTGCGCGCGCGCGCGCGCGTGAGCGTGACATAGAGAGATAGTTGACTGAAAAAAATATTTAGTTAAAAATGAAAAATTTAATTTTATGTCAGTACCAGATACGTATGGAAAATTTACATCACATACAGGTGGGCATGTCAATCATATCTGAGAAGTGGATTGTAGATTGTTCGTGCTTAGAGGCGCTAAATTTCGTATCGGCAGATTACTGAAAATAAGTGTGAAAACAAAGTAACGACTGTTTAGGTTACAGTAATATTTTTTGGGTTATGGTTAATATTTGCATTGTTCGAATTGGCTCAATCGTTTTTTTTTTTTTTTTATCCAGAAAGCGTATAGGTATTGTTTCGTGTCATTTATGTTTAGGCTACATCAAAGTTATAGCCGCAGTCTCTTTAAATAATACAAAGTTTAAAGCTGACAGACATCTAGCTTTTAAGAAACTATCCTTTATGTTTTGTTTCATAAAACTAGAACGTTTAGATCTTTCAACTTATATTCAAAGTAACAACAGTGGGGTAATAAGTAATCAATAACAATTGTTACGCTTAAGAGTTAAGACATTTCCAAGTACGTCATTGCGTTTGGCCTCGGTACGATGGTGTAATCCTGAGATGTAAGTTGTAGACCTATACGTACACAGTTAAAATTCATAAGTTCATAACAGTTACTGTCAGGAAGAAGAAAAAATTGTCAGGTTTTCAGAACAACCTAAAAGGCAAAACGTATTGACTGAGATAATTATTGAAAGGCGAAAATTGAAGAGAAAAGTAGGGATATGTAAAATATGTTCGGAAGTTTATACTTTATATAGAAAATCATAGCACACTGGCGGCAGCCCTGCGTATACGACGCGAACACTAAAAACATACTCCGACACGACAAACAGTGATTGCTTGGCTTTGTTTAATAGTATAGTAGGTGAAATGCAGAGATCGCAGAGATCGGCTGTAAAGCGAACGCAATCGTAAAACAGGGGAACTCGACAAACAAAACAATTTAGTAGTGTCAGAGCTGAGGGCGTTTAACTGTTGAGAACTTGTCTCTGATACTGTCTACAGTGTCTATAGCAAATACAGCGAGAGACTGCAAACGTAAACTCGTCCGCGGTTTGCTTACTACGGCGACGGTCGCGTTTGTTTCATACTTCACGGAACTGTGAAACGTGTACAGTTATAATTATCGTAGACAGGAAATCAATCATAGTCTCAGAAACCGACGCCGGTATTAGCCGGCGGTGAGACGGAAAACATCTCCGCCGGTATAACACGTTAATACTATTTCATAAATGGTTGATACAGATATGATTTGATCCCCCTATGATATTCTCTCCAGCCCAATGTGGGCTTTTATACCTCATTAACATTTCTCTACTAATCTCTCTATATAGTCTTGCTTCTTGTTTTTCCAAACTTAACCTAACCTAATCTAACCTTCGTCTACTGTTTGCTTCCATTCGTGCCGGGCGCCTCCAATTCCAGCCTTACCTTACCGAATCCGCCTTGCTTCCACTTCCTGCAGCCATTGTTTTTCCAATGTTCTTATCCGTCCAAATTAAGCTTAAAGGATTCTCTCTGGTTACCTATCTCCAAAGATTCGTTATATATTCCCTTACAAGCCACATTTTGGACGTAATAAATTGTACTGTTGGAAATACTGTTGGAAATTGTATTGTACCACGGGAATCTAATGATTTTTAAAGCGACATAGGTTGGCAACCACGAATCGGACTGGCTGTGGGCTTGCATATCTGATGCCAATTGAGTTACAATGGAGCAGTGGACTGATACACAATGTGCGTTCGTAGTGAAGACTTATTTAAAAAATGGTGATTCAGTAGTGATTACGCAGCGATTATTTCGCCGTCACTCTAATGTTCGAAGTCACAATACGATTAAGTTGTGGATAATCAGCACTCTCTGGTATGCTGTGGTAAATTTTGGGCTCATAGGCGGAAGAGGAGGAAGGACAAACGATGACAGTCTCTTCTACTTGATACACGGTGATGTTATAGCAATTTCTTGCTCCTGAACTGCGTCGTCGTGGGATCGACTTGAACTCTGTGTGGTTCCAGCAGGACGAGGCAACAGCCCGTATTGCCAGAGTGTTTCTTAATAAACCTAACGACATTAATGAACTCAAGGCGTCCATACAAAGGGAGAAATCACAGCCATACCAAACAACATGGTGCAAGCAGCGGTGTGAAATCTACGGGACAGACTGCAGCAGTACATACAAAATGATGAAGGGCATTTGACAGTAGTCTTATTTAAAAAATAAACTTGTAAATGGCATCAAATTTGCTGTAACTACATAAGAAAAAAATAAATAAAATATATTTTATATTATTCATTTCATTTTTAAAATCGTCAGATTCCAGTGGACCACCCTGTATAAATAGAAATCAAATCAGAATTGGAAAAGAAAATGAAATATGGAATGGAGGAGGATAACGGATGAAGCAAAGAGACATAGAAAACTGTGAAGACGGAAAGAAGAGTGGAGTTTGGTATTAGAGTGACTCAGTTGAGTGGCTTCAATTCAAATAGAAATAAGAGTCACACGTATAAGCGGCACCCGCATGAGTCTGTGTATTATATTTAAAATTATAAAACTTTGACCTCAACCGATATTTTCAACTGAAACCTGAACAATATGTTAGAAAAGTGTAACTGTCAGAGTATTGAATACACAATCAGTTTACGGTTACCGTTCGAGTGTTGTTCATAAAAGCGTCGTGTCAATATGTAAGGCTCTTCAATTGGAATGAATCTACGTGTTGTAAGTTACGATTCTCTTTTTGTCTACCCTTACTGTCCCCAGGGCTACAGACAGGTGCAATATCGGTCCTTTAGTGCCTTGTCTGTAAGTTTACATTTACTATTCTCTCTAACACGTATGTGTCTCACTTATTCGTCTGTGCAATATTTATGTAATGTTCTCAGCGACAATCCCACACCTGCCTTTGCGTATGCTTCACTCCTGTCCACACGTGGTACTCATAGTCCTTATCATAGTACTTATGTGTTATTTCTTAGGCTTTACGTTAAAGACGAGACCCGGATACGAAAAACCAGAGCAGTTGTATTATTAAAAATGTAAATATTGTAAGAACGCAATATGCATTAAAAACAAGAAGAAAGACCGGACAATCACGGTACTAACATGATGAATTGTAGGCTTACAAGAGTTGTAATAACAACAGACGTGAGGTAAACGGGAGAACAGCCAGAACGACCCTGACGACGCGGCCGGTTGAAGCACAGTCGACAGTGAATAGCATATTCACAGAAAGAACTGGCTGTAAGTGGGGTGGTGAAGAAGTTCTGTTTCGTTATCATCATCATTCTGCAAGGAGTAAACCAAGGATGGTTTGTTCTCGTCTCAAACAAGCAAAGTCTAGAGCTGGTCACTCCAGCTCTCGGACGTCCCGCACCTCTCCGTCCCTTTGGCTTATAGTTCCATAGTTGTTTGGGGATGCGGCAGTCATCCATTCGCCAAAGATGTTCCCACAAACTCAGCCGATACTGGGCAATCATATATTATGGGCTCATAATATTCAGTTTCTGCCGTATATCTGTGTTTCTTCTATGATCATGGAAAGTATACCCTGCCACGTGCCTGAAAAATCTCATTTCAGCCGCTTGGAAACAACTTGGAAACCGCTTAGAAACGGTTGGAGGCTGGCCTGTCGTTAAAGTCGAATTCTCAAACCCATAAAGAAGTGTGGAAAGGGCCGTCACCTTGTAGAATTTTAGGCAATGAATTTTCTTTTCTTGCTGACTTAAGAGTTTGCCTGATGGTCCCGCACATAAGGTTGAACGTATGCAACTTATTTACAACTTCGTTGCTTGTATTATAAGACACACTGTAGCCGGATTAGATTAAATATTTCTTTATTAGTGTCTTTTAGTTTATAAGTTTATGAAAGTTTATAACAAAAAATAAACTCACTTCTCTTTATGATGACTGTAGGTCGACATGTTGATGATCAAGTCTGAAATACAGGTGTGGGTCGTTCACTCTAGGTACAGGAGTCCTCCTAGTGTCCAGCATTCAAGGTTGTTCTTGAGTTGAGCATCCTATACATTGCATATAGGCCTAATTAAATTTGACGTTATTTAACTTTTTACTGCAATTTTGTATATTAAACTAACACACAATCCAGTCGACTTCAAGTGTTTCTTATCCCTATACGGACATCTTCCACTTTCCCGGATTAGCACTATTTAAAAATTTACGATATCATCAACTAGCGAAATTTCTAACTTGTGCTCGTACGCCTTAGTAGACCGAACGTCTATACTATAGCAATACGCCCGCACGTTTTCAACATCAGAGGTAGACTAGACTGACTGACTAGGAATTAGAATTAAAATGTAGTTTTGCCCTATTCCCGTACGCTGATTGATTAATTCGTAACCTTCTGTGCGTCTGAAGCCAAGATAAAATTATTCTTGTATTAAACTGTTCGAAAGAAATTTTAGGTTTGTCCAAAAAAAAACAGTATGATTTTACGACTCATCTAAACTGTCATAAAACCTTCTTTATTAAACAACTCATACATTTGTTTCTCTAAATTATTAACAAATACTGACATTTGATAGATCTTTTTATTATATGTATTCTGGTATAAGTCTCATCTCAAAATTTCCATTTTAACGAAAATGTTTTAATTTAATATGTTTTTTCTTATTATCCCGTAAAATAATTACATATTCTCGCACACGCCCACTCACTACACGCCTACGCATCTTTTCTCACCATTTTACAGCACTAAATTTTTTTTAGTGTCTAAACATTACATAAAACTAACACTTTGAACATGTCTTTTAATTTGAACATGTCTCTTATCGACTGATATATGATGTTCAAACCTGCAGTCTTTACTTATACAAATTTTCATTTCAACACGCTATCATATGCTCAGAGTCCCAGTACTAATTTATATGCATATTATACATATTGCAATACATATTTAATAGTTATTATATTACATTCAGCGACTGAGAATGTGATGGCTGAGAATTTGAGGACCTGGTTTAGCATGAATACAACTGACTTATTCCGTGCAGCAGTACAAAAAGTTATAATAGTCTGTATGATATCCAACATCCGAAACGGGTAGGAACTATTAGAAGAAATTACATTTTACTAGGTTATATTATATTTATTGTCATTGCTAGTACCCATATAGTTTTAAAGGATACAAAGAATACGTTTACAAAATATTGTCATTGCTATTTGAGGTACATACGTTACACTACTTTTCTGCATAGTTTCCGTCATTTTGGAAACACTTTTCATAGCGAGGCACCTGGCGTAATACACCTTCGTCGTAGAAATTTTCTGCCTGTGATTTGTTTGACGTCGTCGTCGTTACGGAATCGTTGGCCACCAGAGAAGGATTTCAGAAGCTCGAAAAGGTATTATTCGCTTGGTGCGAGACCTGGGTTGTACGGCGGATGACCAACTGTTGTACAGCTGAAGACTGTAGATGGTGTAGCATTGCAGCGGCAGTTTGAGGGTGGGAATTTTCATGTATCAACCAGTTACCCCGGATAAGCATCCCATGTCGCTGATTATGTATCGCGCGACGCAATTTCGTAAGTATTTTGTAACAGACATTCAAGTTGATTGTTGAGCCTTGAGGCAAGAAATGCATAAGCATACCCCCTCTTCTACCCCAAAAGATTGTGCACATGATTTTGCGAGAGGAAAACTTTGACTTCAGTTTTTCTTTACGAACGATGAAGTGTTCCTCCACGCCGTGGATTGTTGATTTGATTCAAAGGTTCCTGTAATACTTATGCCTTATTCCCGGTGACTATACGGCTCAGGAAGTCATGCCCTTGCTGTCTGAATCGTGTCAGAAAAGTCAATACGTTTTTCCAACCTTTCCTTTTGTGTTGTCCCGTAAGCATCTTTCGAACCCTGCGTGCACACAATTTCCAAAAATTCAGTTTTCGAGACACAATTTTATGAAGAAGTGACCGAGAAATACCTGGAAAATGCAATGTGAGCGAGGTCATCAACGACCCTCTCTTTGATGGCCAGCATCATGTCATTCGCTAAAGACGGTCGTCCGCTCCGTTCATCGTCTAGAATATTTTTCCGTACTTAATTAAAACGTCATACCCCTCTCCGAATCATCGCATCACTGAATGCTTCTTCTTTATAAACTTCGAAAATCTGACGGTGAATTTTAATTGTTTTAATGCCTTTCGCATTCAAGATCGAATTACATAACTACTTTCTCACGCGGCGGGCGTCTCGAATTTCTTCGACATTATAAACACGCCCAACAAAACTTACTCAGTGCACAGTTGTTTAGAAATGACGTAGTTGGCTTACCAACGAATCAACAAACTGACCGCGGTAATATTTAAAAACGGAACCTAGTTTCTGGATATTCCTAGTATTCAAGAGGTTAACATAAGAATTTCCGAGCTGCAAGGCCTTTGTAGTTATACTTTAACTTTACTGAAGCTCAGAGCTGCAGTCAAACTGAAAACTCCTGAAATGCTGTTAAAAACATCCACAGCAATGCTCGACCTCATGCTGCAGGTTATACATACAAGCTTGGATGGGGTATGTCAAAAGATGATTTCTGAAATACATTTAATTTTCTCGACCTTATTCCCAGTGACTTCTAGCTTTTCCTTCAACTCGAAGTTCATTTGATAGGAAAACATTCAAAAATTACAAAAATGGTAAAGAGTAAGAGACAATATTACAAAAAATACAGTCCAGCGTGATGAGTTGTAGGTTTAGGAAACTGGAAGAAACAACAGACATCGCAGAAGCGGAAGAACCGAAAAGCCAGAGAGCACGAATTATCCTAGTCTGAGACACCTGTTCACACTAAGGCGATCAAGAATAAGAAACTGTCCCTATTTGTTATGTGAAGTTCCGTGGAATATATTATTACAGTTATGCGATTTGCTTTGTTTATTCGGATCATGCCTGTACGATCACGTGGGACGCTGATTACCAGCACTAACTATGTACGGTACGTGCTCTGTGTCTTCGTCAACATAAACCCAATCAACTCTCCAATTTAACTATACATTGTTAAAGGAAAGGTATTAATTAGAGCCTTTGGTTGTCACACTTGTAAGAAATTAATAATTCGTGTTAACTTTTATGTCACGTGCCGTGCCTGACTTTGTCGCGTGATTTAGACAAATCAGCTGTTCTACTTTATTCCTGTCATTTAAACCAAGACGTTTTAAGTGAATTTAACGTTCAGTATGTTGGTACTTGTGTCCGCAGAAATTTATAATTATATTGGTACTTATGTCCAAGGATGTTTATTGGTGTTTTTACATACTTAATCATATAATAAGCTAAATAAATTAATAATTAGCAAACAGTGTTTGTAATTGTTGTAATTAAATATATATAGACCTAAGTTCTGGTTTGCAGACGTCTTAGAACTGAAAGAGGAAAAAAGTTTAAATGAAAGTACATTGTCAATCCAAAGGCCTCGGAAAAATACTTACTCTTGTGTTCTATTAACAACAATACAACTGTCTACACTATTGGCGAGATATTTTTTTGTTGTTGACAAGTTTCAATTGTCTTAATTGACGGAATCGAAACGCTTTTGCGTTTTCAGAATGAAAGTTCACAGTTCACAGTGAACGTACCAACAGTACTAATAATTATTATAGTAGTGAACAAAGAAGTGATGAACATTCAAAATAGTTTCAGAATGTGTTTATCCTATTCAGACGTTTATAATATTTATGTAGTTTTTGTACCTCTGTACGTTTTTTGAGTATTAAAATGTTTATTATTATTTAAAATGGTACTCTTTAGAACAATTTCTACGCTAAATGTAAATTATTTAAAATTTAGTTTAAACAACGTGTGCGCGGGTGATGTTTGGAAACTGATCCTCGATGGATCCCTCTATATATCAACTTGTAATATACTTAATCATCAGTCTCATACCAACTGATTAATAATCATCAATGAATATTTAGACATATTATAATTAAATAATGGATAAATAAGTTTTGAACCTGATCCAGGAAAAATCATCCTACATTTTCATTAACGTTTACTTTTTCAAATTGAATCCTCAGAAAGAATACCTTAGGATTATAAAAGCAACTATTTAGGATTAATTACCAACTATTTTTTTTTTAATCCTACCCACTATTTGTTTTCTTTTTAGTAAAGTTTTTATTATTATTATTTTTTTTTAATTCTGAAGGAGCAGACAATTTTTATTTTTTTTTGTATTTGATAACTCGTTAAAAAAATAATAAATTTTAAGAAATGCAAATGTACGGTAATCATAGTAAAAAGTCACTGACAAATAACAATTTAAAATTTTAAAAACAAATATTTTAAAATAAAATGGTCCTAATAGCAACAATAGGCAAGCAAAGGATTTTTAAATTCTTAATGTACACTTTAAATCCTCATACAACATTTCTTACTTTGTATTCGTTAAAAAAATTGTCTTATCAATTGTACTACTTAAAATTTATACAAAATATTTACAGCTTATTCATTTTACTATTATTATCTTTGTTTTGTTTTGTCTTTTTATTTTAAGGGAGATGGTTCTCCATGGGGTTAAAAGCTTTCAAACAATCGCGAGTCCTAAACGAATATTTTACTCACGAGTTTTGTGTAGTGAAAGTGAAGACTGCTTAAATGAGGAAGGAAAGTGTCGGAAACCACTAACAGGAAATGGTGAGTTAGAAGTTTGGATAGAAATAGCATCGAATCCTCTGGCGACGGATTTAAACTTTTGAAACACTTTTGTTTATACATTGTAACCCGATGTGTGTGTGTGTGTGTGTGTGTGTGTGTGTGTGTGTGTGTGTGTGTGTGTGTGTGTGTGTGTGTGTGTGTGTGTGTGTGTGTGTGTGTGTGTGTGTGTGTGTGTGTGTGTGTGTGTGTGTGTGTGTGTGTGTGTGTGTGTGTGTGTACTCTGATAATAATAACTGCGCTGTAATAATATTATTGTAACCGACACATAAATATTATTTGAAGTGGAAAGGTGTTGTTTGTTGAGCAAAACTAAAAACCGCTTACAGCAGTAGTTAGAGCTAACAACGAAAGTCAATCTTCCGTGGCCATATAAAAAACTCTGAAAGTAACGAACAGCAAATTAACTAAAAGAAAAAGCGATACGAAGAAATGTATAAAGAAGTTTGTATCAAAACAAATGGAATTTTGATTGGAAGAGATATTGGCATATCACAGCATATTACAGATTGCATATGCTCGAGTTTCTAAACTCGAGTAGAAGCTCTCAGAAATTGAGAGAAAAACAAAATATTTACAGTTAGAAGTGCTCTGAAAATCCTGTACAAAAATAAAACAAAAGAATGACGGCTATATTATAAATGATTAAGTGTTAACCCTACGAAAATTCACAACGTCAATATATAAAAGTGGAAAAAATTAATGAATTACGAAAAGCTCTCAAAAAGCTCGGCAGGTGCAGTTACGTGAAAGTTCTACATGTTTCTCGGCTAGCCGAGCAGGTGCAGTGTTTCGTTCAAGGCCGTGTACTCAAGTATATTCCAGCCTGGTCGAGAGTACTTGTAACTATGCAAATTCTTCTGGCACGGCGCCTAAAGAATGCAAAATTATTCTAGAACATCTGGGGGAATCCTCATTTTCCCCGGCGAAGGCTCCGTACGGCGTGCACTCAGCGTCGTGAGGCAGAACTGAGCAGCCGCCTTAGATAACAGCGACGCCTCCTGGTTGCGGATACCACAACTAGCGGCTGGCGGCGCGTTGTACTAGCCATGCAACCGTCACACTAAACACAAAAGCCGCACGGTATGCCTTGATCCTTTACGGACTGTTGAGCAGAGGTTTATTATTTATGTAAGCAACAGCGGCCGACTTAGTCAGTTAGATTACCTGTCGATAATGTAGATTGGGGATCAAGTGATTGTAGAAAGTGATTTCTGTGTTATAATTAGTGCGGAACTCTTAATAATTGACATTATTATTTCACGTGAACAAAGTTAACTTGAATTATTGTATGAGAGTTCCTTATTTCACATTTTTATTTGTGACTAATTAAAGCTGGTAATTAATGATTTCATTGGTGTCTGTATTTTGTTTCCACTGAACAATACGACGATCGGTGAGATCGTCGTAACAATAGTAAAGCTAATAATTGTAGCTAATAGTTACAGATAAAAACAAATTATAGAAAATGAGATGCAGAAGTGTCATTACCTTCACTTTGGTGGGACAAGAGTTTTGAAAGCTTTAAGTTTTCCTTAAAGCTTACAAAAACTTTGGTGGGAGTAAAGCTTTAAGAACAAATATAAAAGAGAAAGTGTACATCTCGTGCATAGAAAACCAAAAACAGGAAGAAACTAAACCAATTTATTGCTAGAGCAAGTAGATTTGGTATAAGGCAGGAATTCTTAGGAAATAGGTACAGTGAAAGAAACACTGCGGAGATAGAATTACTGTAATCGGGGGAAGAAAGCATAAAGCGTTATAAACTATAAAAGCCAATGAAACAGTTCGTTCGGTTGTCTTTCTGTATCTGTATCATACCGGAGCTCATTAAGTACGAAACTGAAATATTTTAGTGAAGATAACCACAATGAAGTAACGGAAACGGAAGAAAAAAATTAACGGTGGTGGTGTGGAAATGAATGAGAAGCAGCATAATTAACACTGATATTTAAGAAAATTTTTTAGTTTTAAAAGAGTTTGTGATCGTTTCAAGAAAATAAATTAAATTGTACTACAGTAGATGGCGAAGATGACGTGTTAGGTATGAAGTAGAGATGGGTCGATACCAGTTTTTGTCGATACTCGATACCAATATATGTGTTTTGTCTCGATACTCGATACTCCGATACTTTCATTCTTGAAATAAAATAGTAAAATACAAATTTCTAAATACAATATTATTTATTAAATAGGCATTTTTATGTTAACCCTTCAATATCTGTATAATTGTAAATTAAATTACAATATATTGTAGTTCTAGTTAGTAGTTAGTTACGCATCTTTCCACAAACCAAATGTAAAAAAGTATTCGACACTATTTAAAAAAAAATCAAATGAATGATAAAACAGTAACTTAATAGTGTTATTAGTTTTTGTTCAAAAATACAAGCGTTCTCACTCTGTCGGGGTCGAGCCTACTTCTTTTTCTGTCACATATGAGTCCTGCTGTGCTAAACAGTCTTTCAGAAAATACTGTTGCTGGTGGTATACATAAATATTTCACAGCTAGTTTTCGCAGCTTTGGAAACTTTGTATATGTTTTCCAATAATCGTAAAAACTTGAAAGGGGGGATAACAGATCTTCTTTCAGGTATGTGGTGATTTCATCTTCAGAAGTATTAACTGACAATGAATTTGTTGTATCATTTTCTTGCATAATGCTGCCGTACAAGCACCACATACCAGGCAATTTTGCTGGCTCCGAAGAATGGGTCATCTGAAATAAAATTTAAAAAAATCTTTACTATACTATTTTTAGCGAGTATTTATGTCCAACCTATAATTTCGCCAAAGATTTGAATACACAGCATATTAAAATGGAGTTACAAGCTTACCTCTTCGGTTGTAGATTCAGGACCCCCCCTGTTGATTAGCAAGTTGCAGCAGTTTGTAGCAGCAGTGAAAGCACTCGAACTGCGAAAAACTCGTCCTTTTAAGCGGTGGTCCAACAGCGTTGCGATGGAACATATTTCGTTCTCTTCAATGTCTTTGTACCGCATTTTAATTGCATCCAGCAATGACTGTCTTACTGTCACAATTCCTGATCCACTGTGTGATGGCTTCTGAAGATGAGATACGACACTGTTCACAATGGGGATTGTCTCAGACACTGTCACTGTAGAAGAACTTAGGGCGAGTGTTGCTTGATCAAAAATGTTTAATGTATTGATCAATAAATCAATATGTTCCCATTGCGATACTGTAAGATTTACTGGAAGGGTGAGATCGGCAGATGCGAATACAATGGCTCTCTTCTGTTCTTGAAGTCTTTTTAGCATATGAAGAGTTGAATTCCATCGTGTAGGTTCATCTTGAATCAGGCGGTGTTGTGGTAGAGAAAGATGTTTCTGTGCAGCTTTGAGAATCTTTGTGGATTTTGAGGAATGTTTGAAACTTCCTAATAATTTTCTATATAACGTAATGAGATTCTCAATATTCTTTGAACTGAAAAGTCCTTCTTTCAGAACAAGTTGTAGTGTATGAGCTACACACGGCAAATGGGGAAATTTTCCCAAAGTCATGGCACTTACACCGTTGTCATGAATCACAGCCACTATTTTATCCATTAAACCCCAAGTTTCTAATGTTATCTTCAAGAAATTTGCAATATTTTCACCTGTGTGTCTCACTTCTTCAAATGGTATCACTTCAATGCATATATGCTGAAGTTTGTAGTCCTGGTCTACAAAGTGAACGGTGATACTTAGGTAGTCGTCGGTTGCTGTTGATGTCCACAAATCCGTCGTAACAGCTATGCTATCTGTATTTCGGAGCACATCTTTTACTCTTGTTTCTATTTCTTGATACAGTTCTGGACGGATGTCATTTGATATGTGCTTAAGAGTAGGCATAGTATATCTAGGTTCAAGGTGCTGAATCAACTGCTTAAATCCTTTATCTTCTACAATGCTAAATGGCTGGTTGTCTTTGCATATCATGTAAGCTATTTTCCTGGTAATTACCTTCGATCGATTATCTCCCGGTTAAAATTTGGATTTACCGTCCAGAAAAGATGTGAGAGTAGGCTGGCTAGTATTTGAGTACTGTGATGATGTTGATGACGATGATAACGAGGACAATGACTTCGAAATGGAATGAACTGGCACAGGCTCTTCACTTGTTACACTTTCACTGTTTCGAATTTTGTTGTTCATGTTCAGTAAAAACAATTTTATGAACTGAAGTGACATGCTTCTTCAGGTTGCTAGTGTTGTGAGATTTTTCTCCTTGCGAGAAACTCTTTTTACAAATGCGGCAAATGGCACAATTATCACTGACAGGATCCAATTGGAAATAGTTCCACACTTCACTCATATTATCCAAAAGTGGTAGTTTACGAAACGCACCGGCTTCTGTCACTTCAAAATAACAACTGACTTGAAATTTCAAAATAGTAATCTAAAATCAAAATCAGGTGTCATGCTAAAGGTGCTGACATTTTTACAATAAGTTGCTTCCTTGCTTGTGATTTGATAGTTTAAATAGACCACAGGATTTGTTTACTGAAAGTGTCTGTTATTGGTTACACTCAGAACTAGGTTATTTTGTAGGCGGAGCGTGGTTTTTTCATAGCCGTCCAAATTGAAAATAAATAGTGTTACAAATTAGTGCAATATCACGTTCGAAAATATCTTCCTCAAGCTACAATTCGGCACGTTTTATTGCCCTGGTACATGACGTTTAAAGAAATTTGTACTTCAGACATACTGGCACCAGAACATCTGCAGAAATTCGGAGGAAGGCCCCTTTTGTTATGGGATCAGTAGAGCCATAAACGAGCCCAATTCCTTGCTATACCTGCTACCTGCTATTTTGAAACTTATGAGTTGAGACATGTGCTCCTTGCGACCACTTTAATCTGCTACTTCTGGCAAGTTGACAATATTAATTAAAATTTTAGTATTCTATTAACATAGTATGACAGTATCGAAAAAGTATCGAGCTCATCTATAGTAGTATCGTTCGATATCGATACCTCTTGAGTATCGAGGGTATCGAGGTATCGAAAGTATCGAGAACCCATCTCTAGTATGAAGTAAAAAAAACGTGTATAGGTTAGACGTTAAAGAGCAGCTGGGTTTATAATACAGACTACATATCTTCCACAGAAAACATTAATACTGTACTTTAACGGATGTAAAAGAAAATGGAAGTGACCGTTTGGGATATATCGACTGAGTAAAACTAATGATAGGTTAATCCTTTCTGATAGAGACGTATACAGACGTCACTGCAAGAGGAGAACTACATAAAGCAGGATAGGATTGATAAATGCAGTAAAAATATCTATAAGGCAATGACCTGTGTATAAACGCTAAAAAATGAGATGATAACTCACTTTAAACTCATAGGAATTACTACAAAGATGTGCCGGGATTTGAATTCCCGGCATGTTTGAAAGAATCGCGCCGAGGCAAGGCAGGCTGTGTGGCCGTTTGCGGCTATGCCGCCTTGATAAGTGAGCCGCGACCGTCCTGTATGCAGTGAGCGGCGACGCAATAAAGTATGCCGGTTGACCAGCTGATCGACAATTTGCAGCAGGTATTTCCGAACCATAGTGGGTTAACAGAAGGCGTGGCTCGTTCTCATTCCATTTTCAACTCTTTGACGATGCATTTCGTGGTCTGGCGGCTGGGCTAACTTCTCTGTTAATCTTTATGCGTGAATAAATTTCGTAAAGTATCTCAGGTAAGAATAATTACATTGTTCCATATTAGGTTAATGGGGGATAGGTGTGTAATATCTCTGTGTGTGTGTGTGTGTGTGTGTGTGTGTGTGTGTGCGCGTGTGCGTGTGCGTGTGCGTGTGCGTGTGCTTGATCCAAACGTGTAAAGTTATTGTAGTTGTAACACTTCCAACCGTAAATTAAATTGTACGTTATTTCCGGCACGTGTCGACCTGGAACTTAACTGTCTTGAGGAAATTAAACGTAAATGTAAGAAAAACTAAATTCAAAAGTAAATGTGCAAGGAAAATGTAAAGGTAATTTAATGTAAATGTATTCAATTTGGTGAATGCTAATGAATAGGCACATGTGAATTTTCAAGCTAATAACAGCATTGCTAATAATAGAGGGGTAGTGTCAATAGAATTGTGACAGTGTATGTGTGTGGTCCCTGTGTTTCGAGGCGAGAAAGAGAGTGGTGTAGTTGTATTTTCTGACGGCCCACTACAAATAAAAACTGTTACAGGGTCCCCGACCAGTCGGGAGAGAGGGTAAGGCTGAGATGAACATCTGTCACCATCGGCAGAGATGTCTACCAGAAAGCTCCCCCAACGCCGTCAGCCACACACATGCTCCAGTACACCAGGAGGACAGCTGCCCAGAAGGAGGTTGACCACGCACTTCGCAATTACCATCACTACTCCTAACCAGCATCATCACAGGTTTTCACTGGAATCAGCATTCTTCAAAATACAGGTAGAAAGTTTCCATGTATTAAAACTTCACAACAACTACACTTTACCAGTTTTCAAAAGCAGAAAAGGAGGCATATAAACTAATAGAGTTTTTAAAGTTATAATGATTAGAATTTTGTAAGAACATGCCTAAAGGACGTATAATTGTGACTCATTATTAACTGTGTTGAAAAGCACCCACTTGTTAGGTGGTTTGATTCAAATTCATTGTTAATAGTATTGCTAATTAAGGTTATTAATGCAATTAAACATATATAGTTGTCAAAAATAAAAGATAGTGAATGCTATGATGATGAAGTGATGAAACAAAAGAAATTTTTGGTTAGAACAAGTCTTGTGAATATATGTATGTATTGGAATTCATATTATTAATAGTGCCAAAGGCATTCACTTGTTATACTCTTTGATTCATTTGATTGTTGATAGCATTGGTAATTGTTCTAAGAAAAAAAAGGGGCATATATATATATATACAATATTTTCATATTTATAATGATTACAATTTTGCTAGAACTTGTCCCATGAATGTATATTGTGATTTTATTTATTCTTTGTATAAAAGCATAGAATGGTTATATTGATTGGTAGTTAGGATTAATACAGATTGAAAATATTTCTATTTGCTGGTAAAATGAGAACTGCTGTCAAAATACATGAGTTCAATTATTTGAACAATGTGTAAAATATGTCATGTTAGTGAAATAAGAAAACACTAATAAAATTTGTTACTGTTAAATGAGTGTTTTATTGCAAGTCTTGTCAGCCTTGGCACCAGCACATTTTCGCTCCATCTAGGCCAAGTGTCTAGTTTTAAATTTTTACGTAACGGCCCAAGCGGCCGTTACAAAGATCCCTCATATCGCCAACAGATTAAAATATATCTGAAGTAGCCGTTAACAGTATTGTTAGGAAATGAAATTCCCCACCCCCAGCGAAATTGTAAAGTTGAACTCTGTTCCTTGCAGAAGTTGATCAAATGGTTATAGAGACCCGGAAACTAGTAGATGTATAATCAAGACACTAACAGAAGAATATTAGAATGTGAGATTAAAAATTAATCACAGTGAACGATGTAGCTAGCAATAACAGATGATGAGGTGGGAAATATAAAACTGGTACGCCAATGACGTAACGCTTTCGAAAAGTTAGCAGGTACAGTTACGTAAACGTTCTACACGTTTCTCGGTTAGTCGGCAGGTGCAGTTACGTAAACCGTCTACACGTTTCTCGGTTAGTCGGCAGGTGCAGTTACGTAAACCTTCTACACGTTTCTCGGTTAGTCGGCAGGTACAGTTACGTAAACGTTCTACACGTTTCTCGGTTAGTCGGCAGGTGCAGTTACGTAAACCTTCTACACGTTTCTCGGTTAGACGGCATCTGCAGTTACGTAAACGTTCTACACGTTTCTCGGTTAGTCGGCAGGTGCAGTTACGTAAACGTTCTACACGTTTCTCGGTTAGACGGCAGGTGCAGTTACGTAAACGTTCTGCACGTTTCTCGGCTAGCCGAGCAGGTGCAGTTACTTAAACGTTCTACACGTTTCTCGGTTAGTCGGCAGGTGCAGTTACGTAAACGTTCTACACCTTTCTCGGCTAGTCGGCAGGTGCAGTTACGTAAACGTTCTACACGTTTCTCGGTTAGTCGGCAGGTGCAGTTACGTAAACGTTCTACACGTTTCTCGGTTAGTCGGCAGGTGCAGTTACGTAAACGTTCTACACGTTTCTCGGCTAGCCGAGCAGGTGCAGTTACGTAAACGTTCTACACGTTTCTCGATTAGTCGGCAGGTGCAGTTACGTAAACTTTCTACACGTTTCTCGGTTAATCGGCAGGTGCAGTTACGTAAACGTTCTACACGTTTCTCGGCTAGCCGAGCAGGTGCAGTTACGTAAACGTTCTACACGTTTCTCGGTTAGTCGGCAGGTGCAGTTACGTAAACGTTCTACACGTTTCCCGGTTAGTCGGCAGGTGCAGTTACGTAAACGTTCTACACGTTTCTCGGCTAGCCGAGCAGGTGCAGTTACGTAAACGTTCTACACGTTTCTCGGTTATTCGGCAGGTGCAGTTACGTAAACGTTCTACACGTTTCTCGGTTAGTCGGCAGGTGCAGTTACGTAAACGTTCTACACGTTTCTCGGTTAGTCGGCAGGTGCAGTTACGTAAACGTTCTACACGTTTCTCGGTTAATCGGCAGGTGCAGTTACGTAAACGTTCTACACGTTTCTCGATTAGCCCAGCGTGCGGCGTCTGTGTCAATGCCGTGCAGTGAAGTAGCACTCTAGACTGTTCCAGTACTTGTAACCGCGCAAATTTTGCTGGCACGCCGCCAAAAGAATGGAAAATTATTCTGGAACATCTGCTGGCTATATTTAAGCAACAACGACCTACCTAGAAGTTAGTTACATCTGGCGAAATTGTAGAGTTCGAATAAAGTGGGTTGTTGTTGATCCGTGGAAAGTGATTACTTTGTTAGAATAGTGAGGTACTATAATAATTAACATTATTATTGCGTGTGGACAAATGTAACTAGAATTACTGTATGAGAGTACCTTGTTGATTACAAATGGTTATTTATGACTAATTGAAGGTAGTAATTAGTGACTTCATTGGTGTCTGTATTTTGTATCCACTGTACAATACGACGATCCGTGAGACCGTCGTAATACTACGTTTGCAGAGACGGACAAGCTCAGTCATTATTGTATAGGCAAGACAAGCAGTTGCTTACGATAGACAAGCAGTTCTATTAAACTACTACACCGAGTTGTATTGGATGAAACATCACGAAGACCACAAAGAGACTGACGTTCAAGACTTTTGTACAGAGTGTCATAACATATTGTGGTTATCATATAGTCTGAGAAGACGATAAAAGCTATCTGCTGAAAATTCTGGCAGCAGAGATTGTATACTGACGATGGTGGGGGAGATTAACGGGAAGAGACGGAACGAGGAATGAGGAATCTGCAAGAAGAAATGAAACAGTGTTATGTATACACAGGACAGTGGAAGTAAAATGACTAATGACTCAGAAGAGCGGGAATGAACTTTGAAAAAAATAAGAAGTTGGTAGTGTCGGTGTCACTAACGCTGAGGTTTTTGGCGGAAAACGTCTTATCCTGGCGGTGTTGCTGGGACGGGGTGTTTGTAGAATTAATAAAAAAGAAATTAACTCACTTGCATGTCTTTTATTTTATTTGTTTCTCATACTGCTGACTAATTTGTAAAAGTTTGTTAAAGACAGGACAATGGTACGAGTAGTACGATATGTAACACTTACATGATACATTTATATCTGTAGAGAACGTTTAGTCTATCGTGGTAAAGTTGTGAAATCATTTGGATCCGTGGCCGACACCAATTCGGTAGTCGCGGAGATATTAGACGTTTGCTGGGTGGATCTAACGGCGGCAAGTGTGTTGGTTTCGGTGGATACTCAATGTTGGCACTTTTCCTTGTTTTACAGATGTCCGGCAGTTTGAGCACAACATAAACTGTTTAACGTCTTCATCTGTGAATTATTGTTGTAAGAACTGCAACATAGCTGCATTGGGTCGTTTTAAATTATTTTGGAACCGTATACGATCACAAATCCACAAACAAAACCCAACTTGTTGCCGTAGAACGACTTTTCAAAGTGCTCCATCGCCAGACACCAGTGGGTTATAAACACTAAATCTCGATTTTCAAACGTCTTATCTGCTTATATTTCGTAGCATTCCATCACTTCTATCTCACTGTCGACATTGGTTGTTTGTGAACTGGCGTTAGGCGTTGCGGCGTCTGCTCAGTTGGTGTTCGCCTCGAATTTTCGACGCTGCCTTATACTTCGCATTAGTTCTGATGCTGTCATAGGAGCCTTTTTGGATTCCTCATTCATTCTTCTTTTACTCTGTAAGCGTTTACGACAGGCATTTACCTTCTTGTTGTGAAGATGTTTTGACATTTTTTAAATTTAAAAAAAAATCTGTCAGAGTTCAACACTTTGTCGCTGTATTATTTATTAAGTTCTTTCACTATTATCACTATTATTATTTTATTTTATAGTACTTATTGACCTTTATAAAACGGCACCTTAAATAACGTTCTACGCTTACGAATTCCAGAGCTACACTAATTTTTCCGCGCAGCGAACCGGTGATTTTCTACTCCAACTTGGCGGCCATTTGGTGATAGCGTATAACGTCATGCGCTCAAGGTTAATCTTACGTGGCATTTATTCATTCTATCTCTTTGAATCGTGTAATGCTTATTTAAAAATGCGTTATATTTTTAAAGATATTAAAGTTTGTCTGGTATACACAAAAACGTAACATCGACTTTCCCATAGGTTCTCCCCACACCGGACCGGAGTGTAAAATGTTTTCCGTCAAAAGTGCATATTCGTCATAATGATGATATAGAGGGCAATAGACTGTTAAGGTATAGCAATGTTAGGAGCGGAAAGTAGGAGGGTCTCACGCTCGCTAGTCTCGCAGACGATTAGATAAAGGACGATGATAGTACGGAAGAAGAATGCAAAACCTAACTGAAGGGATAAGGGAAACAGTACCCGTATAAAACCCTTTCCCTTCCCCCAAAAAAGAGAATTTGTGGACGTATCGGCCGAACATGAGTTAAATAGTTTACAATTAAATACTATGGCATGCAGTTACATAGGGTTGCCATGCGTCTGGTTGACGCATAAGATATAGGGTTTCCTATGTCCGTGTGACTTGTCCTCTTTTCATTTGTAGAGATTTGTGTCCGGGGTAAATTTTTGTGCAAGCTGGAATTTCGTCAGTCATTAAAAACCTATCAACTTAAGAAGCATATTATCTAGGTCAAGCATCAATTAGACATAGATGACAAGTTTTTATAATGTCTGTTACTTCTCAATTTACGTTTAAATCATAGTAGTATTAATTTCTTTTACTTTTAGCGTTTAAGTGCTTGTTTATTGAAATATTAGAAAATATATTCCTATTCAAAATAGAAAACCCTAATTCAGAGGCTGAAAATTGAGAATGATCATCTTTATAGTCCTCATACTGAAGACAATTCTGTACTGTCGGTATAAAAATTAAAACAATTGTATTTTCGACTAACGTTTAATACTTTAAAATACCGTTTCATTTAAAGAAAATGGTAATAATTTGTAATAAATAAGAGTCGCCTATGCATATGTATATATGTATATATTTTTATTGTTAATAAATATTAAGCGTATTTAATAGACTGAAAGGCCATTCTGAAAATCATTTTTATTTTCGCCAACAACTTAATGATTCTATTATGAATGATACGTTAAGTGTGTCGGGGTTTTCGTATTATACGAGAAGGTCCTGATTTATACGATTGTCCTGGGTTTTCAACCCGATTGACCAAAGAGTTTATCTTAATAAATGACAACCCTACATTATGGCATACTACTAAACTTCCTGTTATAATAGTACCGTGACCCAGTTCGTTAAGCAAGTAGCAAGTGACTGAATACGTGACATTAAGTATTGGCGTGATTACCGCTTCCCGTTGCTCCCTCATGGTTGATATGTGGGTGTTCTTATCATCGCTGTTAGGATGTATTCAGTGCTGTGTAAGTCTCTTGATGTTGAAGCCAACAATGCATACTCAACAACTCAGACTGTAAACTTCAGTATTTAACTACACCCCGTTATGTAGCGTAAGTATTGACGTATACATGTGGGCTTAACTGCTAACCTCCATTATTAATAATGACGTAATATTAATTTAAAGATAGAAACTCGTGTATGTTACCTACCTGTGTTTATTGGAACTTCTTTTCCTCGTATTTGATAACAGTATCGGAAAATATTTTCTTTTCACATGCTTTTATCAAAGAGCTCTAACCATTGTTGGTTACATGTACTACAAACGCGAGCAAAAGAGATATACTACACCTACTATAAGAAGTATGTCTATAAGTATATCTTTTGCCTACTATAAGAAGGCAAAAGAGGTTAATATTACTGTAGAACAAAAACAAACACAAAAAACAAAAGGTCGCGATGGATTCAGTACAAGCCTTCAGTACTATCAGTGATGGACATAACTAAGATAGAATAAGAAATATCTGACCTATCAAGTATCAAGTATCAAGTACCTCACCTATACAAAGAGTGACCACTATGGTCATAGACGACCGCTTGAACATACAACCCTTAGGATAGTCAGTCCATGTGGCTACTAGGATGGAAGAAGGCACAAGTTTAAGGAAATTTTTTACTATCATAATTAAGCGTTGTAAAATAAAAGACGTAATTGGGGACCGAAACATAGATGGGAGGACACCGTGGATGATAATGCCTAGATCTTCTACAATACTTGGTCCAGGGAGAGAACAGCAAGAGATTGACGCCCGAAACGTAGATGGGAGGACGGCTGAAACCAAAGCAATTAGCGTTCATCAAAGAAGGAGTCGACAGGTGCGGAGAAGGAGAACGCGCAAAAACCGGAGAAGAAGTGGTAGATGAAATAATAATTTCCGTGACGACGGAAGAAGTAATTACAAAATCGAAAACCAACTGTGATCGTTGCGGAGAAGCTCATGCTCGATCTTGAGCTTGAGAAAACTCTCCTAGTGAACAAAATGTAGAAACAAGGTGGAAAAAGAGATACCGGAATTACAGGTAGTAGAAGAGCTCAGAGATAGGAAAACACTAGTTGCAGGATAGGCAAAGGTTTGTAATACACTTCTTGCTAGGCCTTTGTAAAAGAGTTAAAATTATTGATTTGAAAATTATGTTGGCCTATGAGCATGTGAAAAATAAGATCACAAACTTGAACAAATATGATATATAATAATTTATATAATAGTTTATGGTACTTATTCCAGTGTACCGACTCTTGATTTACCTCAGGGCACCAGTAATAATAAACACAAATTAAAGTATGTTAATCACTTTAATGACAATTTGTATTTATACATTACAAAATTAAAATTTTCTTATATGAATTGAATTACTTATAGAACAAATTTAATATGCTTAACTAGCAGTGAGTCCTTTATGACAGATTGAGTCACTATGTTGCATACAACATATACTTATTTATCAAAACATAGAATTAAATGTTCATTATTCTTTACTTGCGTAAATCCTTCCAAAGTGCGTGGTCCTGAAGCTATTGTAGATCGGTGATTCGTCAGCAGCCGTCGTCGTGTTGATCCTCATTAAAACTGCACAATTCACTTTATCACCAGTGCACTACACTAACATATGGATTATACCTATAAATATGTTGTATAATTACACACTGGACACAAAGATGACTGAATATAACTTAAGTGCATTTAACTCACTTCACGTCGCGTTTGGCCCGACTAATTGATACCGTTGTAACTTTCTTTCGAACTCTTACGCATCCTTCCGCGATTTACCGCCACGTATAGAATTAACAGAACTTCGTATGTATTTATTATTTATTATTGTTTATTATAACTTCGATTATACACTCTTTGATTTATTATGATTTATGAAACTTGCTTTATAACTTTAATATTAATAATTATCGCGTTCCCGTACTTTGTTATTTCTGTGAAATTTACTGATTCTTTATGTTAATTATTAAATATATATAATTTGACGCAAAACAACGTACACGAGTCTCTTCGTATAATTCCGCCGATATTATTTCCCTCTAAATTCACAATATATACATGCCTCCAGTTTCCCTTACTTACGAACTACAACAAAACGCTCCTATAGGTACAAACTACCGCTAAATACGAATTCACCCAATCCGCTTAACTAAAACTTCCCGCGCAACGTATGACGCTTTTTCTAATTCGCCCAACGTTTTTCCGTGTACACGTGTTTACAGAAACTAGCGTCTATCGCTATCTCTCTCGCACAACAAGATCGCTTTCCCACGACAGCTATTGTTATATGCACTTAGGTTTTACAACGTTTGGTAAACACCCTTACTATCTGAAACATAATACAGTTTATGACAGTAGTGTCCCAAATCGTGCCTTAACATACAGTACATGCATTATCGAGCTTTTAGCAACTAATTCTTTTGCCGCCTCGCTTTCTACCGTCTAAATGCCTCCCTGCTTTCTCAAACACACCCTTCTTTCTATTTTCAGCATAGTTTATTTATTAAAATTATAAATAGATCAAATTTTCCGTTACAGGTTGATACAGAGAATGATAAGTGGCAGATTGGTGGTAAACTGGGAAAGCTGAATAGCATCGAGTATGCAAATGGAAAAACGATTCTCCAGAGTGAAACTGAAACTAAAGCTCGTAAGACGATTTGCTAGTTCAAGACGAACGGGGGCAGTTTTACGCTGAGGAGGCGTGGCTTATGTTCCACTTTGCACGCATTGTATGAGTAGTAAGATTACTCACGTTCTAGTCTACTCTAGATATTTCTGCGCCTTCAAAGAGACGGCCTGATTACTTTCCAGTCATCTATAACATCGTGGTCTCTTTTGTTCTTGACGACTATAAATACAGCAACACAGAGCGCAAGCTGCGCACGAAAGTAACCATCAATCTTTTGTTTCTCAGGTCTGTACTAATATATGCGACCCCCGCTTGGTGGTCACTTCTGTCAAACACCAAAAAGTGTAGACTGGAAAGATTCCAATCGAAAACCCTCACTGCTGCAGCTGTGCCCTCATCCTTCCCCTACCTAAGGATCATCAGCCCCACGCAATCTCCTCCACCGATTCGGGTCAAACACCCTCGGGCGATTCTTGATGACCCGTCATAAAGAAGTCCTCGACTGTACCTTCTTGCCCCAGGCCGAGAATAACCATCGAGAGTTGTCCTTTCCTCCTCCCTCGCACGCTGACCGCGCTGCTTGCTGCTGTTACCCCTGTCATCGGCACGGAATCTCTCTGCGGAGAGAGACCGACTCCTCAAGGCCTCTGCTGTCTGGGCCTCAGACATGCGACACCTGTCGCCTGAATCGGTTCCAGCGGCAGTCCCATACACTAAAGTCTTTTTCCCCGCCATCTAGCGAATGACCGTGTTGGCGGTTGTCCAGTCCAGTATTAGGCATTTGTCTGCTGAACCAGCTCTATATTTATCAACTGGCAGCTATTGCTCTCAACCCAGCAACCCAGATGCTGTAATCATCCCACGGGTGCAAAGACACTCTCCCCCAATAATGCAATGCAAACCAGTCAGTCGTATATTGGGAAGCAAAGAGCTCTGTGTTTTCGGGCAGTGGTATTCAGTGTAACATGATGATTGGCAACTACTGTGTGTGTGTGTGTGTGTGTGTGTGTGTGTGTGTGTGTGTGTGTGTGTGTGTGTGTGTGTGTGTGTGTGTGTGTGTGTGTGTGTGTGTGTGTGTGTGTGTGTGTGTGTGTGTGTGTGTGTGTGTGTGTGTGTGTGTGTGTGTGTGTGTGTGTGTGTGTGTGTGTGTGTGTGTGTGTGTGTGTGTGTGTGTGTGTGTGTGTGTGTGTGTGTGTGTGTGTGTGTGTGTGTGTGTGTGTGTGTGTGTGTGTGTGTGTGTGTGTGTGTGTGTGTGTGCATCTGCAATTGGTATCTGTTATTATTTGTTGAGCCAGTGTTAATTAGATTATATTTATTGTATGTTAAATTGGTGTGTTTTGAACAACTGTAAACTTGAAGAATTGTTGGATACGAGTGTGTTGTTTATTTGAACTGTGGAACCAGAATAACAGTTGAATATAAAGAATTGAATGTTTTTTTATAGAAAAATACGTCGAGCTGTTAAAGTGTTGCGGCTCTAGTTGGTAAGTAGAGCGTACAAGAACAAAACAAAACAAAACCTGATTGGCGACCGACCGCCCTGTCACTCGTAACGCTAGACAGATACTGAAGATGTATCGTCGCATGGATCGTCATGTTTAAAGTGAAATAAATAACTGGCTACCAGAGAAACGGTCAATTACAACTTAAATAACGCGACCAATGGCGCGCTTAATGGCGTTCGTCGACATTTTCTTGCGTTTCTTTATCTTGTCACCCGTCTATTACTCTCTTCATTAATTGCCAAGCTTTCATTTTAATTAAGTAAGTACAGTATTAAGCTTTTGGGGTGAAGGATGAAGAGCAATTTTGATAAACCGAGGAAAACAATTTATACCGGTATATACGAAAAACCGTCTTTCAGTATTTCACAGGTTAGTACTACTCGTAAATAGCTGTGACTCTTTGGACATCAATGAGACCATCAAGCTTGTCACCACAAATGCATTACTTCCGTTACCTTCCATTGAAATTATTAATATCTTCCTGTACTGAACCTTACTTGATTAAATTAAACGTGTTGCATTAGATACATGTGTGACATTCAATGTCACCAAAGTATTGATTTCTTTTGTATCCGTTTTAAGCAATTCCTCGAGCTTGCCAAACACCGAATAGGCGTTACCTGTTTAGTAGTAACTCAACCGCCCGATAGAGAGAGCAATAGCAATAAGTTACTGTACGTAATAATACCTCCAGTCAAGTGTTTACCAACACATGATTGCTACGCATTTGTATTGCCTTGAATATTGTCTTGTTTTGTTCACAAAAAAATAATTTGTGTTTACGATCAGAGGTTAGTTAATACTAAAACCCTTTTTATGTTTGTTAAATTTCCAAACTACATTGACAAAACCGTTTGTATGTCCATACTTGCTGGTCAGACACATGTCGCGTTTGTCGCTCGTTACACAGACAGCAACAAAACTGCGAGTTGTAAGTCTGAGAGGACTGCTTGTTAAATATGTTTCTCTCCGGTACGAACACCATAAGGCTGCTGACACACGGCCCACTCTGTAGCACCACTCAGTCAGTCGCTTGTACCAGCTTCTTTGTGACGCCACGCAGTAGCACCACTCATTGGCTCATGTGAATGGGTTCGCTTCAGAGACGCGCCACTCTCCATTTGCGATAAAAGATTGTTTCATTTAGTTTTTACATCAGTTTCATCATGGAATCTGACGAGGAAGTTCTTCTTCTTGTTCTTCTCGTACGTCGGCGACGCCGTCGTAGAAAACATCGATTCTGAACGAACCAGATAACGTGTGAACGGATGGTAGTGGAACAGTTTAGTACACTAATGAGTGAGCTAAAAGCAGACAATGCAAAATTCTTAAACTACTTCAGGATGTCACAAGACACATTTAATCAGCTTCTTAATTTGCTACAATTTCACATACAGAGGCAAAACACAAACATGAGGTAGGATTGGAAGAAGATCGACCTGTCATACAACCAGGGTGCCCACGGTTTTAGTAACAAGAGAGAAGTTTGCCGAATTCTTTTCTACACAAGAAGGGTCAGTGCCATGGCAAGAATGAATGATATATTGACCTTTTTCAGAGAAACCTTGTCTGATACTGTTTCACTATCGAACATAGTCCTAATCAAAAATATTTTAACAACTTATTTTGTGTCAAAATGTGTTCTTATCTAAAATATATCTCTCAGTGGAAATATGTGTTTGAAAATAAAAAGGGTTTCTATTTATATTAATATTGTTCGTTTGTCACATCTAATTTGTTTCAAAGATTTTGATTGATTATGTTAAGAGCATTACACCCACGTACACTCTCTTTACCTTCCTCCCCCTCCCTACACCCCTCTCTCTTTCACACACACACACACACACAATAATCGTATTACAGTAGACGAAATAATCAGTTTGGTGTTGAGTAATCGATTAACTATTGGTTTCCTGTAGGCCAGATCTAAACTTGTCTGCAACTGTAAACTGTCTGCATTGTTCGCAAGATTGTTTGACTCATATTGTAACTAGCTTTTCGCCGCGTTACAAATCCAGGGAACCCTTCGTAATCAAACTCCGTTAATTAGAAGGGCTGCCTACGTTGTAACAGAATTGATCACAAATAATTAAAATAACATATTACTTACTAGCTGTGTAATTGTTTACTTTGTGTAAGGAAACAATGGCAAGGTATACAATTGATTTAAGCACTCCTCATATGTGTGTAACAAGAAGACTTCTCTTTATTCAACATTTAAGAAAAACATATACTGACTGATGCCATGACATTATTAACTCAATTATTAAATTACCGAAAGGTTTCTTTAAACTTTGGCATCAAACTAGATTCTATATATAGTTATACCTCGGATCCGGGTGAACTTTCTGTATTAAAACTTTTAATTATACTCTTTTCATGATATTAGCTTGCAAGACTTTCTTTTAATTCAACATTTAAGAATGGTATTATTGCTTGAGTTATATTACTCTACATTAACATATAAACTGTTACAACGTATGAAGTTAGAATAGTTACATGAAATATTAATTAATAAGATATAATCTTATAAACATTAGATTTAATTTATAAGTCTTTACAAAGTTAATCATTTCTGAAAAGTCTCTTTCAAGATGTGTTGTGTAACAAATATTATTAACCCTCGATAGACAGGCTATCGAGTCACCTTTTAATTGGTATGCAGAAGACTCCTCCTGGGGTATCAGTCTTGGGAAACCGGAACAGCTACGTCGTCATCTCGGTCTGGCTATCCTCTGTAAAGGGCTCCAAAGTTAGCAGGGAGAACAATAGGTCATGTAGTTATCTACGATGATCATGTAGATTCTCGGATGTCCTGATCTGCATATTCTGTCACGTGCAGTAGAGTTTGTGGCTTCTGCTAGTTCACATCTCCGGGCATTACTTTGGAATAGTTGTTATTCGTTGAAGTACGTAGTCATCTTGTGTTACACTTTTTGTTACGTTTCAATACTTTTTGTTTTACATAACTTTAAACTTATTGTCTATTCACATGACTACATTAATTAATACATCCAGATGCTTTAAACAAACTACATCTGGTACACTTTCTGAAGATGAAACCAAATATGATACACATATTTGAAGAGCATAGCTCTTACGTCTACACAGTACGGAGTCACCATTGCAAGAGAGAGAATTTACGCTCCCTTCGCCAGGTACTGGACAAAAGTTAGTGGGACAACTTCCGCGCGAGAATATAGTTCCTAACTATATTTAAGTTAACCTTTTTTATTTATTTAAACTATCCCTAAACAAATATATACATAATTTAAATCAGTTGTTTTAGCGACTTTTTATGTTTTCAGATTTTATTATTATTAACATTAGTTTTTTTTATCTTATTCTTACTCACACAAGACTCTGAAAGCATGTCGAGTCTGGAATCAAAAGGAAAGCGCCTGCTTACAAGCAAAGGGTTAAATACGACATTAATAACGCTTTACAATTTATCTTTTTATTTGAGTATCTTATAACTAATAAATTATAACGGATTAAGTTATAACTTATAACTGAGTACATACAGGTATCTTATATTAAAACAGTGAGATTTAAATAGCTTAAGAGCTCGCAGCCTTAATTTTTTAAAATTTTTTATTTTCTAGATTATTTCTTTTATTTAAATCGTCACATACTCCACCGCTTGAATTGCACGCTACGGTTTAGCTTTTTGCGTCTAACTCACTATGGGGCACTGGGATATTGAATGGGTTTAGTGTGTGTAATTTCTTTCACATACTTTCTTGTACACTTTACAACGTTCTCCACATAGTTATTTCCTATAGTTACAACACAGTACACTTTATATTCTTATGAACTACCTTTTTTTTTATACTATTTACACTAAATATTTACACAATTAAAACACAAAACTCTTTCTTATCTCTATCACTTAATTTTACTACCGGTTTTTGTTTGTCTTACTCTCTCTTCTGTAGAGTAACTTTCTAAATCTCTACTATTTAGAATTCTATCTTTTCTTCTGTGAGTCCTATATATATATCTCATGTAGTTAATGAGTGTTAGTACCCATCTAGTTAATGATTATTCATTAATGCATGCTCCGCAGAACTGGAACTCAGGTTGATCAGGCCTCGTTTCCAAACTCTACGTTTTACATTTCTTACGCGGATTCAGAAATATAATTTTCTTTACTACCTAGTATTCCTTTTCCTTTTTTTTTTTTATACTATACCGTCACTTCTTCTTATACAACTTTAGTTGCGAAATATGCGATCTCCGCACATATGTCTGAGTTGCAGGTTCGCACAGGGCTACTGTAACTGGAGTTAGGTACTTTTGGATTTGATAAGGGCCACACCATCTGAATGATAGTTTCGAGGTGGTCTTATCAATCGCACTACTAATGGTGTGAGTCTTGTACATTACCAAGTCACCTACTTGGTACCTGACTGAGTTGCTATGATTACCTTTCTCGTGGTTCTTCTGGATTTTTCCAAGCTAGCTCTCAAGTTAGAGCGGGCTTTGTTCCATATTCTCTTTATCTGCTTATCCGTTATTTCCGGAGGCAGTAGATCGTGTATATTCCATCTTGTGGACAAAGGGTGGTTTGGTCGATACTTGTATAGTAACTCGAACGGGGTCGACTTGTGACCTTCGTGGTAATTGGGGACTGGGAGTACGATTAGTGGCAGTGTGTGAAGTTATTTATTATTATTGCACAGTTGGTTTTTCCTAATTTCTTTAAATGACATTATTCATTTAAATGTTCGCCTTCGTGAAATTCCCTTTTTCTTACTTCTTAAGTACTAACTTACATTTTAATCTTAATCCTAATTTCCAAACCTTAGATTGGAATGATCCCTACTTATCCGTAACTCACAACATCCCGGCCCGACTGACACCAGCTTACTCTAACTACGGAAGTTAGCTTTCAGCAATTATTAATGATTTTTGGCACATTTCAGCCCTATCATTACCCTTTCAGTCGGCGCCGTTGTGACCTGTTACGTTACATATATAATCAATACTTGATTATATCTCATAAACTTATTTCTAATGTGATCTAAAGAGGATCCCATACTCCACTTTAGATCACTGGTTTGAGAGAAGCGGAATCTCACGAATATGATTCTCTTTTATCTCTTTTAACAATACTTAAACAAACTATGCGGGAGAGGAGACACTTCACAATACATTGTCCTACTCTCTAGGGGTGGTTTTTCAATTGTTCAGGCTAGCACCGGTTTAACACAATAGGGAGGGTGCGTGGCTGTTTACTACATTTCCGAACACGCTTTAATTTCTCTTACTTGCCACCACTGCGAAGTGTTTACAATACGCAACTTTACCTTTTATTATTATTCTTTTCCTTTAATTACTTCTACACTTCACACAATTTTAGTATAACTTAGGATTTATTTAGCTCTAGTATTTAAATCAATTATTATTATTCACTTTATTATTTATTAAACTACTTTGGGGATTTAAGAAACGCTCCTAGAACTATCGTCTATTTAATCACCATATTTATTTAGCACACTTTATATTCACAGGTTGGTTCCGTTCCAATGGCTTACTTTTGCACTCTCTACTTATGTGCCCATATTTGCCACAATTATAACAGGTGGGTTTTCTGCGAGGTGGGTACTTGGTTTCCGCTTTATCTGGGTTTACAGTTAACTTACCAGCTTTGCGCACATAGTGAGGTCTACTAGAAACTTGACTTTCATGCGAGGTTGTTACATCAGGCAATAGTGCTTGGAATTGATGTCTATTAGTTCCAGAGGTTTTCATTGCTTCTCTATTTTGATCTGAGTACCATACATTTGAAGAATGGATACTGCACTGTTCCAGATCAGCAATCGTATTGGGTCTATTTTGTTCTACCACATTAGCACGTACTTAAAATTAATACTATTATATTACACATATATTACATATAACAAATTCATAAGTAATCAATTTACACAAATTAGAAAAGAACAATTTCTCTTCTAAGGGAGAGACAGAAATCACACACATATCTTTCAATGTTAAATAGCCGATCAGCTGTTTACTGGAATGTAGGTCAGAGGGTGGCCTACATATTTAGTTAACAAAGGAGGGTGAGAGTGTGTGACAATGGGGTGTTTGCTTTTATTGTTCACTACACAAAGCGACTGAATAACACCAACGATTTGAAACCGGTCGTTTTAAACTTGAGAAGGGGGAGCACACTTTTGTACAACACATTTATTATTATTCCGCTTAGACAACACTTTGGCTTCGTTCTTTCATAAACTTTTCTCAATTAAATAATTACTTATTTTGTTCACAAGTTTTAAATCACGACTTCTACTTAATTACTTTATTATTATTTACAAAGATATTTTTAATCAATTTTTTTTTTTTTTTTTTAACACATACTAGTGTATGTAAGCTATGTAGTTGGACATACACTGTGCAGAATGATTCAGGAGACAACAGGTCGTAGTTTGTCGTAAACAAACCTGTTACAGATTGTTCGGTTGACCAAAATTGTTATGCTTGGTCATGATTCATGTATGCAAGTACTTACATCGAATTATTCAGGTTGTGCCGGTAGGAACCTGCATATAGCATTTTGCATTGTATGACGCTAATGATATTTTACTTATACATACTACCATCTACGTATTAATACATATTACGTTATTTAATAGTGTATTAAATATGTTTTGAACATTACATTTATTAAAGTAACTTTCTGAGTGCATATATCAATATTAAACATTTAGTTATTAATCATACTATTTATGTTTATCCACGCATAAATAGTGAATGCAATTTGTTTGTGACACATATATACACAATTAAAACTCTTTCCTTTGTTTCCTTTATTTTTTTTTTATTTCAAATAATGTAAGCAGAGTAACGCACTTTTGTTTGCGTCACGATGCCTAACAACCATTTACATAAATTAGCAGAGTGAATGCACATTTATGACACTCTGTAAACAATTACCCTTTTATTTTTTTTTACAATTTAGCAGAGTGGCGCACTTTTGTAACTAGCTTTTCGCCGCGTTACAAATCCAGGGAACCCTTCGTAATCAAACTCCGTTAATTAGAAGGGCTGCCTACGTTGTAACAGAATTGATCACAAATAATTAAAATAACATATTACTTACTAGCTGTGTAATTGTTTACTTTGTGTAAGGAAACAATGGCAAGGTATACAATTGATTTAAGCACTCCTCATATGTGTGTAACAAGAAGACTTCTCTTTATTCAACATTTAAGAAAAACATATACTGACTGATGCCATGACATTATTAACTCAATTATTAAATTATCGAAAGGTTTCTTTAAACTTTGGCATCAAACTAGATTCTATATATAGTTATACCTCGGATCCGGGTGAACTTTCTGTATTAAAACTTTTAATTATACTCTTTTCATGATATTAGCTTGCAAGACTTTCTTTTAATTCAACATTTAAGAATGGTATTATTGCTTGAGTTATATTACTCTACATTAACATATAAACTGTTACAACGTATGAAGTTAGAATAGTTACATGAAATATTAATTAATAAGATATAATCTTATAAACATTAGATTTAATTTATAAGTCTTTACAAAGTTAATCATTTCTGAAAAGTCTCTTTCAAGATGTGTTGTGTAACAAATATTATTAACCCTCGATAGACAGGCTATCGAGTCACCTTTTAATTGGTATGCAGAAGACTCCTCCTGGGGTATCAGTCTTGGGAAACCGGAACAGCTACGTCGTCATCTCGGTCTGGCTATCCTCTGTAAAGGGCTCCAAAGTTAGCAGGGAGAACAATAGGTCATGTAGTTATCTACGATGATCATGTAGATTCTCGGATGTCCTGATCTGCATATATTGTCACGTGCAGTAGAGTTTGTGGCTTCTGCTAGTTCACATCTCCGGGCATTACTTTGGAATAGTTGTTATTCGTTGAAGTACGTAGTCATCTTGTGTTACACTTTTTGTTACGTTTCAATACTTTTTGTTTTACATAACTTTAAACTTATTGTCTATTCACATGACTACATTAATTAATGCATCCAGATGCTTTAAACAAACTACATCTGGTACACTTTCTGAAGATGAAACCAAATATGATACACATATTTGAAGAGCATAGCTCTTACGTCTACACAGTACGGAGTCACCATTGCAAGAGAGAGAATTTACGCTCCCTTCGCCAGGTACTGGACAAAAGTTAGTGGGACAACTTCCGCGCGAGAATATAGTTCCTAACTATATTTAAGTTAACCTTTTTTATTTATTTAAACTATCCCTAAACAAATATATACATAATTTAAATCAGTTGTTTTAGCGACTTTTTATGTCTTCAGATTTTATTATTATTAACATTAGTTTTTTTTATCTTATTCTTACTCACACAAGACTCTGAAAGCATGTCGAGTCTGGAATCAACAGGAAAGCGCCTGCTTACAAGCAAAGGGTTAAATACGACATTAATAACGCTTTACAATTTATCTTTTTATTTGAGTATCTTATAACTAATAAATTATAACGGATTAAGTTATAACTTATAACTGAGTACATACAGGTATCTTATATTAAAACAGTGAGATTTAAATAGCTTAAGAGCTCGCAACCTTAATTTTTTAAAATTTTTTATTTTCTAGATTATTTCTTTTATTTAAATCGTCACAATATGTGCTCAAGTAGTGTTTGCATAAAATATTGTTGAGACCGTCTCGCCCGAATTAGCTAATACGCTATTATGTAATTTAAAAGTCATTGCTGTTTTTTTCTGTTGTAATTATGATACTCAACGGTAAACTGATATGACTAGAGACTGATCTTGCAGGGAGAATATTGTTACATATATGTTACACTTGTAGGAGCCATATGGGCTAGATGCAAATGTATACGACTATTGCAGAGAATGATGTTAAATTTTTGTATGGTGCAATGCCATACAATACAATAGTTATTAGAGAAAATATTACATTCATATTTATTCAATTATTCTTGTATTATTTTTATATTATTATTAATAATAAAAAATTTTGTACAAGAATATATTTTTTAGTATTTTTTGAATATAACACTGTTGAAATACTGTTCTTTTTAAATAATTATAAATTTGTATATCTGATGCTGTTAGTTAAATACTATTGAAACAGTGTTATATTAAAAAAATAATTAAAAATATATTCTTGCACAAAAAGTCCTATTAATATTAATAATAATAGAGAAAATATAAAAATTTGTTCAAAGCGGAATTACATGATACTGAAGATTTTTCGGGATCGCCCAAGCTCTCGCATTATACAAAAATTAGACATTAGCCAAATACTCCACTTTTTAGACCTTATATATTGTAATGAAAAGCTGTCGTTCCTGATAATTATATAAGTTTAGAGTTTTGGAATTTGAAGTTTTAAGTTTTAATACTGTGTTTAGCGAACGGAATTAGTGTTCGTTCGGAACGTCTGGTAGCCTGTGTGCCTTACCTGTCCCTTCTCACTCTTTTGTAATTCCCGATAGGCGCCAAATTGTTTAACGAGAAAACAATTAAAAGTTTTTTACCTAGATGGTTTCACAATGTACTAGGGTAAATTCGAATCGTTCGCCGACTGGCATGAAGTCGAATCTCGTTTGAGTGGGGGAAATGTGTTGCCAACTTGAATAATATTGGTTATGTTGACTCACTGCTGTTAAACAAAACATACATAATATTCTCTATAAATAAATACTGGACAGTTGTTCTCGGTACACACTTTTTATTAAGCTCTGAATTGTTAATTCTTGTTAACGCTTTATACAAAATAGTAATTGATATAATAATTTTAGCCTCGGCAATATAGTCGTTCACTCAGCGGATTGCTGGGTTGGCAGTACAATGTTTCTATTAGATGCAAGACAGCGTTGGTTATTATTTACAAAATAAATCTGCCTATAGAGTCCTTTTAAGTACGACACAGAAGTTTTTATAACAAGATAACAAATTACAATATACCACTTAATGTTCGTGAGCATTAAAATCAAACAAGGTTTACTTTATATTCAATGTGGTTGTGTTAAAATATGTGACAGTGTCGTTGGTGTTGTACATAGGTTATCATTAGTTATTCAGTGTTTACAAATTACTTTTTACTTATCAATCCTTGAAAAATAATACTTTTAGGATAGTGAGAGTTTACGGTTTAGTTATAAATTGGAAAGAGAATTTGTTTTTTAGAAATCAATGAATTCAGCAATACTTAACGTTAGTAGATAGTAGGTGTATTGTCAGTAGTCAACGTAGGTTAATTGGTTAATGTCGAGTCTTCTTTCTTCAATCTTGGGCTTCAGGGATGTCCGGCGTCTTCTTCTTGTTAAATTCCATATATTACAGTCATCTGGATTAATTTTGAGCTGGTCCTTGGTCTAGGTTGGTTGGAACGTCCTCTTATCGGTTGGTCTGGTCCTTCTTCATAAAGTTATGGGCACTTATACTGTTTTAAGTCAAAAATTTGGGCCCTTCACGACGTGGCGTCTCTCTAGTTAAGCGTCACTACAGCTTCTTCCTGTTCCTAACTGAAATTAGTCAATATTCGGTTGTTGTCATGGTAACTCAAAATTTCTGATTGGCTAAAATTGGCTTAAGACCATTGTTAGGATATTTGAATTTTTATTTAAAATGGTTAGAGATCTTCTGAATGTAATTAATATTCAGTATTCCCTTTTTAGTATTAAATATCATTACCACTGTTCATATTTTGGTTCAAGGATTAATTTGACATCCAACACTATTGTTTTTACTTAGGTATCAAATTTTTGACACTTTTGTTGATTTTGTTTAATTACACTGTTTTCTTAATTTACATGATTACTCTTGTATTTCTGTCTTAACATGATTTTCTATTTTATTGTTTATATGGCTTAGTCTTACTAATGTTATTATTTAATTTTCAAATTTGAAGTTTTTTGTAGTTTGACAGTTGGGAATTTGCCTAGGCTTAAACAGCAATTGGCTAGTTTTCTTTAATTATATAGATTACATTTTATTTTCCCCTTGTATGGGTCCTGATTGGTTTTTAATACATGATTTTAGTTATTTGTTCAATGGTTTTAAGTCTGTTCTTGTAATTGTGTGTGGTTTTACTGGTTTCATATTCTGGCTTGTCTATTGTCATACCTGCCTTTTAGTGTTATTGTGTTTGTCTGTATTTATCTTGTTTCTTGTTTTGTTTTTATTTGTTTTTAAGTCTTATTTCTCATTATTTATTACATAATCTATAACATTGAATTTTATGTTTTAAAATTCCATAGATATAATTCTATTCATTATAACATAATTATTTGAGACATAATTCTTATTCATTAAAACATACTTATTTACTTTTCATTACTGATAATGTTCATTTTCATCACCTACTCATACTCTTCAGTGAGCAATAATGATCATATATTATTAACAAACAAACATATAAACATTAATTAAATCTTTGAACAACATTATATTTCTTATTACTAATCTTATTTGACACTAGGTCATTAACTTTATACTCTAATAATATTTTACTATGTTTTTACTAAAATCTTATAATGATTATTAACTGTCTTTCCCTTATCAATTTTGGGTGAATAACATTTGTTTTTATCCTTCAGTATTTCAGAAATTCTCTATATGGTGTATTGACACTCTAATAGTCTATTTTTCTTACTCTCATGTAATAATATGAATTGTGACTAATAATCTTAATTGATAAAAATTTTAAACATGATAATTAATTATTACTATTGATAACTTAATCCTACTACTTTTAGTTTATTTTGTTACATGTTGGGTGTCCACTTATATTGGCTTTTAACTATCACAGTCCTTCCTGTGTTTAGCCATTATTAGCTCTCACTCACTTTTTGCACTTATAAACTTTTATCACTGTCTTATCAGTGTTTATCACTATTAAGGGGGTTTATTTTCACTTGGGGATATTAATAATAACACCTTGCACCCCACCTTGCACTCAATATGGATTAAGTGTTACTGGTGGGCAAAAATTAGTGTATTGCTTCCTGAAAATTCTCTTTCTCATTTTTATTTTTAAAATGTTCATCATCATTATAACTTACTATCTCTCACTCTATGTGGTTTGATTATACAATTGATATGTTTGTGTCGTGCTAGTGTGATTTGTCCTAGTTTACTCTATTTGTTTGGGTTAGTGTACCCTTCTACATCTTAAGTCATTAACATTTTAATACTTCTATTTTTTTTTTTTTTATTTACTGCTTGTCTGTTTTTATAATCATCGTTATTATATACAATTTATCATAGATTAGTCTTTTTTTTTCTTGGTTTAACACTAGTTTCGTACTCTTTCACTGTGTTTACTTCACTTTGCCATATTTTATATATCACTTCCTTGGTGTTGTGGCGGATTATATCTTCACACTTCCATGCTAATTATTTATTCATCATTGCTCTTATTATTTATACACTCTTATGTTAGTGTGGTGGCTAGTTCTAGTTCTCACTTACAATTGTCATAATTTATTTTATATTCTTGGATTTTGGGGCTGGTTCTACTCTCTCACTTACCATCTATTGGGTCATTGTGGTTAAATCGCCAGGTATTATCGTATTTAACATTTTGGTTCGTTGTTTGTTACTTTTTTATTATTAGAGGTTACTTTTCTGATTACCTTAATACGTTTGATCGTGTTATTATTTATGAATCACCCATTCTTTAATCTCTGATTCATCCCTTTTTATTCTAGTGTTAATTATTTTAAATAACTTATTTTTCATGTTTCTTCATTATTGCTAGGTGAAGATATGTACCATTACATATTGCCCTGCCACTAAAAATGATTATTTCAGCAAATATCGTTCAGGTTTTTGATTGAAATTATCAATCATTATTTCATTTTATTTTCTTAATCAGTGGTTAGTTTTGAGCTATCGACTCTTTATTTTTGAGTGTCAGTATTCTTCTTGATTTTTGTATCGTATTTTAGTTTAATGTTCTTATCCCTTTGATATCTAATTCCCTAACATTTTTCTCTAACATTATATTGAATCGGATCGGAGGGGTACTTTTGACTCCATTGCTCCGCCGTAAAATACACCTTTGATTGCTGGACTTATCTACAGTCAAGCATTAATAAAATCATAATAGTAGTCTTAGTGCGACTATAAAATAAATATCATTTGTAGGATTCTCCACATTATTATTATTTAGTTATACAATACATTATTTCAAATTATAATCTTTTTCTTTTATTCACTCTCTTTAGCTCTTAGTGATGCGATATTATTAGTGGGTATGGTATACATGATCTTTTTATTATTATTTGTTTATTTTATTTTTCTTACTGTTTAACACTAGTTATTTATTAATTGGTTTCAGGATGGTTTTTTCTCGTTTTTAATAATATTTTTTCATAGAGGATTGGTTATATGTCCCCTTTCTTCTTTGAGTCTTTGGGTCTACGATCTCATATGTGTTGTTTAGGTTGTCTTTACTTACTATGTAGGGCCCTGTGTAAAGTAACAATAGCTTCTTGGCTATCCCTTCCATGGTGCTTGGTAATCCTCTGTTTTTGAGTAATATTTGCTCTCCAATCTGATATTGTATAGGTTTCGATTGCATTTGCTTATATTTTCGTCTGATCTTGTCAGTTTTTTCTAGTATCTTATTGTGAAATTGCACGTCATCGAATTGATATTCTTCGCCATTTGGAAATTAAATTAGAGAAGTAATTTCTCTTGGTGGTGGTCTTTGGAACATTGCAGTATATGGTGTTGTTTCAATAAATTGGTGGTGCGATAAATTTATAAAGTTTTCGGCTGCTGGTATGTATTTAGACCATTCATTGTGTTGCTCGTAACAATATGTACGGAGAATTCTCCCCACTTCTCTCAAGACTCGCTCTGCAGGGTTGCTGCTGGGATGGTACACTGATGTCTTGTACGTTTTTATTCCATGGGTTAGTAAAGTGTTCTTCCATCTATTTCCCTTGAATTGCGTTCCATGATCGGTAATGGTGCATTTGGGTATTCCCACTTCACTAATGTATGGTTCTAGTATTAATTTTAAAATTTTTTGGGTAGTGGCACGATTGATGGGGTAAAGCTTTGTGAATCTTGTGTAGTGGTCAAATACAATAATGAGGTATTTGTATTGGTGCTTCCCTCCACTACGCGGAAATGGTCCGCATATGTCAACGAAGACTTTCTCCAATTTACAAGATGTGGTTATAGGTATCATGGTGCCCTCCTTTCTGTCATTGTTGACCTTCACTAGTTGGCATATGTGACATTGCTTTATGCATTTCTGTACCTTTCTGTTAGCATCTTTCATGTATACATGCTCTTGTAAGGCCTTTACCACTCTTAATGCGCCCATGTGTCCATATCTCTCATGGTAATCGAGAATTAGGTCTTTCTCTGTGGCTTGAGGTATTGCTATTTTCCATGCTGCGAATTTATTTTGTGTTTTTATGAAAAGTATCCCTTGGTGTTTACAGTAAAATTGGGATACGTGGTCATCTTTGTCTGTTAAGCGTGATAGAATTTTGCTTAGTTTGGGATCTTGTGCTTGTTGTCGTTCCATTTATTTCATGATGTTGGCCAAATCAGTGCTGCTTTTAATTATGTGGTATATTTTGATAATGGTTTCCTTTTCTCCTTCGTACGTCTGATCTTTAGTGTTCACTCTGGACAGGGTATCTGCTACAACATTTTCCTTGCCTGGGATATATTCCCAATTTAAATCATACTCCTGTAATATCAAACTCCATTTAGTCAATCTTCCATGACTTAACTTACAATTTCTGAGGAATGATATGGACTTGTGGACTGTCCTTACTGTAACCGGGTACCCCAATATGTAGGTTCTAAATTTTCCACATGAAAATACAACGCTCAGCAATTCCTTCTCAGTGACGTTATAATTTCTTTCACTGCTGTTTAGCACTCTACTTGCGAAACTGATCACGCAATGAGTCCCCTCTTCATCCTCCTGGTACAAAACGGATCCAAGGATAACGTCACTGGCGTCGCAATTTAAATAGAATGGTTTAGTGAAATTAGGATGACGTAACATTACTGATTCAATGAATTTGTTTTTAATCAGTTGGAGTTTTATGTCTTGTTCGACTCCCCACGTCCATTTGGTCTTAGATGACAGTTGGTGTGAAAATTTAGCTGTCATTTCAGAGTAATTCTTTTGGAACTTTCGGTAATAATTGCATAGACCGAGAAATGACTGGAGTTGTTTCTTATTTTTAGGTGTTGGAAACTTCTGTATGCACTCAATCTTTTCTTGTGATGGTGTTATCCCATTTCCAGACAAGTTGAACCCTAAAAATTGCACTTCCTCAGACAAAAATTTGGATTTTTCCAGCTTGAGGGTTATATGGTTATTTGATAGTTTTTTCAGCACATACTCTACTCGGTGACAATGTTCGTCCCACACATCTGAAGTTATTAATAAATCGTCTACATAGACTGTTGTAAACTGTAATGCCTCTGGTCCAAGTATCTGGTCCATAATTTTTACAAATACTGCTACCGAATTCACCAATCCGAAAGGTAATCTTTTGAATTGGAAGTTCCGTCCTTCAAATATAAATGCCATGTACTTTCTACTGGATGGGTGTAATTCAACCTGCCAATAGCCGCAGACAGTGTCCCATATACTGATGAATTTGGTCCCATAGAACTTTTCAGGATCTGTTCTATTTCTCCTGGGGACGTACGATCATTTATTATATGTTCATTGATCTCACGGGCGTCTAGACATATTCTCACCTTCCCGTGTTTCTTTGGAACTGCAAGGATAGGGCTGGTGTAGGGTGAGTAACTTGGTTCAATTATGTCTTCTGCTATTAATTGATTGATTTCTGTTCTCACTGCTTCTTTGAATGAAAATGCGATCGGGTAAGATTTTTTTATGAAGTTGACAGGCTCTCGGAATTGAATTTCGCACTGATAATCTCTGACCTTTCCAGGTGTATCTGAAAATACGTGTTTGTAACGGTTATACACTTCTATCAGTTGTTCAGGTTGTTGAACTGTTAATTGTGCGCTCGTTTTCTCTCTCTGGAAAGTTCGGATTTCTTCGATTTTTTCTTGCCATAGTTCTTCATTGTCGGTCTCGTCATATATTCCATTATTTAGTATATGTTCTCCAGTATTTCTGTACTTTTGGATATGGTACATTGTTTTATTTGGCTGTATTTCGTCACTATTGGTCAATTCGGTTATCCATTGTATGTCTCCTTTCTTCAAAATTAGTTTGTATTTGCTCAGGTCAATTATTGCTGAGTACTGGCGCAGCATATCGCAACCAATTAGCATATGGAATGGTAATCCGCTGGCTACTAAAAATGTCATCGTTACGGTTTGTCCGTTGCTTGTTAGTTCGAGTTGGACTTCTTTTCGGACGGTTCTGTTTTGTCGTCCTTTCGCTCCTACAAGAACAATGTTGCTGATGGGTAGCGTAAGTATAATTGCCTTACTCGCTTCTTGGATTTTTTGAAGTTCGATACTGTCGATTAACGAAATATTTGATCCCGTGTCTATCATAATTTGTGCTGGTACTCCGTTAACTTGTGTTGAGATATAAGCAATTTCGCTGTGTTTACTATCAGATTGGTTGTTACCTTCTTCGAGCAATTCCTCTACAATATTTTTCAAATAATTATTGCGCACGATTGTAATTGTGCGTTCGCCGTTGGTTTGTGCAACGTTGCGATTTAACCCAATAGACTGGTTCAGTGAGGGTACAAGTAGCTTTTTCACTGCCACTCCTAGTTTAACGTCATCTCGGACTGTTCGTTACGACCATCTTGTTGACCCGTTGGCTGACTTACGCTCGTTGACGGTCGGGGTTCAGGCTGGTTGTGATCTTCTTCGCATCGGTCACGTCTGTACACTTCTTGACTACGACTTCGGCCCGTGTTGGTTCTGGTGTCACGTCCGTAATTATTATCACTGTACCGGTGTCCGTAGGTATTTCGGTCGGCACTTCATCGTTCCTGATAGTATGATCTATTCCTCCCGTCACTTTCGGCCCTCACATAATGCACTTGACGATAGTTACGATCGTTGTTATTGCGATTTCTATTGTCACTTGGGTTGTTATTGAAATTTGGCCGGTTGTATTGATTATTTGGATTGTTTGGCCTATTATTATTGTTATAGCCGTTATTTTGTTGGCTGGCCGGATTATTATTAGGTCTATTAAGCGACTTGTTAGGCGGGTTATTCACATGGTTACGGCTGTTATAATTAGAACGGTAGTTATTGTTATTATTTTGGTAACCGTTGTGGAAATTTTTGTTTTCGCCCCGGTCGTCCCGCTGTCGGCTCCTACGATAATAACGTTCCCTCTCGTAGTCTTCCAGCAGGGCTGCCATGTATTGTATGGTTTTGATTTGGTTACCCAGCCGAGCTCTAGAGACACCCTCCTCGTAATGAAAAGCAAGTTTCGTAACCAAACTTTCTTCCGGGATTTTCGGTTCCAGGTTCCTTGCTAGGCATACTTTTCCAAGGAAATATACCGTGAAAGTTGTCCCTCTGGTGGCGTCATATCTTCTGAAACATATACTGTCTCGCACGATGTTTTGTGTTGCCTCCGACCAGTATTTCCTTTTGAATACGTCTTTAAATTGTTCGTAATTCGTGAGGTCGTGTCTTGTAGCCGTCCACCAATTATCGTTTATATCACGAAAATACTCGTCTAGGTACCCTCGGATAATGGTACACCTGTTCACCCGAGTTTTGGCTAGTTGTTCGTCTACTCTCTCTAAAAACTCCATTGGGTTTCGCCGGTATTGTTTAAAGTTGATTACTTCCCGGTTGTCCATGTGCTGGTACTGTGTCATTATTGGTGGTCTGTTATTAATTACTTCCAGCTCCTCCCTGATTTTGGCAATCTCCCGTTGCTGGATTTCTTCAATTTTATTTTTGTTTTGCTGGCCTTGTCCGCGAATTTCGCTTACGGCGGTGTCGATCTCCCGGCACTTCTCTCCAAAATCTGTCCGTACCCGTTTTATGTTTTGGTCGGTTGCGGTTTTTTTCGACTCCATTCGGATCTGGCTGTCTTCTTCCATGGTGGTCATCCGTTCGCCGAAGTCTTCTTTCGTTTGTAGTAGGTCATGGCTTGTAACTTCCCATCTCCCGTGTATTTCGGAAATCTCTCGCCATATACCCGTCATCTCCTCCTCGATCTTCTTATTGATCTGCTCATTATTATTTTCAATAGTTCTGCTCAACTCTTCCTTCAACTTTTCCATGTTCACTGCCATTTCCTTATTATTTTCGACCATTTTCTGGCTGTCCTGGTCAAATTTTTCATTAATTTCCCCTTTACTTTTCTTAAATTCTCCCTTGAAATCTTCCTTTAATGACGTTATATTTTTGTTCACCGTTTCTTCCATTTTCTCTTCCATCTTCTTCCGGTTATCTTCCATCAGTATTTTCATCATTTCCATGAAACCTGCATCTTCTGGCTGTGTGGGTTTCTCTGGTTGATTTTCTGGCTGCACGGGTTTGACTGGTTCCATTGGAGGTAACATTTGTTCGGCGTCTTCGACCGAAGTCACTTCCTTCTCTTCTGCTCTAATTTCTTTTACGGCCTCCTTCGTCCGCCTCAGTGATGATGCCCTCTTCATCTTCTTTATTTTCTGTCGTACCTGCCGCTAGATTTCCTGTCGTATCTCTAGCCTCACTAGTTGGTGTGCCACATTGTTAAAAGACTGGTATCCGGTCTTCAATATTGTATGTTAGAATTTAAATTGTAATTGGAAGTTTTAAAATTGTGTTTTTTAGCGAACGTAATTAGTGTTCGTTCGGAAGCGACTGGTAGCCTGTGTGCCTTATCTGTCCCTTCTCACTCTTTTGTAATTCCCGATAGGCGCCAAATTGTTTAACGAGAAAACAATTCAAAGTTTTTCACCTAGACGGTTTACAGTGTACTAGGGTAAATTCGAATCATTCGCCGACTGGCATGAAGTCGAATCTCGTTTGAGTGGGGGAAACGTGTTACCAACTTAAATAATGTTGGTTATGTTGACTCACTGCTGTTAAACAAAACATACATAAAATTCTCTATAAATAAATACTGGACAGTTGTTCTCGGTACACACTTTTGTATTAGGCTCTGAATTGTTAATTCTTGTTACCGCTTTATACAAAATAGTAATTGATATAATAATTTTAGCCTCGGCAATATAGTCGTTCACTCAGCGGATTGCTGGGTTGGCAGTACAATGTTTCTATTAGATGCAAGACAGCGTTGGTTATTATTTACAAAATAAATCTGCCTATAGAGTCCTTTTAAGTACGACACAGAAGTTTTTATAACAAGATAACAAATTGTAATATATCACTTAATGTTCGTGAGCATTAAAATCAAACAAGGTTTACTTTATATTCAATGTGGTTGTGTTAAAATATGTGACAGTGTCGTTGGTGTTGTACATAGGTTATCATTAGTTTTCAGTGTTTACAAATTACTTTTTACTTATCAATCCTTGAAAAATAATACTTTTAGTGATAGTGAGAGTTTCACGGTTTAGTTATAAATTGGAAAGAGAATTTGTTTTTTAGAAATCAATGAATTCAGCAATACTTAACGTTAGTAGATAGTAGGTGTATTGTCAGTAGTTAACGTAGGTTAATTGATTAATGTCGAGTCTTCTTTCTTCAATCTTGGGCTTCAGGGATGTCCGGCGTCTTCTTCTTGTTAAATTCCATATATTACAGTCATCTGGATTAATTTTGAGCTGGTCCTTGGTCTAGGTTGGTTGGAACGTCCTCTCATCGGTTGGTCTGGTCCTTCTTCATAAAGTTATGGGCACTTATACTGTTTTAAGTCAAAAATTTGGGCCCTTCACGACGTGGCGTCTCTCTAGTTAAGCGTCACTACAGCTTCTTCCTGTTCCTAACTGAAATTAGTCAATATTCGGTTGTTGTCATGGTAACTCAAAATTTCTGATTGGCTAAAATTGGCTTAAGACCATTGTTAGGATATTTGAATTTTTATTTAAAATGGTTACAGATCTTCTGAATGTAATTAGTATTCAGTATTCCCTTTTTAGTATTAAATATCATTACCACTGTTCATATTTTGGTTCAAGGATTAATTTGACATCCAACACTATTGTTTTTACTTAGGTATCAATTTTTTGACACTTTTGTTGATTTTGTTTAATTACCCTGTTTTCTTAATTTACATGATTACTCTTATATTTCTGTATTAACATGATTGTCTATTTTATTTTTTATATGGCTTAGTTTTACTAATGTTATTATTTAATTTTCAAATTTGAAGTTTTTTGTAGTTTGACAGTTGGTAATTTCCCTAGGCTTAAACAGCAATTGGCTATTTTTCTTTAATTATATAGATTACATTTTATTTTCCCCTTGTATGGGTTCTGATTGGTTTTTAATACATGATTTTAGTTATTTGTTCAATGGTTTTAAGTCTGTTCTTGTAATTGTGTGTGGTTTTACTGGTTTCATATTCTGGCTTGTCTATTGTCATACCTGCCTTTTAGTGTTATTGTGTTTGTCTGTATTTATCTTGTTTCTTGTTTTGTTTTTATTTGTTTTTAAGTCTTATTTCTCATTATTTATTACATAATCTATAACATTGAATTTTATGTTTTAAAATTCCATAGATATAATTCTATTCATTATAACATAATTATTTGAGACATAATTCTTATTCATTAAAACATACTTATTTACTTTTCATTACTGATAATGTTCATTTTCATCACCTACTCATACTCTTCAGTGAGCAATAATGATCATATATTATTAACAAACAAACATATAAACATTAATTAAATCTTTGAACAACATTATATTTCTTATTACTAATCTTATTTGACACTAGGTCATTAACTTTATACTCTAATAATATTTTACTATGTTTTTACTAAAATCTTATAATGATTATTAACTGTCTTTTCCTTATCAATTTTGGGTGAATAACATTTGTTTTTATCCTTCAGTATTTCAGAAATTCTCTATATGGTGTATTGACACTCTAATAGTCTATTTTTCTTACTCTCATGTAATAATATGAATTGTGACTAATAATCTTAATTGATAAAAATTTTAAACATGATAATTAATTATTACTATTGATAACTTAATCCTACTACTTTTAGTTTATTTTGTTACATGTTGGGTGTCCACTTATATTGGCTTTTAACTATCACAGTCCTTCCTGTGTTTAGCCATTATTAGCTCTCACTCACTTTTTGCACTTATAAACTTTTATCACTGTCTTATCAGTGTTTATCACTATTAAGGGGGTTTATTTTCACTTGGGGATATTAATAATAACACCTTGCACCCCACCTTGCACTCAATATGGATTAAGTGTTACTGGTGGGCAAAAATTAGTGTATTGCTTCCTGAAAATTCTCTTTCTCATTTTTATTTTTAAAATGTTCATCATCATTATAACTTACTATCTCTCACTCTATGTGGTTTGATTATACAATTGATATGTTTGTGTCGTGCTAGTGTGATTTGTCCTAGTTTACTCTATTTGTTTGGGTTAGTGTACCCTTCTACATCTTAAGTCATTAACATTTTAATACTTCTATTTTTTTTTTTTTAGACTGCTTGTCTGTTTTTATAATCATCGTTATTATATACAATTTATCATAATTAGTCTTTTTTTTCTTGGTTTAACACTAGTTTCGTACTCTTTCACTGTGTTTACTTCACTTTGCCATATTTTATATATCACTTCCTTGGTGTTGTGGCGGATTATATCTTCACACTTCCATGCTAATTATTTATTCATCATTGCTCTTATTATTTATACACTCTTATGTTAGTGTGGTGGCTAGTTCTAGTTCTCACTTACAATTGTCATAATTTATTTTATATTCTTGGATTTTGGGGCTGGTTCTACTCTCTCACTTACCATCTATTGGGTCATTGTGGTTAAATCGCCAGGTATTATCGTATTTAACATTTTGGTTCGTTGTTTGTTACTTTTTTATTATTAGAGGTTACTTTTCTGATTACCTTAATACGTTTGATCGTGTTATTATTTATGAATCACCCGTTCTTTAATCTCTGATTCATCCCTTTTTATTCTAGTGTTAATTATTTTAAATAACTTATTTTTCATGTTTCTTCATTATTGCTAGGTGAAGATATGTACCATTACAATATGTGTTTTGTTTCTATTCTATTGCATACACCTACATTTCTGTCATAATATAATTTCACAATAAAATGTCTACCAAGTTTAAACATTTATGACTTTAGATGACTTTAGTTGTTTTATGAAGTTTACAGATTAGTTTAGTGCAGCACGCCTACTTTATTATTATTACTACTATTCTAATTTTTTTTACATACTTTACTACAGTACTGATTAGTAACACACCTGATTTATTTTTCATCAGGCTGTCCATTTCACTGAATTTAATTATAAATCGTTCAGAATCAAAATCCGACATGGTAGTTTTAAAAGTTTTAAATAGTTTTTAGAAACAAGAAAGTCTTTAAAAGTTAAAAAAAAAATTATTAAGAAAACTCCTAAAGTTTTATAGAAAACACAGTGTTAATACACGCTTCACAGCACTACTCTGAACACTGCTGTGGCGCCACTGAAAGTGGCCCGTGTGCGAGGTCCAACGCCACAAATCGTCGCCACTCGTGGCGGGGACTGGCTTCTGCCTGCCACAGTCGCGTGCCAAAGTCGCTCATGTGCAAGGGTACAATTTAAAACTATGCAAAACAACCGGGCATGACTGAGTGGCCCGTGTGTCAGCAGCCTAAAACTATGCAAAACAACTAGGCGCGACTTAGTGGCGCCACAGAATGGCCCGTGTGTCAGCAGCCTAAGGATGACAGTCGGCATCAAAGCAATTTTTATCAGCTGTATTATTTGTTTTTATCTCGCATCAATGTTGGATTGTTAGATACTTTGTTGGCTTGTTTTTGATTGTACATCAATTAAAAACGACTGTATCATCGGCAAAATGACGACGACACGATGGGTCGGCCCATTGAAGGTGATAAGCTGCGGTTGATGAATACCAATTGTGGCAGCACAGCGGCAACGAGGACTCAATCCGGTAATCTCATCTGACCGACGCGACGGTGCGCTCTGATTGGTGTACAAAGACAGTGTCGGTAAGTGCCACGCAATTAAGAACACATCAGTTACACCAAATGCTTCCGACTGGCATCTTTCTGGCCGGGGCAGTGTTGTATTATAGGGCAGTAAACACACGCGCGCGCGCGCACAAAAAGAGTGTGTATTTACAGCACACAGGTGTACGATTTAGTCATATTATATTATATCCTTCTTATGGTGCCGTCCCCCGGTGAAAGTTGGCACTCGTCATGACTATCCGGGAGCTTCCATACAGCCTCCCTGGACAAGTCTGTGTGCAATAGAATCGTTGTCTAACGCTTCTCATTCACAAACTCCTTCTTTCTGTAACAGTCTTATGCCCAGAGGTACGAGTTGTAGAATTCTATTGGGTTGCCACAAAACATTCCCAAAGTACTCCAGCTTTCGTTTCTAAATAATTATATTACCATAACATAATAATATCATTATACTTTAAGTAATATTCTAAAAACACTTATTACATTAACATAACATCTCATAGAATATCCCGCATTCCAAACCAAGTACCCGGCGACAAACCAAGTAAGATACAAGATTAATTTTAATGTACACGTATTTTCTCCATCCGATAAAAATAACTGACCTAATTTTAATGTTTTACCCGTTAAAGAAAAAAATTCTACATTTTATAGGCTACCAATATAATTAAACTCTGTTTTAATTAATACCAAAATTTTATTATACATATAGGCCTGTATAACGTTAGCTGGCAAACGTAGTCATTATTGAAGCGACTGTGCGTTCTGTTTAAGTCACACCAGCCGATTCACAGCTGTCAATACTGTGACGAATGATTAATAGTTCACACTCATCCTGTGCTCAGCCTCCTGCCGCGTCACATTTATATTCTCCGATAATACACTTCATACCATCTGTGTGTTATTATTATTCTATGGTGTTGTTATAATGATTGCAAAAATAATGATCCTGTTTTAATCATGTTAAAGAATATTCGTTCAACAGAAAATTACACCAAAATTTTGCGGGAAAAATGTAAATGAGAAATTCTTTTGCACACCATCCCCTCTCAGATAAGAGACGACAAATCTAAGGGCATGCCCCTATGTACTAAGATCAAACTTATCTAACCCTGAAATTAAATTCAAACGCAAATTTCTGTATGAATTCTTATATATTAACCTGGTGCTCTATATACTTTTTAATGATTAGTTAACATTAAATACAATTAAAATAAAATAAGATTACGATGAATACTGTAACTATACAAACTAAAGGAATGAAAGGTCATAGTTGAAAAGTTATAAATGTTTCTGAGCCAACTTACCCTGTGTTGTAGGTCGCAAACGTACACCCACACGAGTAGTCGCACAATCAGTACCGGTACAGTTTATGCCGTAGGAATTGTCTGCGCGCGTTTAATGTTTGTGAGCCACCATACACTGTGTTGTAGGTCGCAAACGTACGCCCGCACAATCAGTACCGGTGCAGTTTATGCCGTAGGAATTGTCTGCGCGCGTTTAATGTTTCTAAGCCACCATACACTGTATTGTAGGTCGCAAACGTACGCCCACACGAGTAGTCGCACAATCAATAACGTTACAGTTTATGCCGTAGGAATTGTCTGCGCGCGTTTAATGTTTCTGAGCCACCATACACTGTGTTGTACGTCGCAAACGTACGCCCACCCGAGTAGTCGCACAATCAGTACCGGTACAGTTTATGCCGTAGGAATTGTCTGCGCGCGTTTAATGTTTGTGAGCCACCATACACAGTGTTGTAGGTCGCAAACGTACGCCCACACGAGTAGTCGCACAATCAGTACCGGTACAGTTTATGCCGTAGGAATTGTCTGCGCGCGTTTAATGTTTCTGAGCCACCATACACTGTATTGTAGGTCGAAAATGTACGCCCACGCGAGTAGTCGCACAATCAGTACCGGTACAGTTTATGCCGTAGGAATTTTCTGCGAGCGTTTAATGTTTCTGAGCCAACATACACTGTGTTGTAAGTCGCAAACGTACGCCCACGCGAGTAGTCGCACAATCAGTACCGGTACAGTTTATGCCGTAGGAATTGTCTGCGCGCGTTTAATGTTTGTGAGTCACCATACACTGTGTTGTAGGTCGCAAACGTACGCCCACGCGAGTAGTCGCACAATCAATACCGGTACAGTTTATGCCGTAGGAATTGTCTGCGCGCGTTTATTGTTTGTGAGCCACCATACACTGTGTTGTAGGTCGCAAACGTACGCCCACACGAGTAGTCGCACAATCAGTACCGATACAGTTTATGCCGTAGGAATTGTCTGCGCGAGTTTAATGTTTGCGAGCCACCATACACTGCGTTGTAGGTCGCAAACGTACGCCCGCACAATCAGTACCGGTACAGTTTATGCCGTAGGAAATGTCTGCGCGCGTTTAATGTTTGTGAGCCACCATACACAGTGTTGTAGGTCGCAAAAGTACGCCCACACGAGTAGTCGCACAATCAGTACCGGTACAGTTTATGCCGTAGGAATTGTCTGCGCGCGTTTAATGTTTCTAAGCCACCATACACTGTATTGTAGGTCGCAAACGTACGCCCACACGAGTAGTCGCACAATCAGTACCGGTACAGTTTATGCCGTAGGAATTGTCTGCGCGCGTTTAATGTTTCTGAGCCACCATACACTGTGTTGTAGGTCGTAAACGTACGCCCACCCGAGTAGTCGCACAATCAGTACCGGTACAGTTTATGCCGTAGGAATTGTCTGCGCGCGTTTAATGTTTGTGAGCCACCATACACAGTGTTGTAGGTCGCAAAAGTACGCCCACGCGAGTAGTCGCACAATCAGTACCGGTACAGTTTATGCCGTAGGAATTGTCTGCGCGCGTTTAATGTTTGTGAGCCACCATACACTGTGTTAAAGGCTGCAAACGTACGCCCACACGAGTAGTCGCACAATCAGTACCGGTACAGTTTATGCCGTAGGAATTGTCTGCGCGCGTTTAATGTTTGTGAGCCACCATACACTGTGTTGTAGGTCGCAAAAGTACGCCCACACGAGTCGTCGCACAATCAGTACCGGTACAGTTTATGCCGTAGGAATTGTCTGCGCGCGTTTAATGTTTGTGAACAGTACACATCTTCACCGTACAATAAACAACAAAAATAATGAATGAAACCCTAATTAACTAACACAAGAAAACATAAGAGAGGGATGATAAATGAATAACTCTGTACTAAATGTTATATCCGGTCCACGAACTTTTTCAAGCAATTAAAATAATTAAATCAGCATTCGAAGAATAATAAATATTGATGAAGAAGACAATATAATAATGTGATTAACCAAATGACCCAATAGATATGGTAAGTGAGAGGACAAAAACAAATTATAATGACAACCAGCCCTAACAAGAGAATGAAGAGAATATAAATAAACACAAGTAAAGTCATAAGCGAAGAAGAATTAACAAATATATCATACAATGTGCCAATAATGTGTACCAATAGAGAATGAAACCAAGAAAACAAGGAATCTATAGAAGTAAGAAACAGTAAAAAGACACAGACATAGATAAACTATTACTAAAGACAAACCATGACAAAAAATCTTTATTCGGAGATGAAAATATAATTAATAAACAAATAAACACAAGAAAATAAGATAATGAAAGAAAAGAATGAATTAATTATCACAGTAAGAATAGAATACCATGTATGCTTTTAATACAGGCAAATCAAAAAAAATAAAAGAAAAGAAAAACTAGTAATCACCAGTAGACATGAAAAGATAACGGAAAAATAATAAATAATATTTAACCAGAGTAAAAGTGTAAAATAATAACCTTTAAAACATTGAGAGTAGGGAGAATAGCATAGACCATTGTTGTCAGACAAGGGGGTCCTAAGTAACCTCAATTCTGGTACAAATCAACTTGTAATTAGAATAAATTAAGAATAAAACAATGTAAAACTAGTGTACGTTATACAAGAATGAAAACAGACATAATAAAGAAAAACCTAGTGATACGAGTTATTAATTAAAAGTGGTATGTGTGGTGTTTAATGCAATTACACAGACTGAAATTGGACAGAAAGACGTAACCATTAAACACACTCAGAATTCCCATAATATTGTGAACCATAAAAGAACAGCGACATAAATGTGCAATACAATATGTAATACTACTGTTATAGTATAAAATAATTATAATGAAATGTTAATTTAACCATAATTAAGAAAAATTATGGTAACTGTCTGACTACACTAGATGCAAGAAGTATTAGTGAATTATGCTCAATAAAAATACAATAATAGGAGGCCAACCATTATAAAACAATCTTTAGATTATAAGGACCATTTGTACATAAAAGAACCACTTAGAATTGGGTATATCATTAATCAGGGACCAAATCATAATGACACATGGCATACTAAGACTATGAATTATTATTCATAAAACCTAGACTACACTTATTAATAAGTCTAGTTTTTAGACTTATTATTAATAAGACTAAAAACTAGAAAATAATTATATTTGAAAAAACTGAGATGTACGAAAGTTGTAATGGACCTTTCAGAATGACTGTATCACTGTAAAAAAGTGAACAAAACAAATTATGTCAATAAATAGAGTGAATCAAATTAACCATGCTCTAGGCCAAAGAAAGCATAGATCAAATATTGTAATTTTAATAATTTTAAACAATTATTGTATTATAAATTATCATAAAAAGACTTGAGAGGAACCATATGATTGAAACGTAATCACCATTTGTTCAATTTCAATAATTAATCAGGTAAAATCATAAGAAATATGTCATAGTCGTAAGTACAAAACATTAACTTTTTGATACATTTTTTCCAGTCTCCAGATCGCTATTATGATTAACTTAAGAATTTTTTACCTTGTATAATCCACTATGCGATCTCAGTTTTTTACATACAACATGTTTCAGGGACTAAATCCCCATCTTCAGGTACAGTAAAAAATGCACTGTAGTACAGGTCGACCGGTGCACTGAGTCGCTTTTAACGTGTTCATGTGTTTGTGTTATATGTTAATTTATTCAGTGATTTTTGTGCGTGTATTTTTATGTATAAACATTTTAATCATTTCGACGACCCCTATGTATTAGGGGAATAATAAAATTTTTTTACTGTACCTGAAGATGGGGATTTAGTCCCTGAAACATGTTGTATGTAAAAAACTGAGATCGCATAGTGGATTATACAAGGTAAAAAATTCTTAAGTTAATTAACTTTTTTATTATAACACTCACACGTCTTGTGAGGACTTATTTTAAAGAACAAAACAATTGTAATAACATGGTGTGGCTATATTAAGTATTACTCATATAACAAGGACGTTAAACCAATTTTAAAGATATTCTATTTATTTTGGGCAAAAACGAGGGCGTAACAATGATACTCTCAACCCCAAAGTCATTAACAATTTTCTGCAAATTAATTAATCCGCGAAGGGAGTGACCTCGCTATATGGAATGGTAGCATCTTTAAACCAATGAAATAGATCAAACTCGTCGGTGGGGGGGGGGGTATGTGCTCCCAAAATTGGAACAGCGAAGAGGAACGAATTTACATACACTTCATCTCAGACTAGCGAAGCAAGACGACGGCCATTTTTGTGCGCGAAAGTAATCGTATTCAAGCCAAATCAGCTTTGCGCGTCTAATAGTAAACAAAGGTGATCGACCTAACCAACAAATTTTTTAAAGTGTCGAGTGCATCGAAAAACGCTTATATCATAGCGAATTATATTTGCAGAGTGCACAATAAAGCTGCAATAAAGTGAAATAACAGGAAGTATGGTGCTACATAATAATTAATGAATATTAACTAAAAAAACAGAAATTTTACAATTTTTTTCATTTTAGATATGGAAGTAACCATGACATTTAACATAGGTTTAAAGTGAATTACTAAAGTAATTAACCGTCATTCACAAACATTATTAAACCTTATATGAATATTTTTTTTGAAATAATAAATATTTTTTGACAAATATTCTAAAAGTCAAAGTTTAGGATATCTAAACTTATGATTTCGAGTGTAACAATACCTAACAATCAATGAATTTTGATGAAAACTATTCAAACAACAGGTCATAATTTTTTAACTGGTTAGAGTACAGCACGCAATGGACATAATAATTAATAATGAACTTTAACGAACTTATAATTGTGATCACTTATGTATTTTCTTGTGTATAGGTTAAGGGGTTAACTGAATATTGAACAGTTAATATGTTATAGTAATTCAGTATGCCTGAAATCATTTTAATGTTGGCAACAGTCAATTTAATAACCGCAGATTAATAATTGTAAAAACTTTCAACATTGTTTTGTTTCTGAATACTAATTCAATAATGCCAGAATTTAATTTAATGTTGACAATAGTCAAAACCATAACCACAAGTTAATAATTTTAAAATGTTTTGTTTCTGAATACTAATTCAATAATGCCAGAATTTAATTTAATGTTGACAATAGTCAAAACCATAACTACAAGTTAATAATTTTAAAAACTTTTTATGTCATTTTGTTATAACCTATTAATCCTATATGCATAAAATAAATGTAATGTTGACAATAATCGAAGATATAATCCGATGTCGACGATTTGAGAAAACCTTTATACAATTGTTATTTGTAATAATTAATTCTGACTACTCATGTTAAACAGTAGTTCAGACATTTTCTGTTTTTGTATCTTGTAGTCTCAAAGGAACCACTGAGAATTTGTAAACCTAATTGACCAAAGTTCAAGGTTATATTTAAAAAGTTATGTTAAATCGAAAATATTTTTTTATTTTACCCTGAGATTAAGAGCTAAATAGTAATAAAGTCAATGAGCAAACAACCAGTGGTAAATATAAAGCAACAATATCCAATTTTCATTTAAAATGTTAATAAATTCAAATTGTGAAACCGAAAAAGAGTTGACGACTTTTATTGAATAGACAGTACTGTTACGAATTAGATTACTGTTGATACTTCCACAGGTGGCAACGTGTGACTCTGATATATGAGAATCGAATTACCTAATTCGCTCGTTAACGAATTTGTTAACAAACTAGAACGTCGAATTCAGTAAGTACATAACTTGTGTTTATTCCAGCAACATTCGAGTTTGTGGCGGACTACGCCTGTCCACGTGCACCTGCGAGAGAACCAACTCATCAACGTCGTCAGACTTTTTATTACACTTCATAAAACAATTTTACAAACTTTAACTAAACTAAATAATTAAATAATCAGAAGAAACACTCAACAACACCGTTAAAGAAACACATATAATACAATATACGTATTTCAAAATTGCACGGCAATCTCTCGGAAGCTGATTCTATAGCTAAAAATAAGAAAAAAAACCATATAAACATAGGTCCGAAAATGGTTCGTTATCGAGTTACGGCTCGCGAACCAGTTCGCCCCGATTTCTGCTCCCACGGTAAAATGACACAGTACTGAAATTCTTGAGGTATAAAATGAAGGGTAAATTTAGTGGTTTCCCATGGTTTTTGATCTGAAAATTTGAATAAAAGAGGTCCCAGGCTCTATCGCAGAGTGCAATGCTGCGGTAACCCGCAATGACTTTCCTCAACGCAGATACAAACAATAAACAACACAAGTAGCACGTGTAGACCTGTTCCACTGGCAGAGGCGGTTATTGGATCAGCGGTTTACGCCTCTGCTGATTACAACAAATCAAACACCTCTCATTTCTAATTAAACGGATAACAAACAAATCTGTCTCGTTTCTAGTCAAACTTATTAGATAACGTTGCCCAAGTAAAATCAACGTTTCCAGTTTACTGACTTTAATTGAATCGCTTTGTCTTATCTGCAGCCTCATGTAGTCTGTTAACGGTACAGTATTTGGGGATGTGTGTAGATTATTGCAGTTCAGTTATAACACAGCGTACAAGTGTACTACAAAACAGTTAGACACACAGCGCCGGTGTAGGAATCAACAATATACGTATGTGTGTGCCAAGTGTGAAAGGAAATTTAGGAAGTTTTATTAATAAACAAAACTATTCAATACCAGAGGAGAATCCTCAGAGCAAGCAACGCAAGCAGTGTTTGTCTAAAGAAAATCAGGCAAAAGTAAATAAATGATTACGTAACCAACATTATTATTGTCACTGAAAACTGTTTCACATGCCTGCTTATCTCTCATCTTTTGAAAATCGGAGGCGCATTTGTCATGTATCTTCCAGTCAAAATGATACTGATGACTTGATTTGATCAAAGTCATAAATATCACTTCGCTTCCAGTTCTGTGCGCTGTTTAACCTGACCTCTCCGCCCCCAAAGTGATCACTTCAAAAAATTTTTCGATTCACTAACTATGAGTTGGCCTTAATTTCAGAAATCATGGCCTAGCATTTGTTTAGGATTTCTTAACTACGCTCTTTTTATTTAGCCTTCTTTTCTACATTAGGCTACAGTTATAAATACTCAAACTTATAACAATCTCGCCTACGAGTACGATGGTTTGGTGGTACCTACGTAGAACACTAAACCGCATAGCCATGGCTCTCAGAGACGCAAAAAGCAAGCACCCTTTAGAAGTACTTTAAGCCGCTAGGAGTGTTAGCAGTGTCCCGACTCTGTGAAAATGCTGTACACGTGATTATATTGTGCCTAGAGTCGATGCGTGCCCTACCCATCACGTCAGGAATCGCCACTGTTCAATAAACATATGTAATCAATGAAGAAAAAACATTAACATTAAGATTTACCACCCTTGCACAACAAGCATATAAACTTTAAAAACAGATAGTACCGAGGGGTGACGGTTAGTTGGTCTAATAATGAATTTAATTTTCATGAATTAAACTGGTTCTGACAGCATTGATTCCTTCCTTCGCCAGCTTTGGACCGCATCGCTAAAATAAATCTATTAACTAGACTGAAATAAATAATTCAACATATACTTATTAAAACAGTAGTAAACGTGTCCGAATATGCTGCTGTTACATATTAGAATGTTTTGTAAAGAGACGTTATTTCCCTTTCGTCTACTGTCCGCTGCTGAGACGTCAAAACTTCAGCCTTCATAATACTAGCTCTTTATCATCGCAATGGAATGCGTCGAATTCTGCTCATAAATTCACACCTGATTGTTTATATTGATATATATAGTAAAATTAACGAAATAACTGTTCTTATTCAAGGATTCGTATTAGTACACTTGTAAATATACTCCTATTAGTATGTTTCAAATATAGGCAAAAGAAATCTAGCTTATTCTCTAAACATCACTTCATTCCAAGTACAGCAAAAAAGTTAAAGATATGACGTGCGATATTTAATATTTTTATTAATTTTTCATGCCAACATTCTACTTTATTTTATCATTTCTTCACATGGTTACGTCTGGGGACGCGCGTGCACACAAAGAGACGATATGCGCTCTACATTACAATAGAACCAATATTTTACCATTACTCGTCCTGAAACACGGTGAAGAATATTCAGGAATCTAGCATTATTAAATAAGCATTAAATAGCAGTCTTGTTTTATAAATAACTTAATTCTAATTCAATTAATTTTATTATAGCCCTTAGCCTTATCTTAAACTTTTTTCTTTTTTTTTAGAATTTGAAGAACATTAATTTGGCTGTTGATGTTTGTGTTTTCTCTAATTAAGAGTAGTAGTAAACTTAGCGTTGGGGTCGTTTCTGTGTAGTGTTATATTTATCACTGGACTAATCTGGGATTTTATCCCAGAATTGATATCCCAGTTGTCAAAAACATTTCTAACTAGAATTCCTTCAGCCACTTCTTTTGTCATAAATTATAAAGCATTAAAAATTATTTCGCGTGATTACCTGCGAATAGATTTCCTGTCTTTGATCGAGCTTGTTAGAAGTATCCATTTTATTAAGAAACTGCTGTTAACGGATGAGTGCTAACACAAATAATGAGGTTACATAGTGACAGAATTTAAATAACGATAGAAGTGAATTAACTACAGATTACTTAACGATTGAAATGCATTACTGTAATTAGTGGTATATTCTTGGATTTTGTTGTCCATGACGTGTCCGTCAGAGGCGGACAGCGCTCTATAAGATAAAAATTTTACATTTTTACCAATAAAAAACTTTGTGTTCCGGGTCAGTAGTCTTATACTTATAAACAGTGGTATAACAATAGAATAACAATAACAATATAATAATAACTATAGAAAAAGGAAGATTGGGATAGCACGTATCACCGTAATTTATAACGAAACTAAAACACCATAGGTCTACATATGTCAGCAACAGTTTTGCTTACACCAGTTTTCCATAACAGTTGATTCTTTATTCAACTGTCACCACTGACTCAGAATTTAAAAGTGGATTCGTCCATGCGTAAATTGGTTTATGCCCTTAGTCTCAATACTACTACGAGCGTAGGGTAAGAAATTCTGGGGCCTGAATGAAAAAACAACACTTTTTTAGATTATTTTGCATTTATTTCTCAACATAATCTCTGTTTACCTATATGCAATCTTTCCAACTATGTCCTAAAGCGGTTATGCCAGACTGATAAGCCGATTTATCGAAATACTCAATGTAACCATTTACAAAATCGCTGACTTGCTTGTCGTCAGTAAATCTTTTTTCAGCGAGTTAATTTTGAAGGTCAGGGAAGAGGTAAAAGTCGCTCGAGGTTAAGTAGGGCAAGTATGGTGGGTGGGGAAGCAACTCGAACTTGAATTCTTTGATTTTAGCCATCGCAACAATTGGCGTGTGAGATGGTGCATTGTCTTGCTGAAACATCATTTTCTTTTTCGCTAAATGTTGACGTTTTTTCTTGATTTCATCGTTTAGAAGGTGCAGTAGGTTTGCATAGTATTCGCCATTAATTATTTTCCGCTTTTTGAGGTAGTAAAGGAAGATTACTCCACGGTCGTCCCATAAAACAGTTGTCATAACCTTACCAGCAGAAGGAATTTTCTTTGCCTTCTTACGAGTTGGTTCGCCTTTTGTGGTCCATTGTTTGAATTGTTGTTTGATCTCAGGAGTGTTGGCCAATGATGCCCAAGACACTTACAACGGTAGATTCTGCCACTAATAGAAAACAACTCATTAACTTGAAATCATGGAATCTAAGGCTACAAAGGATGAAACCATACAAAATGGCAAAATAATGAGCACAGTAGCACTGCCTCTGTGTCAAGCCCGGAACTTTTGATCCTCCCCTTGTACATTGTGCACCGTCTATCTTTTATACATTCTCTAACATACATTAGCCAGAAAATGTGTATCATACGTTTATTAAATTAGAAAAGAAACCCAAAAAAAGTGCTTAAACAAACATACCAAAAACATGAATATACAATTTTTTAATGTCACAAAAATTTCAGAGAATATGTTTCAAGCACGTTTCATTCAAAAGCATTTGCAGTGTAAAATTTTTCCATAATGGAAAGTATGTGTCCACGCCTTCAAAAATCGAGAAAATTTAACCAGAGCGTGCCAACTGCAAATATGGCAGGTTTTATCTGCACAAACGAAACATAAAGGAAAAAATTATAAATCTGTATTGATTTTCAAAACTTTATAACAGGATATAAGGAGACTGAAACTTGACTCTTTACTGTGGTCTGAAGATAGTTAACGGAAATCAATCACTGATGACTGTGTGAGTTGACTGTGTTGTGTACAGGTAGAGGTGTTCTAGTAATACGTAAAACGTATTTTTATAGGTATTGAAACTGTAAATAATTATTGGGAAATTATATAATATGTCGACTGCTTACATTGCGATCGCAATCATAGTCTGAAGTGTATGTGTAAGGCTTTCTTGTTTTCTATAATACAAATAAATAAAATTTGTCGAAAATGTTATTTTTTAATTTTAAAACATTGCCTTTTAAAACACACACACATACACACACACACACACACACACACACATACCAAGTCTATACATATAATTTTAAATTAATGTGTTTGTAATAATTATGTTCTGTAATATTAATATGCGTAATATTACAAACATAACATTCTTCGCAAAAATTTTGTTTGTTCTATTCACATAAAACCTAAACAAGGAAAAATGTGAGTAAATTAATTAACTTATTTATTCAATTATTACCAACTGCTGTGGCGTATCATTATATTACATGAACGCAATATACTCAGTCCCAATATTGAGTAAATGTTGACATTCCAACAACCGCTCGTATTTGGGGAGGGGGAGAGTGTTCTGTTCGTGAATACAGAGTTAAGCTAAGCTTACCTTGAGGCTATTTGTAACATAATACATATTATAGAATTAATAAGTAAAATATCTGAAAAAATTGTTACAATAAAACCCAATTGTGACAATCTTGTATAATGAATTTTATTGGTGTTAAATACGGACCCAACACAATGTAATGATTATTTTAAATTTTTGAAGATAATTTATCTACATTTCCTTGTGGAAACAATAATTGTTACGAGGCTAGTATGGATAAGTGATCTTCTTAGGCTTATGATTCATTTAGAGAGACGAATCTTCTCTACTAAATTGACCAGAAAATCGTTATTAAGCTTACTTCTCTTCTAAATTACTTCTCTAGAGACGGCGTCCTTATAATAAACGTTCTCTCTTTCTTAACTGAAGATTCTAACATACTTTGTCTCAATACCTTTATACATCGTACTCTTTCATAAAATTATGTATGTTTGAACATTAGCCTATTCGCATCCTGAATCCTGATTACCGAGTATACCACAATTCAGAATCCTAATTCCGACATTTCACACATGTCGGAAAGATCCATTGCTTGTTTATAGGCTTACTTGACAACCGACTTATACACAGTCTTCGTAAACGTTACTATATTTAAACAAACAAAATGGCTGACTACTTCATTGTGGACACACCTAGTACGTCCAAACATGAGGGTTTTAAAGCCATTCTCATAGCATCATTCGGTTATTTTCAGAGCTGGCGACTACGTGTGTGTGAAGTGTCCTGCCGTGTCTATGGGGCGGTCGTAGATTGCCCGTGATTAGGCTCCCCAAATTCTTATTTAAATATACACTAAATGTATTTGAGTACACTCGAACAAATAAATAATCTTTGTCTTTTTTAAATGTAATCATTATTGTTCGAATATTACATTTAATCGGCCAATTTCACTGCGAAAATTGGTTTTCAAAACTAAATATAAGAAAACCATTATTTACGGTGAGATATTCCATAAGCCACAAAAGACTACCAGCCCCAGCTAGTCTATCCGTAGAACGTAAAATATTTGAGACAATCTCGGTTGGACAATGTTATTAACATCGTTTTAAAATTAAATGTGAGAAGTTGTTTCCTTCAATAAGATATTGTGTTATAAAACTCCAAAATTAGTGCGAAAAACGACACAGCTTTATTCCTACACTGGTCTGTTGATGCTAATCCAATTCTTTGATGGTAATATTAGGCTATTATGTAGCTAATTAAACACAAAAACATGTCAATGAACAATTATATTTTTGAAAATGTATACAACACTTATACGAGCACGTCTTCAAACTACAGTACACAATGTAAGTAGGCCTACTGAATTAATAAGATTTGGAAAATGTGTATACTTTTAGTCGATTTTACTTTTTATGTCAGTATCAAATTTTAATTGAGAATAATATAATAATAATGTAATTCAAGTATATAGAATATAAAACAGTAATGTAATAATCTAGCAAAATATTATATTTTGTTTTTATATAGTATCCAAGTCACTTTTTCACAATAATTTAATTACCTTGTATCCGTCAGTGACTTCGTTCTAGCGTTTTTTATATAGACGCGTTTCGTGACATGTGTCACATCATCAGTAATCCTCGTCAAATGTTAAAATTCACATAAAACACATAAAAACACATTTGCACATATTTACTAAATCACAATAACGACACACACATAACACGATGTAACTTCGGCTTCGTTGGACCGGTCCGACCGTGCGTGTAGTTGCCGAGCCACTAATTGAACTAAGTCAATCCTTATCACCAGTCATTACCGTCATGCGCGATTATATTTAGGGCTGTATCATATAGTGAGTGAGATTGAAACCTTAATTGTTCGTTTAATATACTGTTATTGTTGATATTCTTGTCTTTAAATGATTTATAAATCTCAAACTCCTCGAGAGCGTCCATTAACCTACCCTTACCACATACATGGATTGCTTTGAAATTAGTATTGAAATCTGTGTAATTATGGTTATGCATCATTAGATGGCGCGCATAATTAGATTTGGTCTTGTCTAAATCATTCCTTGGTAGATGTTCTTTGTATCTTTTCAAGAAAGACCTGCCAGTT